>CM059194.1:13545895-13865722 GCA_030323885.1 Branchipolynoe longqiensis | reverse complement strand
TCCCCGTCCTGCACCCTCTAACCGCACCCTCACACCACCCACACACTCTCTCCCACGCTCAAGTACCGCACTCCCACCCCCCACCGCCCACATATACACCCTCATGTATTCTTTACCTACTCATCTCACTGTTTCTCCAACCCTCCCCATCACTTCTCTACACATTCGCGGTTACTCCACACTATGTACAATCCCTTCAACGCCTTTGCAAGAGTGAGTCCTCTTCTCCACAGATATCCGACTTATTGTTGCAATCCTCTTTCAAGTTTCACCCTCCCTTCTTCCACCATACCCCTTGTCAACCGCTCATATCCGACCATCCCTTTTTACCGTCACCTCTTCTACCGTCTCTATTTCACCCCGGCATATCCTAGCATCCCTAGTTCACCCTCACTTCTCCGATCATCCCTATTTAATCCTCCCCTCCCCATGTCGTCCTCATCACTCCAGCCAGCCTGATTCAACCATCACCTATTCCTCCATCCCCCCCTACACACCCCCCTCTGATATCCATGCACTTTCTCGCTAATCCTCTCCCCTCTTCCTGTCCTCCATCCTCTCCCTCAATCTACACCCGTCTCCGTCCCGCCACGCCCGTCTCCATCCCCCACATACATCCTCTCTCCCCCACCCCTCTCCTTTCCCCAACCTCGCCCTCTCCCCTCACCCATCCATTCTTTCCCCCACACCAATCCCACTCCCTCCAGAACTCTCACCCCCACACACCTCTCCCTGCCCCCCCACACCCCCACATCCCTACACACCCTCCCCACACCCTTGTCCCTCCCTCACTCATCCTCACTCTTCCCCACACCAATATTCTCCCTCACCCACACCCGTCCCCCAGATCTTCTCCCTTCCCCACATTCATCCTCTCCCTTCCCCCACACCCCTCGCTCTCACCCACATGCTCTCCCTGCTCTCACTCCGCTCTCCCTCCACCACACCCCATTCTCTACCCAAAACCTCCCTCGCCCACACCCTGTCTCTTGCCTCATTCCCATCCTTTCCCCGTCCCACACCATCTCCTCCCCCACACCACTCTCCCTCCCCCGCACGCGTCTCCCTCTCTCCCCCACACGTCTCCTCCACGCACACCCCACATCCTGCCCCCACCCATCCTCTCCCTCTCCCTCCCCCCTCCCTCCAACAACCGTCTCCCTCCCCGCACACCCCACCCTTTCCCCTACCCATCCCATCCCTCCCCCACACCTCTCATTCCCCCATACCTCTCTCCCTCCCCGACACCCCCTCTCCCTCCCCGCACACCCGACCCTTTCCCCCACCCATCCTCTCCCTCCCCCATCCCCATCCCCTTCCCCGAGTTGTCGCCGCTGGGCACGTCAAACCGACTGCTTAATGCAGATAACACACACCCGCCCCCTCACCCACACCACAACACACGCACCCATTCAACACACACACATCTCCCTTAACATGTCACCCCGCTACTTTTTACCCCCCCCCCCCCCCGACCTGCCCCCACCCACCTCCACCTACCACCACGTGACGCGACAAGCTGCTAAGTCCCCCATTGTTTTCCCGTGTGCCATGCAGTCGATGCACCCCCTAGTGCCGGCAACAGTATCTACAGACGCGGCGTTCATCTGCCCCATTCAGACCGGTCGCGGTGACCTAATCGGTAGAGCGCGAGCCTCATAGGCGGAAGGTCGGGAGTCCAATTCAATTCCCAGTCTAGTCAAACTAATGACTTAACAATTGATATTTTTCGCTACCTAGCCTGGTGCTCGGCATTAATAGGATAGGTCAAGGACTGGTTAAGTCAGTGTCAGGATAATGCGACTGAGTGGGATATCAGGTCATTGTGCCAGTGTCCTGGTCTCCCACTTTGTCAGCACTATACATTCACCATGAGTGCCCACTGTCACAAGTCGGTACCCATCCTGAAATGACCTACAATCACACCTCCTACAACCAATGATCTGCACCATTCAGACGAAAGATGAACTTGCTTTGCGATAACCGTCTCCAGTTACAAACAGTGCCTGGTGCAAAGAACGGCGTCAGTATACTACTAACTACTCACTGATCGCTCTACCTGTTATACTACTTACACCCCCCCCCCCACTTGCCCCAGATCCATGCCTGCCTATCTATCTACCTGTTGGCAATTGATATCATAAATACTAACCATGGAACACCCGCTCGCTCTCTCCCACAAACAATATCAACCTTTTGCTGTTTTATTGACAATATCTCTTGGTTTGCAGATTGTAGAAATATACAGATTTGTGGTTCGGATTTATATATTGGCAGAGAGCATTACTATTCTCGGGCGATGAAGTGGGGACCAAGGTTATCTAACAGAGAAGCAGTGGGTGCCCCACTCGCTGTGTGACATAAGAGACTGCGGGAAAATGCTAACACATAGTGCCCGTGATGTTCATATGTAAGAGACAGTTAATGTTTAGTGAAATATTCCTTATATGCCCAGCAAGAGTGCAAGTGGAGGAAAAGGACATGTTTTAATATATGTTTCTTGTAACTGTCTGCAAATACCTGTTGCCATGGGGCTGATGGACAAGCACACCCAGCCATCCTGCATACATTATGGGCACCACCTGCAGCTGGGGGTTGAGTGACAGCTGCCCCCTATTAGGGTGTCACCCCCTAGGCTGTAGAGGGTGCCTGATTGGCTGACTGTTTTTCTTTCTTGAAGATTTATACTGCATATCATGGATAAGCCTGAATAGGCTTATTTTCACCATTAGACAGTTTGTCGATAGAAAGCCCGAGCCTACACTGTTAGTGACCCAAGGGATTTTTAACCTCCCACACCACATAGACATGGTATGAGAGCAACTGGCCTTTGATGACGCTGTAAGTTATACACATCGGTGGAAATCCAAATTGGTAGAGGTCGGAGCACAGGGAATCGAACCACTGACCTTCAGATTAGGAGTCCGACCTAGAAAAAAGTCAGACACTCTAACCACTCCACCACAGAGAACACACCAACTGTGGGAGGCCCAGTCACCTGCACCCCTTACACCTGACACACAGACTTCACTCTAGGCATTATTTCATTCACCTCTTCTTGGCTAAGCACTCTAGCAGGAGGCACCTTGTCCATTAACCCAGACACTCTGTCTGAGGCTCCACTTTCTATACACAAACTAGCAGCAGCTATTCCAAAGGCACTGAACTATGTGCAATAACCATGAGACTCCGGTTCAATGGTACTGATTCTTCTACACACTAACAAGAGTAATGAGGATCTGTGGGACAGTAAGTAAGGAGTAAGGGTGATAGGTCGTTAGTAGGTGAACAGGAGTTGATGCCAATAAGGTACAACTTCTTCACTGTCAATCTTGTGTGACTTGTCTTCCCTTTCTTCCTTATGAGTTTGTTTGAGAGGGGCATCAGGTGGGAACTGACAGACAGTTGTCAGAATGCACCTGGGGAAGAGTAAGTGGTATCTGGGGCTCTGACGTCCGAGTTCCCAAGATATTACAAGATGACACAAGAGTCATGAGGGAGATCAAGGGAAATATAGACACATATGCCCTACTAAAAGACCTGGAAACCATTTACAATTGGCAACATTCAAACAATACACTGTTCAATGACATGAAATTTGAGCTAATACGATATGGCACAAACCAAGACATAGAAATGAATACAACTTACACAAAGCCCTTAGGAGAGAAAATTATTGAAAAGAACAGCATGAATGACCTTGGTGTATACATGGGAAGCAACCTCAAATTCACTGAACACATTGACTATGTATGCCAAACAGCCATCAAATATAGTGGATGGGTGCTTCGTACATTTAAATCAAGAGAAACTGCGGTAATGAAAACCTTGTGGAACTCCATAATACTCCCACGGATAGATGACTGTTCACAACTTTGGATACCCACTTCTAAAGGACAGCTGACAAAGCTAGAGTCACTGCAACGCATCTTCACTTCATATATCGAAGACACCAAGAGCCTCGATTACTGTCACTAAAATTCCTCAAAATCTACTCCATTGAACGTTGATGTGAGAGATATCAAATTATATACACCTGGAAAATGATTGATGGCAAAGTACCAAACTACGGCATAAGAAAGTATCATTCAAAAAGATATGGTAGAGTTGGTAAGGTACCAGCAATAAATACAATAGCCTCACAGTCAACAAGAACACTGCAGGAAGAAAGTATTTCTGTCCAAGGAGTTCAGCTCTTCAATACAATGCCAGCTTATATTAGTAATCAATCGAACTGCAGTGTACAATCATTCAAAAAGCAGCTTGACAAGGTGTTAGAAACAATACCAGACGAACTACATATTGCAGGATACACCCAGCTAATGCCAGCAGATTCAAACTCATTACTGCACATGACAAAACTGAACAGAGCGTCCTCAGCACATGCTATGAGCCCTGATGGTGGAGTCTCCGACTTGGCCTGAGCATATAGCTCAAACACTGTAATCTACTTAGAAGCAGTGTGTGTAAATGAAACGGCTAGCATTGTACAGGGTGTGTGGTGTGTGTAAATAGTGTTGAATTGAGTTTAGTTGTATTTAACCACAAGTGTGTTGGTTAATTGTTGGAGTTTTACCTCTGGGAAACATATACGGTTATATCATGTATATGTATATATATATATGTATTATGCATATTATCTATATTTATGTATAATTCCTCCAGTGTGTGTGTGTGTGGCGCGAGGGGAGTCTTCTTCTTCTTCTTCTTCTTCTTCTTTGCCCATTGAGGTGTCAGCACCCATCCACACAAACACCTCCTCAGCCTTGTCATAGATGAACGTGTCACTTACTGCCCAACTTTGGGCATAGGCCACGGACAGGGCTCTCCAGTTTTCACGGTCCTGGGCCTTGAGTTTCTTGTTCATGATTCTGTAATGTTGTTCGTTTTCCGGGGTAGGGTTGTTGGCCCCAAGCGCGAGGGGAGTACCACCCGCCAACTTGGCCCGAAAGCTGGGGGTAGCTGGGCAGGGGGCATCACCAATGCGCCAAGGAGGAATATATATATATATACATATATATATATATAAAGTATATGGACCCCTTGCAGCTATACTCATATGATGCATTATACATCACAAATGTATATATATATCATATGTATACATTACATATATATATATATATATGCACACCTTGGGTGCCAGAGACTCTTGACGGACCCTTTGATGCGGTAGAGATGAATGTAGGTGTCGTCTGGCACGTACACCGTCCGCTAACTGCGCATGCTGCTCCGATATGCAACCACTACCGGTTCCTGCTGTTCAAATCTGGTCACACAAAGTCAAAGCGAACAGAAGCCAGAAGTGGTACTTGTGTATATTTCACGGGGGAGCTGATATATGGACATTGCCTCACAGATGTGTGTTGTTGTGTTAGGGTGTGTGGGTGTGTGGGTGTGTGGGTGTTGGTGTGGAGGGTGGTGTGTGAGATGTGTTGGTGTGTTGGTGCGTTGGTGCATTGGTGTGTTGGTGCGTTGGTGCGCTGGTGTATTGGTGTGTTGGTGTGTTGGTGTTTTGGTGTGTTGGTGTGCTGGTGTGTTTGTGTGTTTGTGTGTTGGTGTGTTGGTGTGTTGATGTGTTGGTGTGTTGGTGTGTTGGTGCGTTGGTGGGTTGGTACGTTGGTGCGTTGGTAAGTTGGTGTGTTGGTGTGTTGGTGCGTTGGTGTATTGGTGCATCAGTGTGTTGGTGTGTTGGTGTGTTGGTGTGTTGGTGTGTTGGTGTGTTGGTGTGTTGGTGTGTTGGTGTGTTGGTGGTGTGTTGGTGTGGTGTTGGTGTTGTTGGTGTGCTTGGTGTGTTGGTGTGTTGGTGTGTGTGGTGTGTTGGTGTGTTGGTGTGTTGGTGTGTTGGTGTGTTGGGTGTGTTGGTGGTGTTGGTGTGTTGGTGTGTTGGTGTGTTGGTGTGTTGGTGTGTTGGTGTGTTGGTGTGTTGGTGTGTTGGTGTGTTGGTGTGTTGGTGTGTTGGTGTGTTGGTGCATTGGTGGGTTGGTGCATTGGTGCGTTGGTGCGTTGGTGCATTGGTGCGTTGGTGTGTTGGTGCGTTAGTGAGTTGGTGATTTGGTGGTTTGGTGCATTGGTGTGTTGGTGCGTTGGTGCATTGGGGCATTGGTGCTTTGGTGCGTTGGTGCGTTGGTGCATTGGTTCGTTGGTACGTTGGTGCATGTGTCTATTGGTGGGTTGGTGCATTGGTGCATTGGTGGGTTGGTGGGTCGGTGGGTCGGTGTGTCAGTGTGTCGGTGTGTCGGTGTGTCGGTGCATCGGTGCATCGGTGCGTCGGTGTGTTGGTGTTGAGGTTGGCGTGTAAGGTGTGTGGAGGTATGGTGATGGTTGGTGAATGTGGCGGGTGAGGTGAGGTGGTGTGTGCGGTGTGGTTTGGGGAGGAGGGAGAATGGTAACGGGTGGTGGCAGTTGACGGGATGTGGGATGCTATGCGATGTGCATGTTGTGTAGTGATGTGGCGGTGGTGAGTGTGATGGGAGGCGTGTGTGGGTGATGGTGTGGTGGTGGTGTGGTGGTGAGTGTGATGGGTGGTATGTGTGATGTTGTGGCGGTGTGTGTGTGTGAAGGTGTGGTTGTGGTGTGGTGGTGGTGAGGGTGACGGGTGCTGTGTGTGCGATGGTGAGGTTGTGGTGTGGTGGTGGTGAGTGTGATGGGGGCTGTGTGTGTGATGGTGTGTTTTTGGTGTGGTGGTGGTGAGTGTGGCGGATGGTGTGTATGTGATGGTGTGGTGTTGGTGAGTGTGATGGGTGGTATGTGTGTGCTGGTGGTGGTGTTGGTGAGTGTGATGGGTGGTGTGTATGTGATGGTGTGGTGGTGGTTAGTGTGGTGTGTGGCGGTGTGGTGCGGAGAGGAGGGAGACCGGTGGCTGATGGTGTGTGTATGATGGTGTGGTTGTGATGTGGTGGTGAGTGTGATGGGTGGTGTGTGTGATGGTGTGGTGATGGTGTGGTGATGGGGAGTGGGATGGGTGGTGTGCATGTAATGGTGTGGTGATGGTGTGGTGGTGGTGACTTTGATGGGTAGTGTGTATGTGATTGTGTGGCGGTGGTGTGTGTGTGACATGTGGTGTGTATGTGATGGTGTGGTGATGGTGTGGTGGTGGTGAGTTTGACAGGTGGTGTGTATGTGATGGTGTGGTAATGGTGTGGTGGTGGTGAGTGTGATGGGTGGTGTGTGTGTGATGGTGTGGTAATGGCGTGGTGGTGGTGAGTGTGACAGGTGGTGTGTATGTGATAGCGTGGTGGTGGTGTGTGAGGGTGTGGTGTGGATGTGGTGGTGGTTAGTGGGACGGGTCGTGTGTATGTCATGGTGTGGTGATGGTGTGGTGGTGGTGAGTGTGATTGGTGGTGTGGTTGTGATGGTGTGGTGGTGTGTGTGATGGTGTGGTGATGGTGTGTGATGGTGTGGTGGTGATGCGGTGGTGGTGAGTGTGACGGGTGGTGTGTGTGTGTGATGGTGTGGTGGTAGTGAGAGTGGTGGGTGGTGTGTGTGATGGTGTGGTGATGGTGTTGTGTGACTGGTGTGTGATGGTGTGGTGGTGGTGAGTGTGACAGGTGTAGTGTGTGATGGTGTGATGGTGGTGAGTGTGACGGGTGGTGTGTGTCTAATGGTGTGGTGATGGTGTGGTGGTGGTGAGTGTGATGGGTGGTGTGTGTGATGGTGTGGTGGTGGTGAGTGTGACGGGTGGTGTGTGTCTAATGGTGTGGTGATGGTGTGGTGCTGGTGAGTGTGATGGGTGGTGTGTGTGATGGTGTGGTGGTGGTGTGGTGGTGCTGAGTGTGACCGGTGGTGTGTGTGATGGTGTGGTGGTGTGGTGGTGGTGAGAGTGACAGGTGGTGTGCATGATGGCATGGTGGTGGTGTGTGTGATCGTGGTCGTGTGGTGGTGGTGAGCATGATGGGTGGTGTGTGTGATGGTGTGGTGGTGTGGTGGTGGTGACGGTGACGGGTGGTGTGTGTGATGGTGTGGTGCTGGTGTGGTGGTGAGAGTGATGGGTGGTGTGTGTGACGGTGTGGTGATGGTGTGGTGGTGGTGAGTGTGACGGGTGGTGTGAATGTGATGCTGTGGTAATGGTGTGGTGGTGAGAGTGTGACGGGTGGTGTGAATGTGATGGTGTGGTGGTGTGTGTTGCGTGTGGCGGTGTGGTTCCATGAGGAGGGAGACCGGTGGCGGGTGGGGTGTGTGACGGGGGGGGGGGGCGTTGTGTCGGGGATGGGTGGCCGGTGGACGGGTGGCCGGTGGCCGGGTGGCGGCAGGTGTTGTGGGAGGCTATTGGCCTGGGCCGGGTGCTGCTCAGTGACCACCTGTTAGGTTCACGGCGTGAATCATGGCCATGTTGGGACAGGGATCGGGGTGCAAACATCAACCGCCGCCCGGCACCGGCGAGCCTTGCACCGGAGACCCGGCCTCGGGCCGTGTGCAGGGCGGGCCCAGGTTATGGGAAAGGACATTATAACCCCACACCCAGGAGCATAATTCATAACATGGGAACAATGCTAACACGTGACAGGGAAGCATATTATACGGACAATTCATAGTAGTACAACATCTTGTAAAATATTCAGATAAAACACATTGGTGGGGAATGTGAAATGGTCTATAAGGGATTACAAATGGTCTATACAGGTAAATGATGTATATGGCCAGGTGCATGAATTTAAGCCATGGCATCGAGTGCGGGAGATTGGGAGTTTGGTTCCTGGTCGAGTCAAACCAATGACTTGCACAATTTATACTTGTCGCTTCCTAGCCTGGTGCATTGCATTAATATGATAGTGTAAGGACTGGTTAGCACAGTGTCAGGATAATGTGACTGAATGGGATATTTGGTCATGGTGCAAACAGCCTGATTTCTAACTGAGGCAGCACAAATAAAGTTGCCATGAGTGCGCTCTGTCACAAGTCGGAATCTGACCTGATGTGTTCGGAATTATATATTGGCAGAGAGTATTATTATCCTCGGGCGACGGAGTGGTGACCAAGGTTATGTAATAGAAAACTGATGGGTGCCCCACTTGCTGCATGACATATTACTTATTAGGCTATGTGAAATATATGTTAATACATAGTGCTTGAGATTATGATAAGATGTTCCTATATCAGAGACAGTTAATGTTTGGTGAAACATTCCCTCTATGCACCAGTAAGGGTGGAAGTGGAGGAGAAGGACATTTTTAATATATATATATTTATTGTAACTGTCTGCAACTACCTGTTACCACAGGGCCAATGGGCAAGCACACCAGCCTCATCTACATACAATATGGACACCACCTACAGCTGGGTTGAGTGACAGCTACCCATATTGGGGGCGTCGCTACCCAGGATGTGGAGGGTGCCTGATTGGCTGGCTGTGGGAGGCCCAGTCACCTGCACCGCTTTGCCCCACCTGACCACACAAGCCTCATTTTGACATTGATTATTCTAGACACTCTGAGAGATATGCTGCTCCAGGCACTACTAGGCATTCTACTCTACTCCTTGGTTTTGAGTGAGACGCACTCTCTCTTGGGCAGGAACCCAGACATGCTGTCTGATGCTCCCCCTTTCAGATATACAAACTGAGCTGTGTGCAACAACCATGGGACTCTAGTTCAATGGGCTGTAGGAACTGATTCATAGACATACTAAAGAGGTAATGAGACTCTGTGTGGACAGAAGGTAAGAGGTCAGGGTGATAGGTCACTCGTAGCTGAACAAGAGTTGATGCCAATAAAGTACAACTTCTTCACTGTCAATCTTGCATGATTTGTTTTCCCTTTCTTCCTTATGAGTTGGTTTGAGAGGGGCATCAGGTGGGAACTGACAGACAATTGTCAGCACGCACATGGGAAGAGTTTGTGATATCTCTGGGGCTCTGACGGCCGGGGCATCCAGTACTATTACATAATGGTATACTGACATTATCCAACACATTATGGCACAACACAGTAACCAGCAACAACATGTATAGCAACACCATCATTATCAGACAATAACGAGTAATACAATGCATAGAACTAACAGATTCTTGTGGAGTGGAGCAAACTCCCATCTAGAAGTCCCCCTTCCTACCAAGGCTTTAGAGTTGCATACTCCGATGCTTTTGCGTTTTGGTAATTTTTCTGAGATAAATATATTAAATTGATCATTATAATCTACCTTATTTCAGGTTCAGATTTTAAATGGATAAGTTTGGAGATATTTGAAATTCAAACACGCAAACCTAGTTTTGGCAAGCATGCCAAAACTCTGACACCATAGGCTTCAACAGTAACAGGTTCTATCAAATTGTCTCAGTGTTCCCATCTATGTGGCAATAAATACTTAATATGTGCATCAATATCTAAGTTAGATATGTAGAGTGAAATCTATAAAACTATTTTGGTTTTGAAAATGTGATGCTTCATCGAACTATGCAGGTTTAAGTCACTGCTCAGAATGCATCTCACTGGGCAGGCCCTTGAACAAGCACCATAGCGTGGATCCTGGGCTGTGCCTTGCTCCCCCCTCCCTAACATCTATTTTAACTGACTAACTTTTGAGATATTTTGAAGTGTAAGCACTAAAATTAGTTAGGCTTCTGCAGAAACATGTTCTATTAAATTGGATCGGTATTCCGTTATATATGGTGACAAATATTTTATAAGTGCGCCAGTGCCTGAGCTAGATATCTAGAATCAAATCTAGATCATTGTTTTGGTTGTGATAATTTGGTGTTTTCATCGGACTATGCAGCTTTAAGTGAAATAGACAACTGTTCTTCGACTGACAATTAAACAATTTTAAAGTGAAATATACACAAATTAGTTGTAATGATGGATGGAAAGCGGGCGCCCTACAGACCTAGGCATCTCGTTTGGTCTCAGAGCAAGCACTAGTAGCCGTATTGAATGAAGCATCAACACTAGGCACCATAACCAGGATTGGTTGGTTGGTTCTTGGGGTTTTACCTCAGGGCAACATCTAAGGTCATATCAAGACGGGTAACAACTTGTGACAGTGCACACTCATGGTGAATTTATAGTGCCACCCCACTGGGAGACCAGGTCGCCCACACCATGCCCTGATATCCCATTCACATTATCCTGACACTGAGCCAACCTATCCTTGCCCTATCGTAATAATAATGAGTGCCTGTCTAGGAAGCGACAAGTATTCATTTTAAAGTCATAGCTTTGACTCGACTAGGGTTCGAACCCGTGTTTACGAATCCCACGATCTACCAAAACGAAACGGGTGACGGACACTCAACTCATTCCGACATCCCGTCTGGCCGTCCCAGAACTACTAGGACGAGAAACACTAGAGCCGACTAATGGGATGCTTGTTACCACAAGAGCTGGGTTAGGTAAAATTGTACAGTCCGAAGCTTTTTAATTCCTGCCATCTATTTAGATAAATATATTAGGTTGATCATTATAACCTACCTTATTTTACTTTGAACTAACTTTAGATATACTTGCCTAATTCTTGATACATTTTTTAAGTATTATTTATATCTTTCGGACAAACAACGACACAGTGAATATTAGTTGGATGAGAATCTCTCTGGCTGGTACCCTGGAAAGGCCCCTCCGTTTAATAGCAATAGTCATTAGTACACATGAAGTCAAATTTCCCAGCGACTGGAGGCAGTCTATCGGCAGAACCGCCTGAAGTCGCCTCCCCCGGGAAGCTCAGCCCTGATTGGCTGATCGCCTGTGGCTCGGTGAGCTTCAGCCGTGGGAGAGCAGGCGGTACTGCACCCACCCACCCTGCGGCAGGTAGGGAGCATTAAGCCCTGCAGCCTAAATAATATGAGCATAACAAGTTATACAATACGAAAATTCATCAATTAATGTTGGTATGCACAGCAAAGTTCTGAATCCGCAGCCTTAAGCAGTGACGGGTTCAAGATGATTGACATAGTGTTTGTCCCCTTCTGTGCAAACTACAACTGCGTAGTCCGATGATTTTTAGTTTCTGTCATTTTCTAAGGTTATTATATTAAGGTGGTGGTTATACTCTACATTACTACACATTTTGCTTTAAATGGTTAACTTTAGAGATATTTGAAGTGCCAACACTCTAATGCCATAACCTTCTGCAGTAACAGATTCTATATAAATTGACTCAGTAGTCCCTTCTATGTGGATGTCGAATAGACGATGATAAAAATCAATGCATTCTAGAGGCGTCATTAAAGTTGCGTAGTCCGATAGTTTTGAGTTTTTGTCATTTTCTGAGATAAATATGTTAGGTTGGTCATATAATCTACCTTACTTTAGTTTGAAGTAACTTTTACTTCAAATGCTTAACTTTTGAGATATTTGAAGTGCAAATGTGCAAAATTAATTTTGGCATGCTTGCCAAAACTCTACCACCATAGGCTTCTGCAGTAACAGGTTCTATTAAATTGACTCAGTGTTCCCTTCTATGTGGTGACAAATGTTTAATAAGTGCAGCATTATCTAAGTTAGCTATGTAGAATCAAATCTAGATAATGGTTTTCGTTTTGAAAATTTGATGTTTTCATCGGACTATAAAACAAACTGTTCCCCTTCTATATGGCAGCAAATGCTTAATAAGTGCACCACCATCTAAGTTCGATATATAGAACTAAATCTAGATAATTGTTTTGGGTTTGACAAATTAATCCTTCATTGAACTATGTAGCTGTAAGCAATGACATATTCAAGAAAATTGAAATATTATGTATTGCCTTCTATGTATCATCATCATCATCATCATCATCCTGTCGGTCACGATGCGACAAAGACTGCTTTCATTACTTGACTGCCGCTCTCCATTTAGCTCTCTGCTGTGAGAGTGACGTCCATGAATCTGTCTTAATGTCTCTCAGCTTCAGGTTTCTCTTGATGATATCCTTGAACCGGAGACGAGGGTACCCTCTCTTTCTGTAACCAGAAGACAGTTGAGAATAGAGGATCTGCTTTGGTAGCCTGTCTGATGACCATCCTCATGAGGTGTCCAGTCCACCGGAGATTCTTTTTGATCAGAAGATCTTCCATAGAGGGCAGCCCCGTCCGTTCGAGTATTTCCTTATTTGTCACTTTGTCCTTCCAGGTTAGCCTCATGATTGAACGCAGATGTCGCATCACGAAGGCATGTATCTACGACCCATTTAATAATGACAACAATAATCTGAGTTGGATATGCAGAGTGAAAGTTAGGCAGAGTTTTGATCTCGAAAATGTGATCGATGCCTTCATCGGACTATGCAGCTGTGGCTAGCTATCGAGGCAGCAACGCTTTGGCATCATGCCAGCAGGGGGCGCCAGCCGCCGCCATAAGCAACCTCATAGTAGAAGGGGCACTTGTGGCGCCTACTGGCGGAGGTTGGGGGAGAGGAGGAGAAGGGGAGGTCTATCTGCCAGTCGTGCCTAGGCACAAGTAGTGCCATTAAATATCCTTCGGGTATGTGCGACTGCATGCCAATGTGTGGTCATTGTATAAGTGACAGGGGGTGTGTGGGTGGGTGAGTGGGTGTGAGTGAGTGTGTGAGTGGGTGTGAGTTGGGGTGGGGATGGGTGGATGTGGGGTGTCGGAGGTGGGTGGGTGTGGGTGGGTTGGGGGTGGGGGTAGGGATGTCGCGCTGGGCAGCGTATTATTTAAATAGGCCCCCGGCATCCCCCTACAACACCCACCCACGCGCACACACTAGGTGGCGCCACGTGGGAATGATCTAGGTCAGCCCGGCGAAGCGTTGCCGAGCTGCTCAAACACAATAAGAAGATTATGTGACAAGCTGTGGGTTTAGACACCATGTCTTCCCTGCGACCCTCACGGCTAAGTCTATTATTACCGAGGTTAGGACCGAATTGTGCCTGTGAATAGGATGCCTCGTTCTGCACTGGGACGACGGATGGGTGGGGGATGGGGAGGGGGAGGGATAGGGGGAGGTGTGTGGAAGAGAGACAGGGTGTGGAGGAGGATTGTGGGGGAGAGAGAAGGATGGGGGGAGTGTGGGGGCGGGAGAGCGTGGGGGAGGGAGAGTGTAGGGGAGGGACAAAGTGGGGGGGATACGATGGATGTGGGGAAGGAAGAGAGTTGTGGGGGGGGGATATGGACGGGGGAGTGTGGGTGGTGGGGGAGGGGGAGCAGTGTGGCGGGTGGAGAGACAGGTGTGGGGGAGGGGCAGTGATGGGGGGAGAAGCGTGGGGGAGGAACAAGATGGGGAGGGATAGGATGGATGGGGGGAAGGAAGAGAGGTGTGGGGGAGGGATAGGGACGGGCCGGAGGAGTGTGGGGAGGGTGAGCAGTGTGAGAGGGGAGACGGGTGTGGGGGAGGGACAGTGATGGGGGGGGGGGAGAAGTGGGGGGGGACGGAGAGTGGTGTGGGGGAGCGAGAGGGGTGTGGGGGAGGGAGGAGCTCATGTCAGTTGAAGGTTGCTGGGGTGGTAGAGGACTGAGTGATGATGGCTATTGTGATGGCTTGTTGGATTAGTGATGGCAGATGGTAGTGGCTTCAGACAGCGGTGACTAGAATTGGGATGACTGTTCTGGGTGATGATGGCAATTGTGATGGTTCTTCGGAGTGGTGATGGCATTTGTGATTGGCTGGTCTGGTTAAATGTTATGGTTATTTGGAGTGGTGATGGCAATTGTGATGGTTTATCTCTGGCATGAGAGCAATCGTAATGACTCGTCTGGGTAGTGATAGCAATTGTGATCGTTCTGGCAATTATGGTGGTTTGTTGGACTGGTGATGGGAATTGTGATGGTTTGTTGGAGTGGCGAAGGCAAGTATGGTTGTTTATTGGAGTGGAGACATAAAGGCGCCATCATTGCGCACTATCACAAGTCGGTACCCGTCCTGATATGACCTTATATGTTATACGGACGTTAACCTCCTACAACCAACCAACAAATTAGTATGGTGATGACCGCTATGCTGGCTAGTAGGCTTGGAGCAGTGATGGCAATTGTGATGGATAATTAGAATGGTGATGGCCGTTTTGATGGTTTGTTGGGTTGGATCTGTGATTGTAATTATGATGGGTCAGTGGGATAGCGTGAACTATTGCGATGGCTCATAGGACTTACCACGACAATTGTGGTGGCTCTTCTTTCTTGCTCCGGGATTTCATGGCTCTTAGGTGGTGTGATGGTTAGCACATTGGCCCGGAATGCAAGAGATGTGGGTTCGATTCCCGCTCTGGGCCCAATATTTCCCATTATCATCACCCCCCACAACACTGGTTGCCATGAGCATGATCCTGTATAAGCTACGCGCTGTATTGTTGTTGAATCTAGCCTGTGTATGCATGTGCACGGTCATTGCCTGTATGTATGTAATTGTAAGCACTAAAAGACTTATAATTCCAGGGGGGTGAGTGCAGTAGTCTGCACTGATCTCTCAGGCAAGGAACCAGATAGCCAGGTAGGCGTGGGTAGTGTGGTGATATCAGGGAGCCTAGGTAGTGTAATGGTTAGCACACTGGCCCGGAATGCAAGAGATGTGTGTTCAATTCCCGCTCTAGGCACAATATTTCCTAATTTCATCAACCCACCCCCCCATGCCACTACTGTTGGCTTTGGTTGCTGGTCTTTGATGTAGTTGGCAACAGAGTTGCAGCCTCAACCCCTCCGCTGAGGTTACTGGAAGAATTCATCTTGTGGGTAGCAGCTTACTGTGCATCATGCCCTGTGTAAAAGGTCTTATAGATGATTTCCACCACCAAGCTGCCCTCTGATTGTACGGAAATAACTAAGATTGTGGATAGAATCTAACTGTGCAGAATGTCCTGTGTGAAAGGTCTAATAGAGGATTTCCACCACCAATAACCCACCCTCTGATTGCAGTGGAATAACTAACCTGGGTACCAGTTTATTGTTCAGCATGCTCTGTGGACAATGTCTTCTAGAGGATTCTCACCACCAACCAACAATGGCAACAATCATTGTCATAAGTAAGAGTTTAGTGTGCAGCATGATCTGCGGAAAAAGGTCTTATATATATTTTCACCATAAACCCACCCTCTAATTGTTGGTTGTTCAGAATGGGGTTAGCTGCACACAATGCAACACATTAAACTTCCATCTCACCATGTACAAACCTAATGTGATTGCTTCATCGGCTGGAAAACCATTGTCTCAGCGCTGACAAAATATGTATTCAGATAAATACAAATATTTACTCCCAAAAAATGTGCAAGGGTACAACTATTCTTGAAGGTGGCGCCTAACTGTGCAACCAGCTCTGTCGGGGGAGGGTGGGAGTCTGAAATATAGACGATTTCTACTGGCAGTGACACAAACTGTGTGTAGGTTGCAGCTTACTGCGCATGTTCATGGGAATAGCGTCAAGGGTCTCCTTCTGGTGGTTGGTGATACAGACGGTGGAGAAGGGTCCACAGCGAAGAAAGGAGCAAAAACGGGTGACCACTGGGTCATATTGAGCATACCCTTGCAGGAATAGTTTCCCATTCTTTAAGTCCTGATAGTGTCTGATTTAAAGAGAAGTTGATGTAGGTAAATTAAAAATATACTTCAAGCAAAAGATACATATATAGGTGCAACTATGTCTGAACAAGAAACTACTAAATAAATAATGGGATCTTTCCATAATTTGAGTCAATCAGACCTGTTCTTTTCGATTGCAAATGGCCGTCCCTTACGGGGGGCCACCATTTGCAATAAAAAAGAATGGCTCTGATTGGCTGACACTGAGAACTGTTCTTTTTTATTGCAAATGGCTGCCCCCATGGAGGCAGCCATTTGCAATAGAAAAGAACAGCTCTGATTGGCTGACACTGAGTTCTCGTGAGAATGAGAAGAGGAAAGTCCATTTCCGGCAAGTTCAAACGGGCTGAAACGAGTTCAACCATGGCTGGTTGGGTCGCTCCGTATAGTGCTGAATATGCTTATGAGACGGTGAGCTGAGAATCTGTCTATATGCAGTAGACTGCTACACCATTGTAGACACAATAATGTATGCCTGTCTTTAATTGAGCCGATTATCGCTCCCGACAAACAGTTTCTGTGGACAGCAAAGCCGATCAAGTCGGACTGAGTCGGCTGTTTGTTTGGGTCACGTGGAGATGATTAAGACTTTCGGCACAGATTGTCGTCCCTCGCCTGTCATCTCATGAGTGTCGTTCTCTGAAGGTTGTCTGCTCAGTGTCCTCCGCTGACTGCCGCCCGCCGACTGTCGTCCGCCCACTGTCCTTCGCTGACTGTTGTCCACTGACTGCCATCTGCTAACTGTCATCTGATGACTGCCATTCATTGACTGTCATCTGCTGACTACCATCTGGCATCTGTCGTCTGCTCACTGTTGTCCGTTGAATGACTTCGGCTGACAGTGGTCTGCTGACTGCCGTTTGCTGACAGTAGTCTGCCGACTGTCGTCCGCCGACTGACATTAGATGACTGTAGTCCACTGACTCTCGTCTGCTGACTGCCATCTGGCTGCTGTCGTCCATTGAATGTCCTCGCTGATAGTCATCCACTGACTGTCGTTCACTGACATTGGTTTGCTGACAGTCATCACTGATTGTCATTTGCTGACTGTCATCCACTGACTGTCATTCGCTGAGTGTCATCCATTGAATGTCGTCCGCTGCTTGTCGCCCGGTGACTTCGGTGTTTGCAGGGGGGGGATACAAATACATGAAGAAGTTTGGTCGCCCTAGTCAATATCAGGTCACAGTCATGGACAATAACTCATGTCTTCAGCAAATGCTTTAATCGGTAAATTCCTGCCGTGTGCGAACAATGTTTCTAGTAGACCATTTATATATCTCAGTTGACATTTGTAATCTCTGGACAACGCTGGTCTCTATGCAGAGTTGGTCGGTTAGTTGTTGGAGTTTTACATCCTGGCAACATAACATCTAACATCATATCAGGATGGGTACCAACTTGTGACAGTGCAAACTCAGACTTTATAGTGCTGCCCCACTGAAAGGGAGACCTGGGTCATAGTCAGGATAATGTGACTGTGTGAGATATCAGGTCATGGTGCTGGCGGCCTAGTCTCCCAGAGGGGGCCAGCATTATAAAGTCCCATGAGTGCGCACTGTCACAAGTTGGTATCCATCCTGATATGACCTTAGATGTTGCCAGGACATAAAGCTCCAACAACCAACCAACCCTCTCCTATTAGAGTCGGCCCTGCCATCTTCAGAGAAGCCATGCCCGTTAATGGGGCCCCATCTCAACCCCATCCCATCCCCATCCCCATCCCCATCCCATTCCCCATCGCATTTCCCATCCACATCACAGACTCAGTTGCACTTCTTTCAGTTCAGCCTCCTCCTGGTTCCAGCTCTTCACACACACATGCTAGCCCTCTCCCTCCAACCCTTTACAATCCCCAACCCCCAGCCTCCTCCAGCCTTTCCTCGTGAATCTCTCCTCTAGTTAACGCCGACACCTCCTCTTTTCACCCAAACCACATCTCTCAACCACACACTCCCACTCACCTACCCACGCACATGTCCACCCACACCCGCACCCACCCATACCCCCACCCACCCATACTCATGCCCGCACCTACCCACACCCGCTCCCGTTTTGGGAGATCGTGGGATTCGAACCAATAGGTTCGAATCCTGGTCGAGTCAAGCTCGCTTCCTAGCCTGACGCTCGGCATTATTAGGATAGAACAAGGATTGGTTGGCTCAGTGTCAGCATAATCTGACTAAGTGAGATATCAGATCATGGTGCTGGCGGCCTGGTCTTCGAATGGGGCAGCACTATAAAGTTTCGATGAGTGTGGACTGTCACAATTCGCTTCCCATCCTCATATGATCTTAGATGTTGCCAAGACGTACAACTCCAACAACGGTCTCTCCCACACCCTTGCGACACTCATAGCCACACCCACCCACCCCACCCCTACCCCCACACCCACACCACACCCACACATACACCCACACTGACACCGACGCCCACTTCCACACCCTCACCCACACACACACACACCACCACCCACACTTGCACCAACACCCACACTTGCACCCACATCCCACCCACACCCACACCCACACCCACACCCACACCCACACCCACACCCACAACCACACCCACACCCCCACCACACCCCCACCCACACCCACACCCACATACATACCCACACCACACCCATACCCACACCACACCCACACCCATACCCATCGCACACCCACACCTCCACCGACATCAACACCCTCACCAACACCACACCCTCACCCATACATATACCCATACCTATACCCATACCCACACCCACACACACATCTATACCCACACCCACCAAACACTCACACACACGTCACCCACACACCAAACACTCACACCCACACCCACCCTCACACACATACACAACAAACAATCAGACCCATACCCACACCCATACCCACACCCACACCCACACCCATACCCATACCCATACCCATACCCACACCCACGCGCACACTCACACCCACACCCATACCCACACCCACACCCACACCAATACCCATACCTACACCCATACCCATACCCACACCCATACCCACACCCACATCCACACCCACACCCATACCCATACCCACCCCCACACCCACACTGACTCCCACACCCACATCCACCCAACACTCTATTCCCTTTGGAGATTGCCGCCCACACAGAGACGGACAGCCGTGTCGGAGCGTGCTTGTGTGAGGGGGGAGGTATGAGTGTGGTGGAGGGGGGAGGGAGGAGGGTGGTGAAGGGTGGAGGAAAGGAGGGGGGTGGGGTTAGACGGGGGAGTCCCTCAGAGAACCGCCGCTAATAGATACTGAAATGGGTCCAATTTAGCTCCGGCTCTATTAGGCCCAATCGGCACCCATCACTTGTCGCCACTTGTCGCTGCGCCGCCCTGGTGACAAAACAGCGCCGCGCCGCGCACGCGCAACCGGAAACGGACATAATTTGGCCGGGCCCTGTGTGCGCGTCGGATCGACGAACAAAGAGAACGTCGGAGAGAGAGAGAGCTGAAGAGAGAGAGCTGAATAGAGAAAGAGAGGGAGCGAGGGAGTAGGAGGGTGGTTGTGCAGGGCGTGTCAGCGTAAACTTAGGTCTTTCTTGTTAGGGATGAGCGGTGGGTTGACAGGTGGTATTGGTGACAGCCTTTACCTTGCACTGGGGCTCTTAGAGGAGGTGTGTGTCTGGGTGTGTGTGTGTGTGGGCGTGTGTGTGTGGGTGGGTGGGTGTGGGCGTGTGCGCGTGTGTGGGTGTGTGGGTGTGGGTGTGGGTGTGGGTGGATGTGTGTGGGTGTGTGTGTGGGTATGTGTGTGTGTGGTTGTAGGTATGGGTGTGTGTGTGGGGGGGCTGTAGGTGTGGGGGTGGTGGTGGTGTGTGGGTGTGGGTGTGGGTGTGAGTGTCTGGGTGTGGGTGTAGGTGTGGGTGTGGGTGTGGGTGTGGGTGTGTGGCTGTATGGGTGTGGGAGTGGGTGTGGGGGTGTGGGTATGGGTGTGTGGAAGTGGGTGTGTGGGAGGGATGACGGAGGGGGTGTCGATGTGGGTGTGCATGTGGGGGTTGGGTGTGGGTGTGCATGTGGGTCTGGGTGTGTGGGTCTGGGTGTGTGTGGATGTGCTTGGGGTGTGGTAGTGGGTGTGTGATGGGATGTGTGTCGCTACGGGTGTGTGTGGTTGTGTATGTTTGGGCATGTGTGTAGGTGTGCGTTTGTGCCTGTGGGTGTGTTTTTGGGTGTGTGTCGGTGTGTGGGTATGTGTGCCCTTGTGCATCTGCCTGTGTGTGGGTTTGTAGGTGGGGGTATGGGGGTGGGAGGGTGGGGGGATTGGTGTGGGTGTTGGTATGTGTGCGCTTGTGCATTTGGCTGTGTGTGTTTATGTGTGTGTGTGGCAACGGTTGTGTGAGTGGGTGGGTGCTATGATTAATAAAGTGGTGTGAATCCTCTCTGGGATTACATTCATGGCGACATTGTGGTAGGATTAGTAGAGAGCATGCGCACACACACTTTAACGATAGGGAGCTAACGCCTCAGGCTTTGTAATAGGTTCACAACCGAAATGAGCTGAGCATCTAATTTCAACACGCACCTCTACAGTCTATTGTCATTGTTTAGTCATACCTCAGTACTACAGTATATTGTCATTGTTTAATCATACCTCAGTACTACAGTATATTGTCATTGTTTAATCATCCCTCAGTACTATAGTATATTGTCATTGTTTAATCATACCTCAGTACTACAGTATATTGTCATTGTTTAATCATACCTCAGTACTATAGTATATTGTCATTGTTTAATCATACCTCAGTACTACAGTATATTGTCATTGTTTAATCATACCTCAGTACTATAGTATATTGTCATTGTTTAATCATACCTCAGTACTACAGTATATTGTCATTGTTTAATCATACCTCAGTACTACAGTCTATTGTCATTGTTTAATCATACCTCAGTACTACAGTCTATTGTCGTTGTTTAATCATACCTCAGTACTGCAGTTTATTGTTATTGTTTAATCATACCTCAGTACTACCTTCTAGTCATTGTTTAATCATACCTTAGTACTACATTATATTGTCATTGCTTAATAATACCTTAGTACTACAGTGTATTGTCATTGTTTAATCATCCCTCAGCACTACAGTCTATTGTCATTGTTTAATCATACGTCAGTACTACCGTCTATTGTAATTGTTTAATTATACGTCAGTACTACAGTCTATTGTCATTGTTTAATCGTACATTAGTACTACTACCAGGCAGGATGGCCGAATGAGCGGATCGTCCGTCTCCCATTTTGGTCGATCATGGGATTCGAATCCGTGGGTTTGAACCCTGGTCAAGTTAAACCAATAATTTCAAAATTGATACTTGTGGCTTCCTAGCCAGGCCCTTGTCATTATTTGGATAGGGCAATGACTGGTTAGTACAGTGGCAGGATAATCTGACTGAGTGGGATATCAGGTCATGGTGCTGGCAGCTTGGTCTTCCTGAGGGGCAGCACTATAAAGTCGCCATGAGTGTGCACTGTCGCAAGTCGGTACCCGTTCTTATATGACCTTAGATGTTGCTAGGATGCAAAACAACAACAAACAAACATTAGTAATATATGTCGTAGGGGTAATACAATGGGAAATGCTGCGGAAATAGCAGGATTGGAACCTGCACTTCTTGCTATACCAGGGATCCCTTTCTAAGCATTACACTACCTAGCCTCCCTGATACAATACCTCGATGTACACCAATATGTCTATGTGGATCCTTGCCCGAGAAGTCAGTGTCATTCCCTTGGAATTGTTTGAAATGGTTTAAAGCGACAGAACACAACAAATTGAACCCCAGCAGACTATGAAGGTGTAGTAGTCCGTTCATGAGCCTCACCAGCACACAGTAGCGGGTTAGACTGCATTGCCCTCTGTTGCACGGCTACGGTGACAGGTGGCAGGAAGCTTGCCAGAGGTTGCGCCCTAGGGTGGACTGCGACTGGCCACAGCTCCCTCCACCTTGAGAGGTTCTCTGCGACCTGGCTAGTCACAGGGTGGGTCACCTGGTTCGGCTATGGTGACAGGTGGCAGGAAGCTAGCCAGAGGTTGCACCCTAGGGTGGACTGTGACTGTCTACAGCTCCCCCCACCTTGAGAGGTTCCCTGCGACCTGGCTCGTCAGAGGGTGGGTCACCTGGTTCGGCTACGGTGACAGGTGGCAACAAGTTAGCCAGAGGTTGCGCCCTAGGGTGGACTGCGACTGGCTACAGCTCCCTCCACCTTGAGAGGTTCCCTGCGAGCTGGCTAGTCAGAGGGTGGGTCACCTGGTTCGGCTACTGTGACAGGTGGCAGGAAGCTAGCCAGAGGTTGCACCGTAGGGTGCACTGCGACTGGCTACAGCTCCCTCCACCTTGAGAGGTTCCCTGCGACCTGGCTAGTCAGAGGGTGGGTCACTTGGTTATGTGATGCCACAGTGGGATGCACAGAACACAGAGGGTCAGAGGATAAACCCAGGGAGCATACATTTCTTCTTTTTGTCTTCTCTCTGTGTTGTGTCATGTAGCAGTCCAAGGGGAACCGGCCGTATGCAACCTATCACATAACTTGAAAGTTGCATAGCTCGATGTTTTGGAGTTTCTGTCATTATCTGAGATATATATATATTAAGTTGTTCGTTATTATCTACCGTACTTTAATTTGAAATAACTTTGATCTTAAATGGCTAACTTTTGAGAAACTTGAAGGGCAAACATGCTATATTAACAGATTCTATTAATTACTTCAGTAGTTCCTTCTATGTGGCGACAAATGTTTAATAAGTGCACCCGTATCTAAGTTAGATGTGTAGAATCAAATCTAGATCATTATTTTGCTTTCCAGTCATGATATGACCTTAGATCTTGCTAGGACGTAAAACAACAACAAACTAACTAACTAAGTATTTTGCTTTTGAAAGTTTGATGTTTTCAATGGACTAGGCAGCTTTAAGTCTAAGTGAAGTATTCAAGAGCGCAGTCAAACGTCAGTGAATATAGGTTACTACTACATTACTAGTAAGCTGCATCTGATCCCTCTGTTGCTATAGATACCTGTAATGTTGATGGCTAATCCTATGTAAATGTTCATAGTGCTGATATAAGTAGTGTATCCAATAACTGGAGGTTTGGGTTACTACTTGTATAATTCTCTGATTCTATCGGAAAGTACAAGGAAGGCTTATGGGAACCACATGAAGACGGCAGGCAGAGGGTTATGCGAACCACAGGGACTTATCACGCAGAGGGTTATATGAACTACAGGGAGACAGCAGGTGCAGGGCTATGGGAACCACAGGAACACAGCAGCATAGGGTTATGGGAACCACAGGGACACAGCAGCCAGAGGGTTATGGGAACCACAGGGACACAACAGCCAGAGGGTTATGGGAACCACAGGGACACAATAGCCAGAGGGTTGGGTTATGGGAACCACAGGGACACAACAGCCAGAGGGTTATGGGAACCACAGTTACACAGCAGCCAGAGGGTTATGGGAACCACAGTGACACAGCAGCCAGAGGGTTATGGGAACCACAGGGACACAGCAGCCAGAGGGTTATGGGAACCACAGGGACACAGCAGCCAGAGGGTTATGGGAACCACACGGTCACAGCAGGTGGAGAGTTATGGGAACAACGGGGACACAGCAGCCAGAAGGTTATGGGAACCACAGGAACACAGCAGCCAGAGCGTTATGGGACCCACAGGGACACATCAGCCAGAGGGTTATGGGACCCACGGGGACACAGCAGGCAGATAATTATGGGAACCACAGGAACACAGCAGGCAGATGGTCATGGGAACCACAGGGACATATCACGCAGAGAGTTATGGGAACCACAGGAACACAGCAGCCGGAGGGCTATGGGAACCACATAAACACAGCAGTCATAGGGCTATGGGAACCACATGAACACAGCATGCATAGGTTTATGGGAACCAGAGGGACACAACATGCAGAGAGTTATGGGAACCACAGGAACACAGCAGACAGAGGGTTATGAGAACCACAGGAACACAGTAGGCAGAGGGCTATGGGAACCAAAGGGACATAACACACAGATGGTTATGGGAACCACAGGGACACATCAGACAGAGGGCTATGGGAACCACAGGGACACATAGGCAGAGGGTTATGGGAACCACAGGAACACAGCAGGCAGATAGTTATGGGAACCACAGGGACACAGCGGGCAGAGGGTTAACATAGACACATAAGGATATCCCCAGCAGGCACACTGGCCATGGTACACACGAGGTGGGGGCTGGGGGCTGTATCTCCCACACAATATGTGCGTATCTCTCCCCGACTGTTTGTGTGCTGTCAAGCAACCCTGTGTGGAGCTCTGCAACCAATAGGAGGAGAGCAAGCCAGGGCAGGCTTTACTGTACTCTCCAAACATATATTGTTGTCCTAGTATGTACTGCCAAACTAGTGATTATTAAAGGATTCTCTACAAGGATGCTGTGTTGTCAAGTAGGTCCGATCTGTTCTGCTGGACTGCTACCATCATTCAGAAGGGGTGTCATACCCATACACCTTCGACATTAATGAGAATAACTATAACTAAGTTGGAACTGGGACCAAGCAAGCTTATCAGCAGAATTCGGATGGGCTTTACTAAAGCCACATGAATGGTTGTAAAGTAATATTACCAAACTTCATATATATTGTTATAGCATATTTAGGAGTGTGCCATTGTGGCAACAGGTACACTAGCACTTTATCAGGTTGCAGAAGATAAATCGTAGCTAATGCTTAAAATGTACCGGTTAGCTCATTGTCAGGATAATGTTACTGAATGGGATATCAGGTCATGGTGCCAGTGGCCTGACTTGCCAGTGGGGCAGCACTATGAAGTCGCCATGAGTGTGCACTGTCACACGTCGGTACATGTCCTGATATGACCTTTGATGTTGCCAGGATGTAAAACTCCAACAACCAACCAACTTACCGCTTGCCTAACTGCAACTGAACATTAAAACTTACTACAAGTTTACCAACTGAATACAGAAGATAACTTCTGCTTACATTCTAAATACTATGTAAATACTCACATTGATCTGACTAATATTGATCTGGTTATATGACACTACTGTACCATATTGTTATGGAACTTTTGGGTTTCAGAATTTCATTGTGTTACATGGTGCAAATTGTCTATTCAACAGGTATTGTACACCTTATTCTATGTACCTTTTGTGTAAATAACCCTGAATTGAAAAATGGCTGGAAGACCAGTGCTTCGGCACTGACAAAAGAATTATTCAGCAGAATAAACATATTTACAAAAGAAAAAGACTCTGATGTAGATAAATAAGTGTTGTGGCATGGTCAGTAGTTACTGGTTATTATCATTCCTGGCTTAGTTAGAGTTTATTTCTCAGTTTGGAATGAAGGCATAATATACATTTCCTGAGCGTTTAATCTGCAGTGAAACAGTCGTCCACAACTGGTTCATCAAAGGATGTGGTATGTGCTGTCCTGTCTGTGGCAGCAGCAAGTTTCCTCCAAAGATATATGTCAGAATAACCATTAAGTTTTACGTCCAATAGCCGATGATAAAAAAGAAATGTGCTCTAGAGGCGTCATTAAATAATACAAGCTTAATCTGCAATGCAATAGTGCAACAATGGATCTGTTCAACGGTGATCAATTTAATCAGGAGAAGAAAAAAAGACAACAAATCCGCTCCATCATTGAGATTATCGGTTGAATTGATTTCCTCCTGTCTTAGAGCGAGAGTGCAATTCTTCAACTGTTAATAGCAACAGCTTATAATCTTGTTCAAAAATATTTTCTGACATGAATACCATGTTGGAGTTATTATAGTTACAAGGGCCCTAAAGCTGGCCAAACACCAGCCGATAACGCGACTTGGGTTCCACTCTATAACTGCATTTCCCAAGACCTATAATACATTAAAATAAATAATTACATACCTTTTCTTAATCAACGGAACTTTCAATTGGATTCAATTTGTTTTATTTCTTTTCTTCATTGGTCATTACATAGGTGAATCTGAATAGCATACTCATGGTTTTGTATTTAGTTTGTTTGGCTATCTTTTCTAAAGGTTACACATTGTGGTGAATACATTATATATATTTTGTTTGTTTGTAAAACAGTTTATTCATCAGAATATAAATTTGTTCAGCACGGAGGTACTGGTCTTCCGGCCGTTTACATGACAGTGTCCATAGGTAGATTTTTTTTTCTTGAAGATTTATACTGCCTATCATGGATAAGTCTGAATAGACTTGTTTTCACCATTAGACAGTTTGTCGATAGAAAGCCTGAGTCTACACGTTTACCGACCCAAGGGATTTTTAACCTCCCACACCACATAGACAAGGTATGAGAGCAACTGGCCTTTGATGTCGCTGTAAGTTATACATAGCGGTGGAAATCCAAATTGGCAGAGGTGGGGGCACAGGGAATGAAACCACCGACCTTCAGATTAGGAGTCAGACCTAGAAAAAGGTCAGACACTCTAACCACTCCACCACAGAGAACACCCCGGATAGATAAGCCGGTACTTAGATAGGACATATTACTAGATTGTGAAGGGTGTTAGTGTGTTAGTGGGTTAGCCATAATAAGTTCAGTGTTATGTGCTAAGATGGTGGGTCACTGCAAAAACTGTGCTGCTATTACGGTATAGTTGAGGTAAATAATTGAGTGAGGGTGGAGGGGGGGGGGGAGGAGGGAGGGGAGGGGGCAAGGCAAGGCACAGGATCCACACTATGGTGTTTGTTCTAGGGCCTTGCCAGTGAGACGCATTCTGATCAGTGACTTAAAGCTTTGGTAGGAAGTTGCACTTCTAATAGCAGATGGTAGTTTGTTCCACATCTTGCTGACTTTAAATTTTAGTGCCTTAGCTAGTTTGTTTGTGCTTGGTCTAGGAACACTGAGGAGGGGTCCATCTCACATTCTTGTCTGCCTGTTCAGTGGATCTCTGTATTGTGGTTCTTTTGATCTTTTATACATAAGTTACAACAGATGAATGTCCCGCCACTTGTCTAGGGTTTCAAGATTTGCTTCTATGTGCATGTCCTGTACACTCAATATTTTACTCATGCTGAATACATTCAGGTACTTTGGTTATTGGGCTAAATCAGTATCTGATTTAAAGCAGTTTAATTAAACGTATGACTCCATACAATCAGGTACCTTGGTTATTGGGATAAACCAATATCTGATTTGAACCAGTTTAATTAAACTCATGACTCCATACAATCGGGTTCATTGTTTATTGGGATAAGCTCACAGCTGATCTTGCTTATAGGTGCATATCAGTATCGATGAAATCGAGGTAGGTGCAATCTCCAGAGGATCAACCGACATGCTGGTTTAGATGCATTCGCATGCCTTGTTTATGGGGGTCACGCTCATACCTGCTTAAACCCAGGCGCGTACCATGTATGTGTGTCCTCATCATCATGCTCTCGGTCACGATGCGACAAAGACTGCTTTCATTACTTGACTGCCCTCTCCATTTAGCTCTCTGCTGTGAGAGTTACATCCATGAGTCGGTCTTAATGTCTCTCAGCTTCAGGTTTCTCTTGATGGTATCCTTCAACCGGAGATGAGGGCGCCCTCTCTTTCTGTAACCAGAAGACAGTTGAGAATAGAACATTTCATGAAAGCTGTCTGCAAAAGTGTTGAAGTGCTGCTGGCTTTTTCAAGTTACCAGAGGTACTCTCTCGGGGAGCAAATAAAGGTTTCACACCGGCAAGAACATATCAAGACAGGCACAAAGCTATTTGTGTATGTGTGTACAGGGGTAATATAACGTAAGGCCAGCCTTTGTATGCAGGTGCAGGGATTGTCCATATGAAGGTAATCACGTGACATGGATACGGCTGGATATAATTGTGTATCGGCTATGTTCTAGATACACATCGCTCTAGAGATAGTCCATTGGAAAGTGATTTAACTATATAGTCAGGTTTCTTGTTTCCAAAATTTGATGTTCGCTGGAATCTTTTGGACAGTCACCAACCCTCACATTTTTTCAAAGCTTAAACTATGCAAAACAGAAAATCCATGTTTCAGATCGGTTTATGTGCATAACTAGGTCAAATAGGTTGTTTTAAGGGCAAAAAACCCATTTTCTAATTTTAGCTCTGAACATTCAACATTTAACTCGTTGGTTCTTGTTTTACATCCTACTCACATCTATGGTCATATCAGAACAGGTACTGATGTGTGTCTGTGCACTCATGGTAAGTTTTTAGTGCTATCCCACTGGGAAACCAGGCTGCTAACACCATGACCTGTAATTCCAATCAGTAACATTATCCTGACTCTAAGCCAACCAATCCATGCCCTAGCCTAAGAATGCCGAGCACCTGGCTAAGGAACGTACAAGTATCAATTGACAGAACCAGGGGGTCAAACCCATGGCTTCTAATCCCATGATCTCCAAATACGGGAGACGGATGCTCAACTCATTCGGCCATCCCGTCTGGTGATTTAACTTTAGGTGGATGATTCCAATCAGGAGCTCCTAGATTGAAATTCCTGTAGGTTGTATCTATAATTGCTGGGACGGATTAACTGCTTAATTAAAGTTGCATAGTCCGATAAGACCATAAACTGTTCAAAAGCAAAACATTTATCTAGATTTGAACCACCATATACAACTTGATGTTTTTACCTCAACCCACGATCAGCCACCCGCACTCACCCCCACAACCACCTATACCCATACAGATCCACATCCACCCGTATCCAAACGCCAACAGCCACCCACCCACATTCACACACCCATATCTACCCATACCCACTCACACCGACCCTCAAAGCCACCCCCCACAAGCATAGCCACGCACAGTCCCCCACAGCTCCCCACAGCCCCCACAGCCACCCACATCCAGCCCCTCCACAATCACCCCCCACACACACCTACAGCCACCCATATCCACATACAAATACCCACAGCGACGCACACACATTCACACACCCATATCTACCCATACCCACTTACACTGACACCCAAAGCCACCCCACACAAGCATGGCCACGCACAGCCCACCACAGCCCCCCACATCCACCTACAACCACCCACAACCACCCATAATCATCTCCCCCACACAGACCCCTACAGCCACCCATATCCACACACAAACACCCACAACCACCCACACACATTCGCACATCCGGACATACCCACACTCACCCATGTCCACCCCCACCCTCCCACACCCAACCACACCCTCTCACTCACCCACACTCATGAACACCCACCCAGTAATATCTCACCAACACCCACGCCCATGCACCCCCACACCCTCACCCACACACCCACACCCACATCCACTAACCCACCACCACACCCACGCCCACACCTACACTCACAACAAAACACACCCCCACATCCACACCTATACCTACTAACCCCCATAACCCACACCCACCCCACACCCACACTCATACCCCCACACCCACCCACACTCACCCACACACGCACCCACACCCAGTAACCCACCCTCACCCCCAAGCACACCCACACGCACACGCACACGCGCTTGCACACGCACCCGCACACGCACACCCACACCCACACCCGCACCCACAACCACAGCCACACCCACATGCACACCCACGCCCACAGCCACACCCACACCCACACCCTCACCCACACCCACACCCACATGCACACCCACACCCACACAGACACACATGCACACCCACATCCACACGCACACCCACACTCACGCCCACACCCACACCCACATGCGCACCCACACCCATACCCACAGCCACAACCACAGCCACACCCACACCCACGCCCACACTCACACCCACACCCACACCCACACTCACTCACACACCCACACCCACACCCACACCCACATACACACACTCTCACCCACACTCCCCACCCCCCCACCCCCACACCCACACTCACTCCCCCCCCACACACACACACACCCTCACCCACACACCCAACCACCCACCCACACCCACACCCACCCCCACACCCACACTCACTCCCACACCCACACCCACACCCACACCCACACACCCACATTCAAACACCCTCACCCACACTCCCACCCACCCACCCACCCACACCCACACCCACACCCACACCGGTCCACAGTGGAGCAGGTTGTATGCTATCAGGATTAAGGCGAGTCGTTAGCTCCCCTGAAACACTGCTGCCGCCTGCCCGCATCTAATCCGCTTTTGATATACTATAATTATCCTGTTGTCACGTGGTTACAACAACCCTCGAAATATAACAGAGCCTGTCTATAGATGGCCACCAGATACAGTGGCCGAATCGGCAGAACGCACGATTCCCGTGTTCTAAAACCCAGTTTAGTCAAGATGACGACTTACACAATTGATACGTGTCGCTACCTAGCCTGGCGCTCTGCATAACTGGGATAAAGGCAAGGAGTAGTTAGCTCACTGTCAGGATACTGTGACTGGGCGGGATATTTGGTAATGGTGCCAGTGGTATGATCTCCCAGTGGAGCAGCACTATAATGTTGCCACAAGTGCACAGTGTAACAAGTCGGCACCCGTCCTGTTATGACCATAGATGTTGCTAGAAAGTAAAACCCCCACACACTGCAACTACAATCATAGAGCCGGCCCCGGTTTAATGTCTTGTTGTGCTTCTCCAGTAATACCTGTAGGTAATCTATACTGCCAGCACCATGACCCAATATCCCCCTAAGTCACATTATCCTGACACTGAGCCAACTAGACCTTGCCCTATCCTAATAATGCCAATCACCTGGCTAAGAAGCGACAAGTATGGATTTTTAAATCATTGGTTTGACTCTATTAGGGTTTAAACCCGTTGTTTCGAATCCCACGATCTACCAACACGGGAGCCGAATGCTCAACTCATTCGGCCATCGCATCTGTATTTAAAAATAAAAGAAGGTACAAAATAAAAGAAGAAACAAATAAGAGAGAAAAAAGTAAAGTGAATAATATTCTGGCAGATTCACTGTTAGCTTAGTGGATGACGCTGACATCATGTAGGGTTCGAGTCTGTGGCTATGTAGGTAGGCTAAGGTGAAAAACAATACAGACGGAGAGAAAGAGAGAAAGCAAAGCAAAGTAAGAGTGTGAGAAGAGCGACTCCAAGCCCCTGTAGTTTATTATATATAGTACATGGGTTCATTGGAGAGTATCACCTCACCCTTTTCCCCCAATAGGAAACAAGCATTCTTGGCCCTACCAATATGGATCCAGCATTCTTGGTCCCCATGGCTACCAGTGGTCTGCCCACCACCACCAAGCTGTGTGGCCTCCCTGGTCACCACCAACATTGAACCTTGACCCTGAGTGTGGTGATCCTACCCAGCAGAGGTGGAGGGGGAAGGCCCTGAGTGCCCTTACACACATCCCTGCCAGTACCACTATCTCTATTCACATTCCACTCATGCACCACCATCACTTAGATATACATACATACACACATACATAAGTACATACATACATACATGCGCTTGGTCATGTATACCTGTTTAGTAATAGAACATTTGCATTCCCCCCAACGTCATGAATCGGAATATTTTACAATCAGTTATCTAAAGATGGAATTTGCAGCTGGCTGAGTGCAGTACATTCTGGGAAAGTCTGCCTCGGTGATACTGTGTGAAGATGTGTAGGCAACTCTTACACCCCACCATCACCCATAGACGGGTACTCTCACTTACACCACCAACGCACTACCAGAAACTTACACCCCGCCATCAAACACACGCATGCATGCTCTCACTCACAACACCACCGCACTACCACAACTTTACACCCCACCATCACAAACACATGCAGTCACACCACCACGGCACTACCAGACACACCCCAGCACAGCCAGACACAGCGGCACACACCCATACGCACACATGACACCACACATCCTCACCCCCAGAAACTACCATCATCCACTCTCACCCCCCACACACCACACACTCTCACCAACCAGACACCAGACACCCTCACTCCTCACACACCACCCACTCTCACCCCCGACACACCACACATTCTCATTCCCCACACACCACCCACTCTCACCCCCCATACACCAGAAACTCTCACCCCACACACCACACATTCTCACTCCCCACCCACCACACACTATCACCCCCACACACCACCCCTCTCGTCCCACTCGCCCCGCACCCTCCACTGTCACCCACACCCCCAGACACAGACTGCACACGCTAATCCCCACCCACCCCCAACCCACACAACCACTCTCATCTCGCTCTCGCCACATCGACCACTGTCACCTGGTCACCCCCACACATACCACACACCACACACTCTCATCACCCCCACCCCAACACACACCGCACATTCTCACCCCCCCACCCCCTACCCACACAACCGCTCTCATCTCGCTCTCCCCAGACTGACCACTTCCACCCCCCACACACACCACACACTCTCATGCCCCCAACCCCACCCACACAACCCACCCTACAGGCGCTTCCCCCCATGTCTGGGTTCAATACATCGCTTTGTGAGTTGCTCGGTGTAAGAGGGGTCGGGGGAGTGGCCTCATTGAGTGGCTCGTCAGAAACAGAGGTGATACTGGTGCAGTTGTCTGTACATGAGCTCCACTAATCACTTTCTCGTAGATGATGAGGCATCATGATCACTGATTATTACGCATAGGCTATGCAGTTAAGTCTGCTCATCCAACTGATACAAGTTGGGTAATTTATGCTTTCTAAGTTAAAAGTGGAATTTTCCATCTTTAATTTAAACTATGCAAAAGTATAGTGCACTGCATTACACTACACTACCCTACACTACACCACACAAGACTACACCGCCCAACAGTACACTGCACTGCACCATCAGCATCACAGCACTACACTACACTACACCACACTATATCAAACCACACTACGCCGCACACCTACGCAGTTACCCTGAACTGCGCTAGGTTACACTAGCCACTGGGCAGATCCCCAACCGAGCTGCCCTCTACTGCATGTGGCTAGCACACCTCCCACCCACCTATATAGGCGCCGTGGGACCTTGCAAGTTAGGGGGCGGGTCAGTTGACTGTTGACGCCGCGGAGAGCAGATAGGTTTTGTAATTAACCAGTTGAAGCATACTGTTACTTAATCTTGGCATTCTTCCGTGAGTGTGTGGCAGTGTGGAAGACCATGGACGATCACATTGGTGCCATGACCAGGTTTGCCTTGCAGCTAGTTTAGCTAGATTTTGCTATACCTGCAGGCAGATCTGCAACGGAAAGTGAGGCTCAAAAAGCCGAAGCCAAAGTTGAAGCCGAAGGTGATGCAAAGCCAACTATGAAACTAAAGCCAGAACCAAAGCGCCAAAACCAAAGTTGATTCTGAAGCCGAAGCTAAAGCCGAAGCAATAGCTAAAGCCTAAGCCAAAGCAACAATGTCAAGGTTGATTCTGAAGGCAAAGCAAAAGCTAAAGCCAAAGCCAAAGCCAAAGCACTAAAGTCAAAGTTGATTCTGAAGCGAAATCTGAAACTGAAATTAAAATTGAAGCCAAAGAAGCCAAAAGAGCCGAAGAAGCCAATAATGCTAAATAAACTAAATAAGCCAGAAAAGCCAAGAAGCTAAGGAAGCCAAAGACACCAAAGAAGCCAGAGAATCCAAGTAAGCCAAATAAGCTAAATAAGCCAAGTAAGCCAAGTAAGCCAAGTAAGCCAAGTAAACCAAGGAAGCCAAAGATGCAAACGAAGCCAAAGAAACCAAAGAAGTCAAAGAAGCCAAAGTTAAAGTTGAACCCAAAGTCAAAGACAAAGTGGAACCTTCTAGAAGCCGAAGAATATGCTCAAGTTTAAGCCAGAGTAGAAGCCAACGCCAAAGCCCAAGTAAAAGCCAAAACCAAAGTCAAAGTAGACCAAACCAGAAGCCAACATCGAAGGCAAAGCCGAAGCTCAGCTGAAGCTGATGCTATCGCCAAATACTATGCAAGAGTGAAATCGAAACCAAAGCCAGAAACAAAAGGCCGTTTCAAAGTAGAAACCGAAACTGAAGCCAAACTTATATCTGATTCCAAAATCAAAGTTGATCCCCTCCCGCCCCGCCTAAAAAAAGAATTCCGTGAAAATGTGGGTGGGGTGAAATTGATTTCTGGATATTTGAAGTTTCACGCCGAAGCTGATCAAATAAACATGACACTGCACTGTCGTCACAAAACGTCCTAAATCTGTGAATAATGGTTTTAATTAAAATGTTCGCATTCTCAATTTGGCAGCGTCCGTTCATCAAAACGCCAAAACAAAACAGCCTGCAGTGGCTGGTTCCAGCAAACAGGCCCATATCAGATAGGATGGGACCCAATCCGTTCTGAATTCCGGACCCATGATCACGTGATATGGGACATTTTCGGCTAGCCTTTAATGACTCCAGAAATCCAAGTTGAAATAATAGGAGTATCTAAAGCAAAATGAGCTGAAAACTACAATAGAGAAGATGGAGAACCGGAAATACATACCCCCCATTTCACGATTGAAAGCATGCATACATTTACGATCATATTCAGACAGATTGCACATAAAATGAGACAATCCCACTTTATTTCAGAGGCACAACAAAATCAAATCAAAATATATGATCATATTCAGACTGACAAACCTGCACATAAAATAAGACAATGCCACTTTATTTCAGAGGCACGACAAAAACGAATCCATGAAATTCTTTAACTTTGAATAGACGCGCATCCATGTGTCTGCACTAGTGCAGTTTGCGTCTATTGGGATATATACGGTATAACTTATTTACAAACTTAACCTTCAAAGGTGTGATAAAACCCCAAAATAACTAACATTGTATGTCTGGATTGAAACACTAATTGCATGGGTACAAGGTATTACCAATGTTAACTATTTACTCAAATATAATTGAGAACCACAAAAAAGTGAAAAGGAAATCAATCCATATTGATTATGACCACTAATGCACAGCGGCGAAAACAAGTGAATGCGCCGTTATGAGCAGAATAAACTACCCAACAGATACTTTTTGTAAATTGCATTTCAGGGAATATTTTATACATATGCTATGTGATTCATATTATATATCTGCTATATATAACTCGCTATGTGTTTTTTTTCTTAAAATTGATACGTCCTCTCATGGATAAGTCTGAATCGACTTGCTTTCACCATTGGACAGTATGTCGATAGAAAGCCTGAGCCTACACTTTTACCGACCCAAGGGATTTTTAACCTCCCATACCACGTAGACATGGTATGAGAGCAACTGGCCTTTGATGATGCTGAAAGTTATACACAGCGGTGGAAATCCAAATTGGCAGAGGTGGGGGCACAGGGAATCGAAGCACCAACCTTCAGATTAGGAGTCTGACCTGGAAAAAAGTGAGACACTCTAACCACTCCGCCACAGAGAACACCACTATGTGAATATGAATACGAATAACAAAGATACTTACATATTTGATTAGGTTAATTTAGCAATAGTGATGGATGCTTAGTGGGGGATAGATTTGTCGATTAAAGCTGCATAGTCGGATGAAAACATAAAATTGTCAAACCCAAAGCAATTATCCAGATTTGATTATACATATCTAACTTGCGGGTGCACGTATTAAATATCTGTCGTCACATATAAGGGGATACCGAGTCAATTAATAGAAGGTCTTACTGCAGAAGCCTATGGTGATAGAGTTTTGGCAACCTTGCCAAAATTAATTTAGGATGTTTCCATTTCAAATATCTCAAAAGTTACCGATTTAAAATCAAAGTTATTTCAAACTAAAGTAAGGTAGATTACAATGAACAACATAATGTGTTTATCTCAGAAAATGAGATAAACTCAAAGTGGGGGAAATTTCTGGTCTTCCTCATTTCACTGCTCCTTGCCATATCCTAGAAATGCCGAGCCTCAGGCTAGGTAACAGTATGTATCAATTATTATGTCATTTGTTTCACTCGGCCAGGATTCGAACCCAGTAGTTCGAATCCCACGACCTACCAGAATGGGAGGCGGATGCTCAACCCATTCGGCCATCGCGTCTGGTTGCATGTTCCCTCAACCGTTCCCTATTTCGCTCATTTCTTCAGTTCCGGTTGTCTACACTACTGGCACCACTGGCGCCACCTGACTTCAGTTAAAAAGTTGTCCTTTGTATGTGCTTCCTAGCCAGGCGCTCGGCATTATTAGGATAGGGCAAGGACTGGTTGGCTCTGTATCAGGATAATGTGACTGAGTGGGATATCAGGTCAGGTGGCCTGGTATCCCAGTGGGGCAGAACTATAAAGTCACCATGAGTGCGCACTGCCACAAGTCGGTACCCATCCTGATATGACCTTAGATGTTGCTAGGACGTAAAACAACAACAAACAAATAAACAAATCTACTCCATTGTTACGCGCTACCTTGACTAACTCTCGGAGCAGAAGAATGAAGAAGACCACGTGTTCACAATATACCTTTTGTGCGCAGCTTGACTAATGCGATGTTCACCATAAATTCGTTTCTGCCACTGCCGCTAGAGGGCAGTTTGGTGGCGCAAATATTCTATAGCTAAGACCGGGTTCAAAGAGATGGCTACATAGTGAAATGCTACCCTCAGTATTAGTTCACGCCACTGCTACAGCAGGACACGTTGGCGATGGAAATCCTCTATTGGACCTTTTGAACAGAGCATGCTATAACAGTGACTTGCAACCTACAACATTAGTCCTCGCCATTTTTCATCAGAGGGGAAGTTAGTTGCGGAAATCTTCTATAGTACCATTTTCGCTCAGAGAATGCAACACAAGAATTAGTTAACATTAGTTCTCGCCCTTGTCACCAGGGGGCATACTCAGTGGGGGAAATCCTATACACAACCTTTTCCACAGAGCAGACCAGATACACCACATTCGATCTTAGCAGTACCATCAGAGGGCAATATCAGGCGCGGTGGCCAAATCAGTAGAGAGCTGGCCTTGCGTGCGGGAGGTCGGAAGTTTGGTTCCCGGTCCAGTCAAAGCAATGACTTTAAAATTTATATTTGTCGCTTCCTAGCCTGGTGCTCGGCATTAATAGGGTAGGGCAAGGACTGGTTAGCTCAGTGTCAGGAGAATGTGACTAAGTGGGATATCGGGTCATGGTGCCGGTGGCCTGATTTCCCAGTGGGGCAGCACTATAGAGTCGCCATGACTACATACTGTCACAATTCGGTACCCGTTCTTATATGACCTTAGATGTTTCCGGGACATAAAACTCCAACAACCAACCAATCAGAAGCCAAGTTGATGGTGGAAATCGTCTATAGTGGTGAAAAGAAAGTTAGTTTTATTTAATGACGGATCTAAAGCACATAGATTGTTATCATGGGCTATTGGACATCAAACATTTGGTCATTCTGACATATTGCTTTGGAGGAAACCCGATACCACCACATAGGCTACTCTTTCTGATAAGCCACAAGGGTTCTTTTATATGCACTTTTCCACAGACAGGACAACACATACCACAGCCTTTGATGAACCAGTTATGGACCCCTGGTTCTCTATAGTTGTGCAGGCACCCTCCCTCCCCCTGCTATATCCGACTGGATGGCTACACCCACACCACCTTGTCAGACACACAGAGGAGACCACCTGCCTACTCCAGGGTCATCGACTACTATCTTCTATAGCTATGCACACCCCGAACAACTTAGACACCTCCCCCACCCCACATCCCCCCACCTCTTTTGACATCCCACTTTTAAGGAATATCAATTGGCTATTGTTTGATGTATCTACAAAGGAAATCAATAGCCAAGGCTTACTTACATAAAAATACGCCAACTGACACCCTAATCATACTGCCTACAATACAACATATATAAAAGAGAATCTGATCATATTGAACTAAGACTCAATAATTAAAGGTATTAATATATATTGAATTGGAAATACTAAACCAATAAATAAAACATTGCATGCAATTGTAAAATGATCTGATGTACCTCTTATTCATTACTTAATTCATTTTGTAGACTTTAATTTCAAATTTACTTCACACTTCAATTCACTACCTAAACCATTTAAAATGTTGCGTGTCAAGACCTATATACCTATAATACTTTCGGTCAGAAGATCAGTGCTACGCACTACCAAAAGATGAATACAATTCATTCGCAAAAGGAAATACTGAAGTTATTCATAGCCGGAAGAGCAGTGATTCACTGCTGAAAAAAGACTATATTCAGTTAAATCAAAATGTTCCCCAAACACACACAAAAAACGTATTGAGAACTGTCCAGTCGTAAGCTGCACGTACCCTGCCCACAAAGCAAAGTTCAGTGCATCGGTTGATTGATTGATTGATTGATTGGTGGTTGCTTTACGCCGTGTCAGCAGCATAGGCCATATTCACGGCGAGAAATGTTTGTTTTTTGTTCAAACCATCGCTTTTACATGTAAAAGCAGACAATCAATTATGTGCCAATAGACTCTCATTAAATTAGAAAGCTCACAATCATATATTTGTGGTCAAGGGAAACAAATTCCCATAGAAAAAGAAAAGTTTTATTAATAATTGTTAGAATCTATTTAGTAAACTATATGAGGTGGTACAGTCCAGCTGCCCTCAAAAAGGCTAAAATGTTTTCCCGTTTTACCTAAGTAAAGAGGTCATGCATACTGTCTGCGGTGTAGAACCGTTGGCGCAGGGCCAAACAATCAACGCAACTTAGTAGAATGTGTTTGAGTGTCAGCGGGGACTGACACCCAATACATTCAGGGGGAGGTACCCCCTTGAGCAGAAAAGCATGTGTAAGCCACAAGTGGCCAATACGGCAGCGGCTAAGGACCACTTGGTCCCGCCGACCTCCCGCATGAGTCTGTGGTGGCTTTCCCACAGATGGTTCAATTTCTTTAAGTTTATTAATGTTTTCATCCCACTCATGTTGCCATTTGGATTGTATGTGGGTGGCTATTAGTAGTTTCAGATCAGAGTGAGGGATCAGACATGGTTCAAGATCACAGTTCAGGGCCTTCTTCGCAGCCCGATCAGCTCGTTCGTTTCCTTGTATGCCAGCATGGCCAGGCACCCAGCAGAGGTGGATGTCATACCCATCCGTTGTCAGTTGGTTCATTTTATAAATGACCGTTGCTAGAATAGGGTGATTCGTTTTCAGTCCAGCAACAGCCAGGAGGCAAGAGAACGAATCACTGTATATAACATAGTTAGTGTGGTTGGATACTTCAATACACTCCAAAGGCTGATGGAGTGCTCGGGCTTCTGCAGTGAAAATCGAGCTCTGATCGGGCAAACATACACCAAATTTGTCCCTGCTCTAATAACCCCATCACACCAAACTATTTCTCACTATGTTCTTGGAAATGTTGTTGAATGGGCTCAAACTGTCTGCGAACGGAATGGAGGTAGTACCAACTTTCTACACTCTGTTTACAAATGGAATGGATGGGCTAGAACGGATTGGTGCTCCAGAACTTTGAGCATGCCCAAAATTGTCTTGCAGCCACGTTCTACCCCGACCACAGCCAGTTTTAGAAAGGGGTCGGACGGTTTAAGAACTACTTTGGTGTGATGGGGGTATAAGCATTAGGCCGTCTCTCTGAATTAAAGCCACAGTCCCTGAGTTAGATACAAATGAGTATAGTCTTCTTCTTAGATGAAATAGGATGACGTCTATGTGACAAACTAAACCGGATGTACTCAAATTAAACTGGACTGCGATTTATTGGACATTGCTATTAAAGGCACACCATATGCCACATTGTTCAAGACAGGTAGTGACACCATTTCAAACACCATGGTTGTATATGAAGACAAACAATGGCTGTTGCTACACTGCAAGTTATTGGGCATTGCTATGTTGATTGTTGGAGTTTTACCTCCTGGCAACAACTAACGTCATATCAGGACAGGTACCCTCTTGTGATACTGCGCACTCATGGCGACTTCATAGTGCTACCCCAGTGGGAGATCAGGACACCAGCATTATGACCTTATATCCCACTCACTCGCATTATCCTTACACCTAGCCAAACAGTTCTTGCCCTACCCAAATAACATCCAAGCACTCTCAGATTAGGAGTCTGACCAGAAAATGGGTTCCTGGACCATCCCGCCATGACAGATCAGATGTCATTCCCAACCCTCACTCCATAATGGACATAGAATGGACATAGAAAAACCCCTCATTCCGCAAAGGAATGTGGTTTCGGTGTTTAGCAACCTATTGGTAACACAGCGAAACATCAGAAGCTTGTATACTAACACTTTACTCACCTAAGTTGAGATATAAATAGTAGGCCTTATATGCGTGGCTACTTTCTGTTTGTTTGTTTTTGTGTTACGTCCTAGCAACATCTAAGGTCATATCAGGATGGGTACCGACTTGTGACAGTGCGCACTCATGGCGACTTTATAGTGCTGCCCCACTGGAAGTCCAGGCCACCAGCACCATGACCTGATATCCCACTCAGGCACATTATCCTGACACTTAGCCAACCAGCCCTTGTCCTATCCTAATAATGACTAGTGCCAGGCTAGGAAGTGACAAGTATACATTTGTATGTCATTGGTTTGACTCAACCAGGGTTCGAACCCACGACCCCTTGATCTAGCAACACGGGAGACGGACGCTCTAACTCATTCAGCCATCTTGCTTGGTCTGGCTACTTTCTAGCTGCCATATTGATTAATCTCTTCACCTTGATCGATTCAATACCATGTTTGAAACACCGCTTCTCGTCTGATCACCAAAGTTAAGCAACATAGAGCATTGTCAATACTTGACGGTGACATAAGGTGCAGTCGACCCAATGCTTGATACCGGCTTATGGTCTGCCGAATCAGTTGTTGATGGGTGATGATGACACAGATTCAACCAGACACGGTGACCTAATTGGTAGATTGCAGGCTTCCCATATGCAATGTTTGGAGTTCAATTCCAGAACGAGTCAAACCAAAGACTTACAAAATTGATACTTGTCACTTCCTAGCCTGGTACTCGGCATTATTAGGATACGGCAAATGATTGCTTAGCTCAGTGTCAGGATAATATGACGGAGTGGGATATCAGCTCATACTGCTGGCGATGTCAGTTGCCTAGCCTACTAGTGGGGCCGGGAGTTTGGTTCACAGTCAAGTCAAACCAATTACTTTAATATTTATAATTTGTCACCTCCTAGGTTGGCGCTCAGCATAAAAAGGATAGGGCAAGGACTGATTAACTCAGTGTCAGGATAATGTGACTGAGTGGGATATTGGGTCATGGTGCTTGGCAGCCTGATTGTCTAGTGGAGCAGCACTGTAAAGTCACTACAAGCGTGCACTGTCACAAGTCAGTACCCGTCCTGATATGACCTTAGATATTGCTACGATGTAAAACAACAACAAACAAACATAGTGGGGCAGCACTACGTGCGCGCACCGCCGCAAGTAGGTACCCGTCCTGATATTACCTTAGATGTTGCTAGGACGTAAAACAACAACAAACAAACCTAGTGAGGCAGCACTATGAAGTCGCCACGAGCGCGCACCGTCATAAGTCAGAACCCGTCCTGATATGACCTTAGATGTTGCTAGGACGTAAAACAACAACAAACAAACCTAGTGCGGGAACACTATGAAGTCGCCGCGAGCGCGCCACTTCACAGATCAGTACCCATCCTGATATGACCTTAAATGTTACCACGATGTAAAACTCCAACTAACTAACAAATAAACGACACATATTTCAGTACAATTTCCCATTTCGCGTAAACAAGAGGGCGAACTGGTAGTTACACGCGCCCAGTGGGAAAAGCCGGGTCCCCCTGGTGTCTCCCGCCCAACGCACTGAGATTGATCCCGTTGTCTCGGACCTGCTCGCGCTGCGCCCCGGCCCTTATTTAATCAAAGCAGCTATCCATTAGGCCCAATGAACAATCTGAAAGGCCCATCAAAAAGGTGTGTAATTAGGGAAATGGCGCAACTCTCGTTCCCGACGGGAAATGCCGGCGCGGTCTCGCCATTTCTCGGGGTTTGATCACGCCTGCCGGTCCGCTGTAGTGTAGGCGTGTGCAGTGTGGAGTGCAGCTGGTTTTGGTGGATGCGGTGTAGTGTAGTGTGGTGTGGTGTGGGTGTGGGTGTGGTGTAGTGTAGTGTCGTGTAGTGTGATGTGGTGTGGTGAGGTGTAGTGTGGTGTATTGCGGTGTAGTATGGTGTAGTGTCGTGTGGTGTCATGTAGTGTGGCATAGTGTAGTGTGTGAAGTGTGGTGTAGTGCGGTGTGGTGTAGTGTGGTGTGGTGTGGTGTAGTGTGGTGTGGTGTGGTTTTAGTGTGGGGTAGTATATAGTGGTGTAATGTGGTGTGGTGCAGTGTACTGTAGGTAGGGCGGTGTGGTGTGGTGTAGTGTGGTGTTGGGTAGTGAAGTGTGTGTTTTGTGGCGTAGTGCGGTGTGGTGTAGTGTGGTGTGGTGTGGTTTTAGTGTGGGGTAGTATATAGTGGTGTACTGTGGTGTGGTGCAGTGTAGTGTAGGTAGGGTGGTGTAGTGTGGTGTGGTGTAGTGTAGTGTGGTGTAGCATGATGTGATGTGGTGCGGTGAGTTGTAGTGTAGTGTGGTGTAGTGTGGCATAGTGTAGTGAACTGTAGTGTGGTGAAGTGTAGTGTGGTGTATGGTGGTGTAGTGTGGTGTGATGTAGTGTGGTGTAGTGTAGTGCAGTGATGCTTATGGTGCGGTGCAGTGTACTGTTGTGCGGTGTAGTCTCGTGTGGTGTAGTGTAGGGTGATGTAGTGTAATGCAGTGCACTATAGTTTTGCATAGTTTAAATTAAAGATGGAAAATTCCACTTTTAACTTAGAAAGCAGAAATTGCCCAACTTGTATCAGTTGGATGAGCAGACTTAACTGCATAGCCTATGGGTAATAATCAGTGATCATGATGCCTCATCATCTAAGAGAAAGTGATTAGTTAAATCCACTTTTGAAATTATTCCACTGACTTATTGGAATGTGTAGTTAATTATTACAGATTACTTAATAAATCCATATAATATAACATCGCTATGACCAGCATGGTTCAGCTCCCACTTGACACATACATTCAGAGAGCTGGTGAGACAGGGAGAGGGGACAGGGAGAGAGAGAGGGAGAGAGAGGGAAATAGAGAAATATGGAGAGGGGGAGATAGAGGGACGGAGAGGGAGAGTGAGCGGGAAATATAGTTACTACTGCAGGTATTCCACGATGCCGCCATAGAGAGAGGCAGAGACACGGTGAGAGAAGGAGAGGGAGAGAGACACCGAGAGAGGAAGAAGGAGAGGAAGAGGAAGAATGCAAAGGAGCAGGACAATCATCCAAATAGATAGCCAGTAATTGCGTAGAAAGAGAGGTAGAGAGAGAGGAGACAGAGAATAAGAGGGCGGGGTACCGAGGTAAAGTAGGAGTCAGAAAGAGGCGGACACGAGGCGCTTCGTTTTGTGTTCTTGGCCGATTGCTACCGGAAGTAGACAATGCGCAGGCGCGGAATGGGACGCCGCGAGACAATGAGGACAAGCCGCCGTGAAGGCTATCCCGGACGGAGGGGCGAGAACGAGATTTAAATCGATCGTTGTACAGATGAAAGCGCGCGCAGACTTAGGACTGGAGGAGGAGGAGGAGGTGGAGCAGGAGGATGTGGAGGAGGAGGCAGGCGCAGTTATCTTTAGGGTACTGGATGAAAGGACATCGGGATGTATGAAAAAGTGGTATGCTGGGACAACCACCTCCTCCATCCTCCTCCGCTCCCTCCTCCTCCTCCTCTGTCTCCTCCTTCTCTGCCTCCTCCTCTCCTTCCTCCTCCGCTCCGTCCACATCTCCGTCCTCCTCTCCATACTCCCCTTCCGTCTCTGCCTCCTCCGCCTAGCCCCTCTCCTCCTCCTTCTCTTCCTCCTACTCCTCCGCTCCCTCCTCCTCTCCCTCCTCCTCCTTCTCTCCCTCCTCCTCCTTATCTCCCTCCTCCCCCCTCTCCCTGCTCCCCTCTCCATCGTCCTCCTCCTCTCCCTCCTCCTCCTTCTCTCCCTCCTCCTCCTTATCTCCCTCCTCCCCCTCTCCCTGCTCCCCTCTCCCTCGTCCTCCTTCTCTCCCTCATCGCCCTTCTCTCCCCCTCTTCCTCTCCTTCTTTCCCTCTCCCTCCTCCCCTCTCCCTCTTCTTCCACTCCCTCGTCCTCCTCCTCTCCCGGCTCCTCCTCTCCCTCCTCATCCTCCCCTTCTCCTTCCTCCTCTCCCTGCTCCTCTCCCTCCTCCTCTCCCTGGTCCTCCTCTCCCTCCTCCTCTCCCTCCTCCTCTCCCTCCTCCACCTTCTCTCCCTCCTCCTCCGCTTCCTCCTCCTCCTCTTCCTCCTCTTCCTCCTCCTCCTGTACATCCTCAATGCCGCCTGTTGATGACGGTTGGACGGCAAGTGGAGTCTGGGAGGTAGTAGTGGGAGGTGGGCGGGGGTTCGCGGTGCGGTGGGGAGTGTGGTATAGGTTCCCAGCAATCAATATTGGTTAATTACTCCCCCGTCCTCATTCCCCCAATGCAGGACAGTACCCTTCCACCCCTCCCTCTTCTCAGTCATAATATCTAGCCTCGTCTCCGCATCCCTCCCTCTTCTCTGTTCCCCATCCTTTTCCGGCACTGCTATCTTCTCTCCCCACGCTCCCTTCCCCTCCTCTCATTTCAATTGTCCTCTTCTCACCTCCCTTCTCTCCCTGCTCTCTCCTCTTCCATGCTCTTCTCTCCTCTCAGCACCATTCCTCTATAGCCTTCAGTTCTCCGTTCCTGTCTTCTCCGCTTTCCCCTCCCCTTCACTCTTCCTTCTTTCCCCCTGTGTTCTTTCCCATATATCCTCCCTTTTTTCCCTCCCTCCCCTCCCTCTCTTCCTCCCTCCACCCATCCTTCCTCTTTTCCCTCCTCTCTCTGCTCCCATCCCATCAATGTTCCTTCCACTCTCCAGTACTCTCTCCTGTGCCTTTCCCTCCTCTCCCTCCGTTATTTCCTTCTTCTCCGTCTCCGACTCTCTCCTCTCCTCTTATCCCTAGCTCCACTATCCCCCGTCCCCCCCCTCTTCCATCCCTTCCCCTCCCCTCCCTTCCCCCTCCTCTCACCTCCTCTCCTTCCTCTCCTCTCCCTTCCTCTTCCATCCCTCCTATCCCATTCCTCATCTCTCCTCTATTCTTACCCCTATCTTCCCTGTCCCCCCTTCCATTCCCCCCTCCCCATTTTCTAACCCTTCCCCTCCTCTCCCCTCCCCTCCCTTTCTCCTCTCTGACCCCTCCTCTCCTCTCTCATAGTACCACTCCCCTCCTCTCCCACCCATCATGTCTACTCTCATCCTACCCATCCCCTCCCGTCCCCCCTCTCTCCCTACTCTCTCCCATCCACGTCTCACCCCGCCCCCGCCCCCACCCCACCCTTACGACTACCACTACTACTTACCTCTTACAACGCGCATACGCCGCCATTGTGTACTTTGTGAATCGCCACACAATGCCCCCCTTTGTTAACCCGCCGTTCACTTTATACTGCGATGAAAACGAGCCACTCACAACCTGCTCCGAGCAACTCCTCCCACCCCTACCCCCCGCCCCCCACACACACGCGCGTGCGCACTCACGGCGCTAACGCGGGACGGCGGTGGAAAGATATGAGGAAGTGGCAGTTGTGAGTTGGCGCGTCGCGGAATGATAGCAATTAAGAGGCATGGTCTAATTAATCAGGGGTAATTATCGGCACTGCTGCAGAGACTATTATGTTTATTTTTGGGGAGTTTTTAGTCGCATTTCTTTTGGAGTTTTCAGTCGCATTTGTGCGCTGAAGGCTGCAAATCTGCAGCACTGCATGGGCACCGATGAAATCTGTCCCATGTGGTCGGGACTTGGCTTCCTATGGGTTTGTTTTTGGGGAGTTTTCAGTCGCATTGGTGCATCGAAGGCTGCAAATCTGCATCACTGCATGGGCACCGATGAAACCTGTCCCATGTGGTCGGAAGTTAGCTTCCTATGGGTAGTGGTCAGAGAAATGGGGGTGGGGTGGGAAGGGGGGGGATAGGGAAAAAGGCAACCTAAGAGCCCACCCACAGTCCTCTGAGAGGGCCAGGGGAGGATGGGTGGTTGGTGTAGTTTGATGCCCCAGTAAGACCGTAGGCCATACCAGGACGTGCACCGACTTTTGACAGCGTGCACTCATGGTGACGTTATAGTGCTGCCCCACTGGGAAATCATACCATGACCTGATGTCCCACACAGTCACATTATCCTGACACTGTGCACCCAGTCCATGTCCTCACCTCATAACGCCAAGCGCCTAGCAGCAACTGGTACCTATTTTATAAGTCATTGGTTTGACTCGACCAGGATCCTAACTTCAGTCCCTCCAGATGCACTATTATGAGTGTGGTGGGAGGGGGTGGGTGTGGGGGTGGGGTGGGGGAGAGTGTGTGTGTGGGTTGGGGTGTGGTAGAGTTCAGAGTGTGGGGTGGGGGTGTTGGGGTGGGAGTGTGGGGTGTGGGTGGGGGTGCAGAGGAGTGTCGTTCAGAGAGAACGCAGAGACTGGTGTATATATCAACGTGCCATATATATGTTGTATATACATGTAGTATATATAGGATATATAGGTAGTAGATATGTATGTAGTTATTATATGTAGTATATACATGTGGTATATATGTGGTACATATATGTACAAAAAACTACCGAGCGAGTGGAGTGTCAAGCCCCCCCTCCTGCGCAGGAAGTGAGCGGTGCATGCCGGACCCCCCCCCCCCCAGGCGGGTGGGGGGCACTCCACATCTTATTACACCCGATAACTCTCTTATCACTATCCAGTACATATATATATATAGTACATACATGTAGTATATACATGTAGTATATGTATGTACTAATGTACTATATATGTACTATATATGTAGTATATATATATATGTAGTATATACGTGTAATATATGTATGTAGTATATATATGTAATATAAATAAGTAGTATACACAACTAGTATATGTATGTATTATATAAATGTAGTATATATATGTAGTATATATATATGTTTTATATATATAGTATATATATATGAGACTGTTTCAAAAGGATATACATGTAGTATATGTATGTAGTATATATATGTAGTACACCCTCAATATAGACGGATATAGGCATATATGTAATGACGGACAACACATTAATGCAATGAACCAAACAAAGAAAGGTGGATGTGTTGCCATATACTGCAAAGCCATCAAAAACCTAGACACTGAAAGGCTAAAACCAACAAATCTCTCAAATGAGTACACAGAACTACTATGGTGCCTAATAAAAAAAACAAAAAACAGCAAACGTAGCCATAGTGAGTCTCTATAGGCCACCGTCAGGTGAAATTGAAGTATTCCTTGAAGAACTAGAAAAGAGCATTAACACTGTAAACAAATTAACAAATGCAGAAATCTTTGTGCTAGGGGACTTCAATATGAACTACAGCAGCAATGAAAACAATAAACTAATGCTGCAAACCACCATCAAAATCTTAGGCCTGCAGCAGCTCATCACTGAAAGCACAAGGCTAAGCAACAATAGTTCAACAATATACCTAATACTAACCAACTCAAACCATGCCACAAAATGGGGCACTAGAAGCTGGGGTATAAGCGACCACACACTAATATATGTAACCAGGAAAAAGCTCAAAAGCACAACTCACAATGGGCAGGTCCTTAAATAACTATTCAGAAGATACATTAAAAAATCATCTGCACCAAAACATAAACAACATCACACAAAACAGAGATAATGGTGATATCTATTGGGACAACATCATCACAGAGATAAGAAAATCAACTGATGAGATGTGGCCCTTGAAGAAAATAAAAATACAAAAAAACCAAGACATTTGGGTAGACAAAGACCTGCAAACACTCATCACAACCAAAAGTAAACTGGGTGATAAAGCAAAGCACACAGAAACAATAGAAGACAAACTGGCCTACCATGTCCCCAGAAACAACTCTCTCAAAGCTGTGAGAACAGCAAAAAACAAATACATAATAAAGCAGGACAAAGACTGGGGAAGCAACACAAACAAATTCTGGAAAAATGTAAACCTATTATTCCCAAAAAATAACAAAGAAGAGCATACCAACTTCCAAGATGATGATGGGGCAATGCTCACAGACAAAGATGCAGCAAACAAACTGAACAAACAGTTTGCCACAATAGGGCAAAAACTGTCAGAATTTTGTTTTAAAAAGATGGGAAAACAGATCAGGAAATGTGCAGAACAAAATCCCCACCTGCAGAACAGATATGATAGAAGTAAACAAATTAATAAATGATATAGACATGAATAAGCCAAGTGGAATAGATGAAATACCAACCAAAATACTGAAAGAGGCACTCCAAGCCATCCCGGCCACTGTAGTAGACCTATTCAACATCTCCTTTGAGCAGGGGCATTTTATCTCAGCCTGGAAAATGGCAACCATCACCCCTATTCACATAAGTGGAGACTAACAAAACATTGGAAACTACAGGCCAATATCAATTCTTCAAACCCCAGGCAAGCTCATTGAACAAGTGTTACAAAGACACATAAATGAACGCCTGGAAAAAAACGATATACTAAACGAAAGACAATGGGGCTTCAGGAAACTGCACTCCACATAAAAAACAATAGCCAACCTAACAAATGATATACTGGCATCAATGAACCAAAAACAATTAGTTGGAGCAGCCTTCATTGACTACAGCAAAGCATTTGACACAGTAGACCATAAAATACTATTGGAAAAACTAAAAACCATGAGCATAAAATCCAACACTATGGATTGGATAAAATGCCACCTCAGCAACAGGCAACAGAAAACAAAAATAAACAATACACTATCACATAACCAACCTGTCACATGTGCTGTACCCCAAGGGTCAGTGTTAGGGCCACTACTCTTTATAATCTATATAAACATTCCAGAAAAATGGTTGCAAACTGAGTGCCTCCAACTGTATGCAGATGACACAGTCATATACACAAATGGCACCACATAATAGGAGGTAATAACTAAACTAAATAAACTCCTACTAAAACTAGACAAGTGGTGTGAGTCCACCAAAATAACCATCAACACAAGCAAATCAAAAACAGTACTCTTCTCGCATAAACAAATGCCAGAAAGAAAACTACACTGTAAGTTAGGAAACCAAACATTAGAAAATGTAGACCATTACAAATACCTAGGCCTTGAGTTGGACATCCCACTAAACTACAACCTATGTATAAATAAAATGATCCAGAAAGTAAACCACAAACTGTGGTTATTTGCAAAGGTAAGAGACTAGATGACACAAGAAATGTCAATAGAAATCTTCGAGGGCATGGTCCTCCCCTATTTTGACTATGGAGATGTAAACTACATGGGTGTGAGAAAAGAACTACTGAAAAAACTGCAAATACTGCAGAACAGAGCGCTAGCAATCTTTATAAGAGTAGACAAGCTGCACTCCACCTATGACATACACAAAAGATCCAAAGTGAAATTACTAAAAAATAGGAGAATAATTCATTTGAAAACATTAGCGTATAGTTATAGTCAAAAGAATAAGCTCCTAACAAAACTGCAAAAGGCTAATAGAGGAAATAATGTGCCACTACTGAAGCAGACCAGAAGCCAAATAAAAGCTCATGAGAAATGGCTGGACATGGCTGCCAAGGTGTGGAATGCCCAAACGGTAAAGGAATGACAAATTCCTGGCGTAAAAACTTACAAAAAATATCTGTGCAAATTAGGCTAAGAAACCACCACTAAGCTGCACTGCAAGGGGGCATGTGACATGTCACGGCCCACCAGCGGGACGCCCAATGGAAGGTAACCATGCCAAGAGTAGCCAGATAACACACCACACAGCTATGTACAAGCATATCATATGTAAATAGGAGTAGCCTAGTCTAGTAATAAGAGTAGAACAAAATAAAATACATATATGCCAAGAAAATAAAAAAAAACTAGCATAGGCTACTAACCATACCAACCAATTATCTATCTGCTACTGAAATGCAGGCAATCAAATAACTTATCAGCAGCTACTGTGTGGTAAGATAACACCAAAAATACAACTGCCCAGCATTGAAAACAAGCCTGGGTACCCGGGCTTTTATGCTATGGACAGTATAAATACAGCCTCATTAAAATAAAAAAAAGATTTAAAACAGTATACATATGAAGTAGATATATGTAGCCTATGCATGTGGTCTATACATGTAGTATATATAAGTAATATATATATATGTGGTATATATATTATACATATAAAAAAGTTTCCATATCACAAAACGAGCAGATCAATAAATGAGCAATTACAATAACAGTGATAGAGAAGGAACCGACAGAAACAAACGAGACAAGGAGAGAGGGAGGAGGTGGGGAGGGGGAGGGAGAGGGGAGGTGGAGGGGGAAGGGATACGCGGGGAGGGGAGGGGAGGGCGGAGGGGCGGGATGAGGAGGGTTTGGGAGGGAGAGGGTGAGGGCAGAGGACGGGGAGACATTGAATTATGCACAATCTCGATGTGTATATTAAAAGATGATACCATGAATATTATGAGTATTTATCATTTACATGGTAGGTTGGCTTGTTAGCAAATTAATATGTGGTGATATATATATATATATATATGCATGTACATTTTGAAGTGAGAGCTGGAAGAACGTTGGAGTCGGTTCCTAGGAAAGGGGAAGCAGAGAGTGCCCGGTTACAGGGGGGGGGGCTGCTGAGAATAAGGGGTGTCGGGAAGTGAGAAGTGCCCAGAAGGAGCACTGAAAACATTAGGGACTATTCTTTATTTATATTCGCATAATAAATTATATAGCACATACTCCTTTTTTTAATTACATTAAATGATATTTACCATTGAAATGACTTGGTATTTCATCATCAAAGTGTAATATCCTAGTTCAAAGTCCCTCGAGCCTAAGACCCCAAATCGGGCATTCAATACTATATATACTCAGGAACACAACACTAGAACATAATATAACTATTCAGCACTAAAATATCCAGTGTACCTCAACAAGACAGTACCATCATTCCAATGGCAAAGCATCACCCCCCCCCCCCACCACCACCCTGTAAGCATCTCCAACACAGCACCCTTACCCAACCAATACTGGCAGACACTGTATTTGATTTGTAATCTCCACAGACAGTGCTATCATTACCCTCTACCCCCCCCCCACCATCCCACCCCCACCCACTCACCCACAGCTCTTCTCTGCACACACACACCCCCTCCACCACCCCACCACCACCCACACTCACCCACACCACCGCTCTCCACACACCCACCGCTTCCACCACCCACCACCATCTACACTCATCCACACTCACCCACACCACCGCTCTCCACATACCCACCCCTTCCACCACCCACCACCATCCACATTCATCCACACTCACCCACACCAACCGTTCTCCACACACCCACCCTCTCCACCACCAACCACCATCCACTCACCACCGCTCTCCACACACCCACCCCTTCCACCACCCACCAGCATCCACACTCATCCACACTCACCCACACCCCCTCCACATACCACCCCTCCACCACCCACAGCATCCACACTCATCCACACCTCCACATCATCCACCCACGCTCTCACACACGCACCCCTCCACCACCAACCACCATCCACTCACCACCGCTCTCCACACACCCACCCCTTCCACCACCCACCAGCATCCACACTCATCCACACTCACCCACACCACCCCTCTCCAGACACCCACCCCCTCCACCACCAACCACCATCCACTCACCACCGCTCTCCAGACACCAACCCCTCCACCACCCCAACACCCACACACACACCCACACCAGCACACACCCACCCCACACATGCTAGAGCGCCGTTCATTGACTCCCCTCGTATGGGCGATAATAGGGTAGAGTAGGACCGGAAGTGGGTGTCAAACAAGAGGGTGCGGCCTGTCCCGGCGTGCCCCGGGGCTGAGCTGGGGCGAGGTAACACCAGCTCTGGACCCGGCGTCGGAGAAATCGAAATGATATTCGTATTTACAACGAGCCCACTGAAGCGTGAACGCCGAATTCAATGTCCCCCGGCTGTAATTATCTTAGGGGATCTGCATTTAGACATTTTTATTATTATTATTTTTTATTTAGAGAGAGAATTGTGTTGTTTTTATTGGGTTGTTTTTTGTGTCTCGGCGACTGCGCTTGGCACATTGAGGTGTGTGCTGGTTGGGTGAGTGTGTGTGGGGGGGACGGGAGCGGGAGGGGGGGGGGGTGCGCTGGTGGTTTTGTGGGCGGGGGGGGACGGGTATGGGGGAGGGGGGTGAATGAGTAGTATTGGAGATGGTTGCCTGGGTTGGGGGTGGAGCGGCGAGGGCGGAGTGGGGAGGGGGGAAAGAGGGAGGAAGGAGGGAGAAAGGAGGGAGAAAGGAGGGATAAAGGAGGGAGGAAGGAGGGAGGAAGGAGGGAGGAAGGAGGGAGGGAGGAAGGAGGAAGGAGGGAGGAAGGAGGGAGGAAGGAGGGAGGAAGGAGGGAGGACGGAGTGAGGACGGAGTGAGGACGGAGGGAGGAAGGAGGCAGTAAGGACGGAGGAAGGAGGGATGATAGAGTGAGGACTAGCCGAGGGGGGGGGGGATAGCTCCTGGCGAAGGGCTTGGGATGAGAGTATTATATCTTCAGGCTTGTCGATATATATATATGATTACATAGGCATATACATGCATACATGCGCATACATGCCATTATATATGAATAAATCCATTCGGCTGGGATTCGAACTCCACACCTTCCGGCTTGTGATGAGAGTATTATATCCTCAGGCCTGTCGATATATATGCATACATAGGCATACGTATGCATACATGCATACGTATGCATACATGCCCATGTATATGAAGGTATCCATTCGGCTGGGATTCGAACTCCCAAGCTTCCTGATGGGAAGCCTGCGCACTCCCGATTCGGCCACCGCGTCCGGTGTGTGGAAGTGTGAGTGTTGGGGTGTGTGTATTTATGTGTGGGTGTCAGTGTTGGGGAGTGGGAGGCTAAGTGTGTGGGTGGCAATGTTTGTGTATGAGTGGGTGTGGGTGCCAGTGTGTGTATGGGTGTCAATATTGGTGTACGTGTGGTGTCGGTAAGTGGTGGTGTGTGTGGTGTGTGCGGATGTCAGTGTTGGGGCGTGTATGGGTGTCAACATTGATGTGAGGGTGATGTCAGTGGTGGTGTGTGTCAGTGTTTGTGTGTGTGGGTGTCAGTATCTGTGTGTGCAATGGTTTCAATATTGGTGTAAGTGTGGCGTCGGTAAGTAGTGGTGTGTGTGGTGTGTGCAGATGTCAGTGTTGGGGCGTGTATGGGTGTCAACATTGATGTGAGGGTGATGTCGGTGGTGGTGTGTGTCAGTGTTGGTGTGTGTGGGTGTCAGTATTTGTGTGTGCAATGGTTTCAATATTAGTGTAAGTGTGGCGTCGGTAAGTGGTGGTGTGTGTGGTGTGTGCGGATGTCAGTGTTGGGGCGGGTATGGGTGTCAACATTGATGTGAGGGTGATGTCAGGGGTGGTGTGTGCCAGTGTTGGTGTGTGTAGGTGTCAGTATCAGTGTGTGCAACGGTTTCAATGTTGGTGCAAGTGTGGTGTCAGTCATTGTTGGCATGCGGGTGTCAGTGTAAGTGTGGGTGTCAATGGTGGGGTAAGTCAGTCAGTGTTGGTGTGTCAGTGTCAGTGTCAATGTTGGTATAAGTGTTGCACCAGTCAGTGTTGGTGTGTGAGTGTCAGTGTCAGTGTCAATGTTGGTGTAAGTGTGGTGGCAGTCAGTGTTGGTGTGTCAGTGTCAGTGTGTGTATGGGTGTCAATGTTGGTATATGTGTGGTGTCAGTCAGTGTTGGTGTGTGGGTGTCAGTGTTAGTGTGGGTGTCAATGTTGGTATATGTGTGGTGTCAGTCAGTGTTGGTGTGTGGGTGTCAGTATTAGTGTGGGTGTCAATATCGGGATATGTGTGGTGTCAGTTAGTGTCGGTGTGTGACAGTGCCAGTGACAGTGTGTGGCAGTGCCAGTGACAGTGTCAGTTTGGGTGTTAATGTTGGTATAAGGGTGTTGTCAGTCGGTGTTGGTGTGTGGGGGTCAGTGTCAGTGCATGTATGGGTGTCAATGTTGGTATAAGTGTGGTTTCAGTCAGTGTTGGTATGTGTGGGTGTCAGTGTAGGTGTGGGTGTCAGTGTTGGTGTAAGTGTGGTGTCTGTCAGTGTTGGTGTGTGTCAGTGTCAGTGTCAATATCAGTGTGTGCGTCAATGTTAGTATAAGTGTGGTGTCAGTCAGTGTTGGTGTGTGGGTGTCAGTGTCATTGCGTGCATGGGTGTCAATGTTGGTATAAGTGTGGTGCCATTCAGTGTCATTCAGTGTCGGTATGTGTGGGTGTCAGTGTTGGTATAAGCGTGGTGTCAGTCAGTGTTGGTGTGTGGGATCAATGTTGGTGTGGTTGTCAATGTTGGTGTAAGTATGGTGTCAGTCAGTGTTGGTATGTGTGGGTGCCGGTGTATGTATGTGGGGATGTGTGCAGTGGGGGTGCCGGGTGCATCTGTGTATGTGTGTGGGTCTCAGTGATGGTATGTGTTTGGTTGAGGGTGTATGTATGCGGGTGTGTGTGTGTGGGTGCCTGTGTGTGCATGTGTGGGTCTCAGTGATTGCGTGTGTGGGGGTGTGGGTGTATGTATGTGGATGTGTGCGTGTGTGGGTGCATGTGCATGTATGTGTGGGACTCAGTGATGGTGCGTGTGTATAGGTCGGGGTGTATGTCTGTGGGGGTATGAGCGTGTCAGTGCATGTGTGTATGCATGTGTGGGTCTCAGTGATTGCATGTGTGTCGGTGCGGGTGTGTGTATATGGGTGTGTGAGTGTGTGGGTGCATGTGTGTATGCCTGTGTGGGTCTCTGTGATTGCATGTGTGTGGGTGCGGGTGTGTGTATGTGGGTGTGTGCGTGTGTGGGTGCATGTGTGCTTAGGTCTGTGTGGGTCTCAGTGATGGTGCGTGTGTGTAGGTCGGGGTGTATGTCTGTGGGGGTGTGAGCGTGCGCATGCGTAGGTGAGTATGTCTGTGTGGGTCTCAGTGATGGTGCGTGTGTGAAGGTGCGGGTGTATGTATGTGGGGGTGTGAGTGTCCGTGTTTGTGTGTGAGTGTGTCGGGTAGGGGGAGGGAGCTAGAGGCCTGGGTGGGTGGAGAGAGACAGCAATCACTTGGCGGGCTGGATCATTTTTATTCTGGTGTGGGATGAATATAAAACCACATTCACAGGCGTTTATCGATGGACGGACAGGGGATGATTAACACATACGTAGGAAGGTGCGTTGGTGTGTGTGTGGCTGTGTGTGTGTGCGTGGCTGTGTGTGCTTGTGGGTGGGTGTGGGTGGGTGTGGGTCTAGGTGTGGGTTTGCGTTTAGCTGTGGTTGTGGGTGTGGGTATACGTGTGAGTGTTGGTATGTGTGCGGGTGTGGGTCTGAGTATAGGTGTGGATGTGGGTGGGTTTGGTTAGAGGTATGGGTGTGGGTGTGGGAGCATGTGTGTGTATGGGAATAGGTTTGTGATGGTATGGATGAAGGTGTGGGTGTGAGTATCTGAGTATGGGTGTGAGTATGGTCATTGGTATGGGTATTGGTATGGGTCTGGGTATGGTTCTGGGTATAGGTGTGGGTGAGGATGTAGGTATGGATGTGGATGTGGGTCTGGAATGGGCACTGGTTGGGTGTTAGTGTGGGTATGGGTGTGGCTGTAGATATGGATGTGGATGTGTGTGGAATGGGCACTGGGTGGGTGTGGGTGTGGGTGTGGGTGTGGGTGTGGATTTGGATGTGGCTGTCGATGTGCGTGTGGGTGTGGCTGTAGGTATGGATGTGGGTGTGGAATGGGCACGGGGTGGGTGTTGGTGTGGGTGTTGGTGTGGGTGTGGGTGTGGCTGTGGCTGTAGGTATGGATGTGGATGTGGGTGTGGCTGTAGTTATGGATGTGGATGTGGGTGTGGATGTGGGTGTGGAATGGGCATGTGTGTGGAATGGTTGTGGGTGTGGGCGTGGGTGTGAGTGTGGGTGTGGGTGTGGGTATGGGTGTGGGAGTGGGCTATGGACAGTGGGTGGGTGGGAGGGTGGGTATGGGGGTGGGTGTCGGTGTCGGTGTGTGAGTGTGGGTGTGGGGTTGGGTATATGTGTCAATGTGGGTGTGGGTGTGGGTGTGGGGTTTGGTGTGGACATGGGTGTGGGTGTGGGTGTGTATGGGTGTGGGTGTGGCTGTGGGCATGGGTGTGGGTGTGGGTATGGGGGCGGGTATGGGTGTCGGTGTGTGAGTGTGGGTGTGGATGTGGGGTTGGGTATAGGTGTGAATGTGGGTGTGGGTGTGGGTGTGGGATTGGGTGTAGGTGTGGTTGTGGGTGTGGGTGTGTGTATGGGTGTGGGTGTGGGTGTGGGTGTGGCTATTGGCCTAGTAGACATAGCTGTGGGTATGGATGCGGATGTGGGTGTGTGCAAGGGTCGATGTGAGTGTGGGTATGTGTCCACATGTGTGTGTGCGTTGTTGAGTGTGTGCATGTGGGTTCGTCCTTATGTGAATGGGTGCGAGAAAGGATGGATATGATATGCGTATGTGTGGGTGCGTGCGCGTGTAGATGTGGGTGGGTGTCAGACCAATGGTACTGACCCACCATGCGTGTGTACGTGTGCGTGTGTATCGGTGTGTGTGTGGAATGAGCTCACATCGACTCGCTGGCCCTGGACCAGTTATCGGAGACAGGGTGCGCATCATGCACATATCAATACAGATGGCGGTGTGTGGGCAATGAGACCTGGGTAGATTATAGCCATCCTCCGCTGTGACAGTGGGTTGATTAGCATGAACTGCCATGGGCACTGAATCTGATTACTGACAAGAGCGATAGACAACGCATGGGTGTGCGTCTAGAACAGGTTGTTTGGTTATTGGAGTGTTATGGCCTTGCAACCTCTAAGGTTCATATGAGGACGGCGTGTCTAGAACATGAAGCCCTGGTTGACAGTCCCCCTCTAGTTTGTTTGTTTGCTTGTTGTTGTTTTATGTCCCAGCAACATGTAAGGTCATATCAAGATGGGTGCTGACTCGCACATATGGTGAATTTATAGCGCCGCCCCACTGAGAGACCGGGATGACAGCACCATGACTTGATATCCCACTCAGTCACATTATCCTGATACTGTGATAACCAGTCCTTGCCCTATCCTATTAATTTAAAATTCAAAAGATTTAAATCAAATTGGAATAGTGCTGCCAGCAGTGAAAACAAGTGAGCAGGATAAATACATTCATTAAAAAAAAAAAAAATTCTGGGCGCCAGGCAAGGTACTGAGAAGTATAAATTTGATGAGTCATTGGTTTCAATCGACTTGGATTAGAACTCCCAATCTGACGCACCATGACCCAATATCTCAATTACCGCTTAATACAAAATCAAAATAATCTCCGAGGTGACTGAGTACACTCGCAGCGAAGTTCGCCCCCCCCCCCCCATCGAAAAAAGGAGAGCAAATCAGTCAACAAACTAAGAAAAACACCGATAAACACCCTCACCCCCATACACACACAAACGCCCAGTCACACTCACCCCCACCTGGCCTCACCCTTCATACTCATAGCCTCTCACATCCTACCACACCACACCCCGCCACACCCCACAATACACCGCCGTACCAGACCACACCCACACCCCACCACCCCACCGTACCCCACCATACCCCACCATACACCACCACCCCACCATATCCCACCATATCCCACCAGACCCCACCATACATCACCACCCCCAGCCCACATCTTCACCCCACACCTCCACTACCCTTACAACATCACCCACGCCTCATCTCACCCTACAGCGTCCAAACCGCGGGGCCTCGGCTCAGGTTCCCCGCCCCCGGCGAAGGAGGTGCCGCCCGCCGGCCAGGCATGCCCGGCCGGCCCGCCACCTAGCGTCAGGCCGCTATGTCACTGTCACAGCGTCGTCAATGCCTCGCAGTGTCAATCTCCTCCCACAAGGCGTTGTCATGTGATCTGCGCCCGGTACATAATGCCGCCAGTCGGCATTGTGGCGCTCACCTGAAACCTGAGCTCAATTCCACTCTCTGGTGTACTGCTCACTGGTCATGACGTCATAGCCACATAGCCCCCCCCCCCACCCTCCCCCCTCCCCCCTCCCCCGCACCAGCTCGCTGGGACCCGCCGCTAAAACGATTCGCCGAGCCCATCTTTATGGAAGTTGTTGTTTTGCGTCCTAGCTACAGCTAAGTTCATATCAGGATAGGTATCGACTTGTGACAGTGCGCACTCATGGTGACTTTATAGTGCTGCCCCAATGAAACCGACATTTATACATTTTTCATTTTGTATTCACAATATCCATACACATTCTACAAACATAAAACCCACACATTCACATTATCCTGATGCACTCCGAAGTAGTCCGTGTCCTATCCTATTAATGCCGAATGCTAGCCTATGTTGATTAGTTGGGTGTTGGAATTTTACTTCCTGGCAACATCTAAGGTTATATCAGGGCGGGTAGCCACTTGTGACAGTGCGCACTCATGGTGCCATTATAGTGCTGTTCTACTAGGAGACCAGGCCGCCGACATCATTATCCTATATATCACACGGCCACATTATCCTGATATTGTGTGAACCAATAGTTGTGCTATCCTATTAATGGGGTCCCGACTTGTGACGGTGCACACTCATGGTGACTTTATAGTGCTGGAAGACCAGCCTCCCGACACGATGCCCCGATATCCTACACCGTCACATTATCCTGATCCTGTGCAAAGGATTCCTTGTCTTATTCTATTAATGCGGAGCACCAGGCTAGGTAGTGAACATTCTCAATTTTAAAAGTCATTGCATTTACTCAGCTGGGATTTGACCTCCCGGCCTTCCTGACGGGAAAGCCTGCGCTGTAGCGATTCGGCCACCACACCCGGACTCTCTCTGGATTGATTGAAGGGCTATCTTAATCTCTTTTAATGGAACACTGGTGCTCAAAAGAAAACGTAAAATAAAGTTTCTTTTATTTAACTACACCTCTAGAGCGTATTGATTTTTATCATCGGCTATTGGACATCAGATATATGGTCATTCTGACATATTTCTTTGGAGGAAACTCACTGCTGCCACATAGGCTATTCTTTCCAATAGGCAGCAAAGGGTCTTTTAGATCCACTTTCCCACAGACAGGACCTCACATACCACAGCTTCTGGTGAACCAGTTGTGGAAACCTGGTTTAAAAGAAGTATTACTGCAAATATATATATATATATATGGGAAATTGTTATTGGTACAAGCTCACATGTATTATATATATATATATATATATATATATATATATATATATATATGTATATATGAGATGTTGTAGTATGAATGCTATTTTCTGTACATAATGTTTGTTGCATCATATCATTGATAAGTATCAATATATAAAGAATACATTGTTATTATTACAAACTATGATATATATATGTGTATATATGGGAGCTTGTAATAATAATGTGATGTCATATATATATAATAGGTGTTGCATCATATCATTGATAAGTTGCAATATATAAACAATAGATTGTTATTATTAGAAACTCCGATATATATACATATGTATACGTGTATATGATAATATGTGAGCTTGTTAAAGCTAAGTAATAATAATGCTAATATATATATATAATGTGTTGCATCCTACCATTGATAAGTAGCAATAGATATCCAATATAGAGCTATAATATTACAAGGTCTCGCACATATATATTCCGTAAAAAATTCAGCGGTACAGTGAGTGAATGCAGGGGAACTGAGGCGTGTGCGAGTAGGTGGCGTCATATGCGCATGTCATGAGGAACCAGTAGGTGACCTAACGAGTAGGTGACCAGCCGATGACTTAGTGGCTGGGGAGTAGATGAATCTTCCGGCTTATTATACTTGTATAATGGCTTATACAGCATATATATAGACACATATAATATTTGTTGCATAATGCCATTGATAAGTAGCAATATATATAAACAATTCTTTCCAATGTCTTACGAATAATTAATGGTTATCCTCTGGGGTTACTTTTAAGGGAATTAATTAGTGATGTGTTAATGAACCTTATAAGGGAGGTCGACACAAAAAAAGTCCCCCCAGGGGCCGGTAAGCCGACACCAGGGTCCCCGGGCCCAACCCCGCCCCCAGACCGCCCCCCAGACCGCCCCCACCCGGCCCCCCACCCACCCACACCCGCCCCCATCACCAGGGTATTATATCATACCATGACACTATGTGCGCTCACTGTGTTCAAGCACTCACTGTGGGCAGGTGTGGTTTCCTTACAGAGTGGCCTCTGTCGGAGCCTGTTGAGTGTGTGAATGAGTGTGTGTGTGTGTGGGGGGGGGGGGGGGTACGTGGGGTGGGGGTGAGTGAGTTGAGCAAGTCTCTCGCACCTTTCAATCACAACCCGAGGTCTCCACCCCCCGCCCCGAGGGGTATTTGGTGGAGTGTAACTTGTGATTGTGTATCCACCTTAAAGATAAAGCTACATAGTCCGATGAAAACCTCAAAATGTCGAAACCAAAAACAATTATCTACATTTGATTTAACATATTTAACTTAGATGCTGGTGCACTTATTAACCATTTGTCGCCAAATAGAAGGGAATGCTGAGACTATTTATTACAACTACAGAAAGCTGTGGTGTCAGAGTTATGGCATTCTTGCCACTATTAAGTTTGCATAGTTGCACTTAAAATATTTCAAAGGTTAGCGATTTAACGTAACAGTTACTTTAAACTAAAGTAAGCTAGATTATAGCGACCAACCTAATATATTAATCTCAGATAATGACGGAAACTCAAACCCATCGGACTATGCAAATGTAAAGCTGCATAGTCCAATGAAATATCACATTTTCAAAACCAAACCAATTATCTAGATTTTTAATTTACGTATCTAACGTAGATACTGATGCACTTATTAAGCATCTGTTTCTGCATAGCAATACTGAGTCAATTTAACAGAAGCTGTTACTGCAGAAGTCCATGGTGTCAGAGTTTTGGCAAGCTTGCCCAAACTAATTTTCTAGGCTTGCACTCAAAATATCTCAATAGTTTACCATTTAAAATAAAATTTACTTTGAACTAATGTAAAGTAGATACTAGTGATAGATCTAATATATTTATCTCAGGAAAAATACAGAAACTCAAACACATCGGACTATGCAACTTTAAAAGACTCCATCAGCAATGCTCCACAGTTCATCAACCTATATATGTGAAATCTACCAAAAAATATATAATAAAATAAAAAATATATAAATATTGCGGGGTAGTTTCGAATCACAACTACCACCCGCGTCAACACTTGAGAGTAGTAAGAACACACTATGCACAATTTGCCTCCTGGCATAACCGCCCATCAGCGAATATATTATCAGCGCCATGGGTAGTTTTGAGTTAGATGCTCGGCGAATACTTACTGAGACGAGACGTGAGCAATCTTGAGTTACCCGCTCAGTGAATGCTTAGTCAGACATGCAGTGAGTAGTTTTGAGGTGGACGCTTGGGTGAATGTTTAGTGAGATTCGACATGAGTAGTTTTGAGTTAGATGCTCGATGAATGCTTATTGACAAGAGGCGTGAGTAGTTTTAAGTTTGATGCTCGGTGACTGCTTAGTGAGACGAGGCATGAGTAGTTTTGAGTTAGACGCTTGATGACTGCTTAGTGAGACGTGACATGAATAGCTTTGAGTTAGACACTCGATGAATGCTTAGTGAGATGAGGCGTGAGTAGTTTTGAGTTAGACGCTCGATGAATGCTTAGTGAGACGAGGTGTGACTAGTTTTGAGTTAGATGCCCGATGAATGCTTAGTGAGACGAGGCATGAGTAGTGTTGAGTTAGAAACTTGATGAATGCTTAGTGAAATGAGGCGTGAGTAGTTTTGAGTTAGACGCTCGGTGAATGCTTAGTGAGATGAGGCGTGAGTTGTTTTGAGTTAGACGCTTGGTGAATGCTTAGTGAAACAAGGCATGAGTCGTTTTCAGTTAGACGCTCGGTGAATGCTAAAGGCCCTGTCACACTACAACGCTTCTCCCGGCGACCCGTCAGCATTGACAATCAAATTTTAAGCGTCGAGAAACGTTAAAGATTTAGGGGAAATATCGGGAAATTGGACATTGGTGCAGCGTGTGAGTAGCGTGTTAGTAGCGCACCGCCAATGTGTGTCGACATGTTGGGGAAAAAAAAAAAGTTTGGCGCAACGTCTTCATATAACCTTAAATGTTGCTAGGGCATAAACCAAGAAAGCAACGATTTGGCGCAACGTGTGGAGACGACCCGCCCACGCGGGCGCTGTCTGCCTAGCTTTCCCATAACATTATTTCGGCGCATCCAACGGAGCTCGACGTCAACCTAACCTCCTTACCCATATATTTGCGCGCACTGCCCGTCGTTGGCTTTTTTTTGACACGCTTAAAACCTTGGGCGACCAATAGCGCTCGCCGCCGTTTTGCGCCGACCATCAACGTCAAAGGTAATGTATCGATGTGTAGCGAAATGTACCGACGCCCCCATAACGCGCCATCAGCGCATCCCGATGTTTCACTTATTATCGCCCAAAATCACTACACGTTGACGGGTCGCCGGTTAGAAACGTTGTAGTGTGACAGCCCCATTGGTGAGACGAGGCGTGAGTAGTTTTGAGTTAGACATGCGATGAATGCTTAGAGAGACGAGGTGTGACTAGTTTTGAGTTAGATGCTTGGTGAATGCTTAGTGAGACGAGGCGTGAGTCGTTATGAGTTAGACGCTCGGGGAATGCTTAGTGAAACGAGGTGTGAGTAGTGTACAGAAAGTTTACATTGTCTCAGGCGGACCGGGCACCGAACCGGGCTGACCGGGCATTGAGAACGACGTCACGTCGCCGATGCGACGTCACAATGCGCGGGTCGATGTATATGACGTGGCAGGGAACGGCGTGCTAAATAATAACTGACCAACTGAAATAGGAATAATTCACCGACTAAATGTAAGTGAGAATTCAAAAGAAAGCACCCCCAATCGCCCTTCTTTGTGTTGGGGCCGGGGGGGGGGGGTCGTTAAACACACGAACAAAAGAGCAAACGACCAAAAATGGAGAAAACTGGTTCCAAAGTCATCTGTGGTGCCCCAATGACACTCGACGATGATGATGATTATTATGATGATGATGATTTTGATCATGAATACACCAAAGCAGCAAAACATCCAAAAGCCTCATACACAGCCAACAAGAAGGCTTGGCAAATAAAGTATTTTTATCCGAGAATTCCAGCTCTTCAATATAAGGCCAGCTAACATAAGAAATCAGTGAAACTGCAGTGTACAGTAATTCAAAATGCAACTTGACAAGGTGTTAACAACAATACCAGATGAACCACAGATTCCAGGATACACCCAGCTGATGCCAGCAGATTCAAAGTTGTTACTGCATGTTGAAGGGTCCGGTCCTGGGCCTTTTGCAGGAACACAACACAGAGGTTTGGTATGCAGGTGGACGAATGCCTTTACTAGTACAGCTCTTATATTCTCCCATTCTCTTGGCAGGTAACAACATGCTCCCTCCCACCAGCAGGTACAACTCAATCCTGTAACACAACTGTCATGCCCAACTCAATCCTGTAACACAACTTTCATTATCCTTATTCTATTTCAGGCACATTAATTACAGCTCAGAGTAAGCAGCTTTCCTCTCAGTAGCCACCTCCCAGCTTTTCCACTCCGGCTCTATAACTCTTCAGTAACATTTGGGCCTGTTGCACTAAGTTAACCCTTTCCCAACTACAGACTTTACATACCACCCCCGACCATTTCCAGCTAAAAAGGTTCTGTGGACATGCTTCTTAACTTAAATCGTAAACCCCACTAAAGTCTGTACATAAGTTCATTCTCATCCTTCGTCCTCTTCCCCGATCCCCTGTTAGTCGACCTGCATCATTAGCTCCTGGCAGAGTTGTCGCAACTCTACATCGGTCATCCCCATCATGAGGAATTGCATCTGATCCCAAGTGGGATAAAGCTCTCTAGTTGGTGGGACCCTGCTTGTGGGCATCAGTGTTGTTGGCAGCTGTAATTTCTGAATCATCACTGGGGTGTTTGGGGCAGCGGGAGTGGAGCAAAGGGCCTGCTGTGACTGGCCTTCCCTTTGGGTGGGGCTTGCATTCTCCCTACCTCCCCTCTTGGAATTGTAGGCATGCAGACCCACTAGTATTATTATGACTACTATCTTGGCCCCATTACTACCAAACATCACATAATGTCCCGGTGCCAGGATAGTGGACCATTCATCTTCCAGATCCAACTGTTCCTTCATCCACTCCCATTCATGCACATCCATGAGCGATACCTCCACATGGGACAGCATGCTCAGTTGCTTAGTTATGCGTGGGTGGACTTCTTTAGGCCAGCTGATGTTAAGTCATGGCAAACTCAATGTAAGTGGCCCAGCTCCACACCTCGGAGGATCCAGTCCTAGTGTAAAATATTCCGACTTTTTAGGTCTGGTTCATAAATAAATAATAGTTTAAATAAATTCTAAAATATCTCCTTTTCATCAAACTCATATGTGAAGCATTAATAAAACTGTTTTAATCATATTTAAACCATCCAGTTATTTCTATAAAGTCATTATAATAATATTCAAATTATATAAGTACCACTATAAAACCTCTCTAATATTACCTAATTCATTCTATCATGTTGCTCAATACATATGTATAATATTCAAGCCAAGTTGTGAAACCATGGTAGATTATGTATATTAAGTGAAGTGTTAATTAATATCAGATTGTTCTAAGGTTCTACATCAAATATAACCACTGGAGATAAGAACTCTGGAAAAGTATGACTGTATTGGTATATTTACATGTATTACTGAATTGAAGTCTGTTGGTATTATATATTGTATGAAAGGAGGTAAATGCTAAAACTAAGGGCAGCATATACAGTTGATGCAGACTGGTTTCTTTACCCAGACAATGAAGTCTGTTGGTATTATATATTGTAAGAAAGGAGGTAAATGTTAAACTAAGGGCAGCATATACAGTTGATGCAGACTGGTTTCTTTACCCAGACAATGAAGTCTGTTGGTATTATATATTGTAAGAAAGGAGGTAAATGCTAAAACTAAGGGCAGCATATACAGTTGATGCAGACTGGTTTCTTTACCAAGACAAATAGTCTGTGAAGAATGCCACATAATGGGTATAATAATTAAGTCAAGAATTAAGTTCTGTGTGCCTGTTATTGTTATGGTATGACTTACAGATGCCAGTATCTGAGTGAGTGTTAGCACACAGGTGACAATGCATGGGGGCTGTGTGTGTGAGTGTGTGCAGGACCTGCCAAAGCCAGGTGTCAGGCTGGAGGTGGGAGAAGTGTGTGTGTGTGTTTGTGTGGTGAGCCCTCCCTGCCCCACCTGGTGGCAGTTTGCTGAACTAAAGATGATCATATATGTAATTCTCAAAGTAAGGCATGTAGAAACTCCTACTATTTTGGAGTTGTCCCAATCTAAGGGACTGGTGACCACAGGTGTTATGTAAATATAAACAGGGTTGATATTCCCATATACGTGTAATTGGTGAACTTGATGGAAAAATATGTATCTGACTTGGGGTGGGTGGCTTGTCCCCCCCACCCCTTACCTAGATGGGGGGAGGGGGCTGGTGGGAGTGGTGGGGGTCCACCCACTCCCACCCTGCCTTCCCCACCACTGACTGGAGGAGTTCAACCAATGAAATGCCATGTTACTGTCTCTGACTGAGGAGACTCCCAGCAACTGTGTACCTGTATTTTGAATGTTTTCCATCTGAATAAAAGAGCTGGGCAGGGGGTGTGGCAGGCAGATGACCTGGAGACAGCACAGCAGGAGGAGTCAGCCACCCCTCCCTACTAGACTTTACCACACTTAATTTCTGTTGGTTTGATATTTCTTAGAACAGATATGGTAAGTAAGCAGATATAGTAAGCAGATACAGTAAGCGGATCATCACTTGAGTAATATCATACATTAGTGCTTTCCGGCCTCCACACACAGAAGTTAGGGTTCTATTTCCTATAAAGATTCTAGTGTGTAAAATACTGCTAGTTAACACTAGGGTTCTAACTGACAAGCGGCCGGCAGGTGTATCCTCAGTGGCCCGTTTAACCTGATGGTGATTTGGGCCTGAGCGGGACATCGGAGGGTGACCTTGACCTCCACTTCACCGGCCACAATGATAGGATCCCCCGTCCCCGTTGCCGACTCATATACCGCTGATAACACATTTCCTTCTTTCGTGATTTGGATGGTGCACACCAGGGCCATAATTCTTGATACCAGGTATGCCTCGCATGAAGGTGCAACTTCCTCCCGGGTGGGCCAGCATACCTTTGGCTGGTGCCCCGCACACTCTTTCGGATGGAATGTTGCGCGAATCAGTGTGTGAATGGCTACCTCCTGCATCCTCATGACTTGCCACAACAATCCGGCATTGAAACGGATCAGTATGTACCTCATGTCATAACAGTTATATTGGTCCTTGGAAACTCCGGGTAACACCAACCTGAAGGACAGATGGTTCGGGGCTTCCCAGAGTGGTGTCACCTTCACATGCAGGTAATACCAGTAGGCAGCCAGGGTTTTGTACCATTGCTCCCGCATCCAGCTTAGTACCGCTTGCTGTTGATCTTCCGGCAATATGCCCCTCTCTAGTTGGATCTTTTAACGGTGGTACTGCCACCTTGCATCCTAACTGTCCACCATGATCTCAATCCCCAGAATACCCCCATCGATCGACTTCGCTAATGCCATTTTCTGCACTTCCCATGCCTCCTTCGTCGCCTCCTGTGATGTTCTTTCGGCTAGTTGGTAGGCCAGATGAGTTTGCTTTTGGACCAGCAGAATTTGGTTTGTATTATCCTGCACCAAGAACTGGGTCAGGTTCATTACTGACACCATCTGAACCACGTAATGTTTAAGTTGTTGGTGTCCTGCCTACACTTCACTGATTATTTTCTGTAGTTTCTGCACATCGGCCGAAGTTGCCACACCAAACAGCGATCGTGCACCCACCCCAACAAATTCGAACAACCCTGCCTCTTACTGCTGAGCGTTAGTTGGAAGAGTGGTTGTATTAATGAGAGTTGTTCCGGACCCTGCTCCCCTTCCATCCGCTTCTGTAGCCTCCTCATGCGCTCCCTCCACAGCTATCCATCCCCTTTGCTTGTCCATGCCTCCGCTTTTCCAATGATGTGCTATATATTCGCCAGCCAATTTCACGTGTGTAGTACCACTGGTGGGGAGATTGTAAACGCCACTGTCTATGGTCCCGCGACCGTTCGGATAGATCTGGTTTCTATTATCTCTCCTCTGTCATCGGTGAACAGGTCCGTGCTTGCTCTCATCCAACTCACTCCCAGTAGTACCAGTATGCAACACATGGCTACCATATTTGTGGGCCCCCGTTCCCCTCACTCACTTACTTTTTTTCTTCTTTTTTTTCTACCTGCACCACAATCCCACCGATGCCAAACACAGTCCCTTCTCCGCTTGAGAAGTTTCATTATCTGGTGCCAATTCCTGGATCCTCTCCTTCTGCGCTGCCTCTACTGCCCGTGTCCAACTTCTGGTGATCCTCCTGGGTGCCGGGGGCGTGGTGTCTGCGGTTCATTTGCGCAAAACTGGTGTTTGTGTCTCCTTACCATCGTCAGGAAATCGTTCTGTGGCCCAATTACTGGCCGATCTTTACATGTATTTCCCTGTTGGAAACATGGTCTTTGTATGACTCAACAAGATCTGAAGGTCACTTCAACTCCAAAAGCCCACGCTTCTTACAATATATCACCACCCTTCTCACAGCAAGATGGCTGACTACCCTACATTAACTATTCCCATTCTAGTTTATAAAATCTCATTCTGCTAGCTTTATTCCCAGATTTCTTTTCTCGATTTTTGGTTTTATTTAACTCATATCCATATTTTGTTCCGTATTTTCTTATATGTTGTTTGTTTGTTGTTGTTTTACCTCCTAGCAACATCTAAGGTCATATCAGGACGGGTACCGACTTGTGACAGTGCACACTCCTGGCGACTTTATAGTGCTGTCCCACTGGGAAACCAGGCCGCCGGCACCATGACCTGGTATCCCACTCAGTCACATTATCCTGACACTGAGCACACCAGTCCTTGCCCTATCCTAATAATGCCGAGCGCCTGGCTAGGAAGCAACAAGTATCAATTTTAAAGTCATTGGTTTGACTCGACCGGGACTCGAACCCACGACCCCACGATCTACCAGCACGGGGGACGGACGCTCTAACTCATTCGGCCATCCCGTCTATAACTTTGTATGGATAATACTACAACTTTGTTTCGCATACAACAACATGTTATCATTAGGGTTTGGAAGACCAGTGCCACGACACTGGGAACATGTAATTCAGAAGAACAACACCAAAGTACCACATTTTATTTTTTTAGCAGGACTAAAAGTTCAGCCCACGTGATTAAATAACATACCAATAATGCAATGCCTGAGATACAAGCCAAATTGCCACAACATATTTTGCTCACAATATGTGATGGTGATTATAACATGCCTTTATTTTATAATTCCATTCTTCATTTCCTTAAACAGTAAAAGCAATAACCGGATAGAGACAACAATATTGACGCAGGAGCCTGTCAGACTGGTTGCATTTGAGCATCCCTTTATGGCCAATGAAATCCCCACATACTTGTATCAGTGAATTCTGTCACTGTTGCTCGGTGCAAATAGGTCACACACATCCCATTACTGGACATCGGGCATTGACCAGTCCGAGCAGAGGGCCGCCAGTGATACCCCATCGCCATTTCCAGTTGCAGTAGAGAGGCACTGCATACACGAGTGTTACATCCGGATGTCTGTACAGTCGCCAATGGGAGGGTCAAAGCAGTAAAGGTCTCATTCCATTCTGTTTCAACTTAATTTGTTTTGTTATTGTAAATAAAGTGTATTCTTTGAATGAAGTTCACAAAGCTATCAGACACGGTTTAGATGAATACTATAAGCCCCCAGCAATGGTGGCACCACCACCCTTGCACACAAACTTACAAAAAATATCTGTGCAAAATAAAGCTAGGAAAGCCCCCACTAAGCTGCGCTGCAAAGGGGCATGTGATATGTCACGGTCCACCACCAGTGGGACGCCCAATGGAAGGTAACCATGCCAAAAGTAGCCAGCTATCACACCACACAGCTATGTACAACTAACAAGACTATGTTATGTAAATAGGAGTAGGCTAGTCTAGTAATAAGAGTAGAATAATACATATATCCCAAGCAAATTTTAAAAAAGTAACATAGGCTACTAACCATACCAACCAATTATCTATCTGATACTGAAATGCAGGCAATCAAATACCTTATCAGCAGCTACTGCGTGGTAAGATAACACCAACACTACAACTGGCCAGGATTGAAAACAAGCCTGGGTGACTGGGCTTATATACTATGCACAGTATAAATACAGCCTCAATAAAAAATATATAAACAAATTAACTATGCCCCACAATCGTTGCAATAACATCGTACTAGGATTTACACAAATTCTAAATGAGCACATTGAATTCCTTGGACCCTAATATTCTGTATAAAAAGCAAATGTAATTGCTTTATGACAGATGATAGCACACTGTACATTTATTTGTATTTATGCCCTTCACTCTTGCGTATTGACCTCCATCTTGGATTGTTGTGTGTTCACTGGCCAGGTCAAAATTGTATTGTCACTAATGAGTCGCTCAACCCTTAAAACCATGGATGATAAGCAAGAATTATGGTTCAATCCCAAGATTTTAAATAATTTACCGTGGCTTTACTGATTTTCATGGCCGATGGCAGCCATCTTGGAACTGACCAAATTTTAACCCAATTCTAGGAGTCAGATTTTTGTCGACTTTTGTTCTGTCATTCACAACATCCACTAGAACAGAAAACCATTGACATACCTTCGTTAGAATTTCTTGGGGCTCGGATGGTGTAGTGACCCATCTACTAATATTGCCCGCTAAATAATATCGTCCCCTCCCCATAATTGCGGCAATATTATTGTCGAAATAAGAATGGTCGGTGGAAGGCCTTATAATACCAGTATAATATTGACTCTCCAGTATAATAGGCAAGGGACAGTGAAAGGGTCAACATCAGGGAATGGACAGGCATATAGGGCCTATAAAAGGGACATTTGAAGGGACATAAAAGGATGCTCAAATGTAATCAAACCTTTATGTAAATGTAAAATGATTTAATGTACCTCATACTCATTACTTACGGCATTGTGTACACTTTTATTTCAGAATCTACTTCACAAGAACCCGAGAGGAGGAGATCATGGTTGATGGAAACAAGCTGAACTCTCTTCCGGAATTCACCTACCTCGGAAGCACTATAACAACTGATGGACGCATTGATGTTGAAATACAGAAGAGGATGGCCAAGGCTAGCGCATCCTTTGGCTGACTACGCCAGAGATTCTGGAACAACCACCATGTGTCCATGTGGGTCAAAAGCAAGATCTATCGTGCAATCGTGCTATCCACCCTACTATACGGAGCCGACGCCTGGACAGTGTACAGACGACAGGTGAAAAAGATGCATGCCTTCATGATGCGACATCTCCATTCAATCATGAGGCTAACCTGAAAGAACAAAGTGACAAATAAGGAAATACTTGAACGGATGGGGCTGCCCTCTATGGAAGATCTTCTGATCAAATAAAATCTCCGGTGGACTGGACACCTCATGAGGATGTCATCAGACAGGCTCCCAAAGCAGATCCTCTACTCTCAACTGTCTTCTGGTTACAGAAAGAGAGGGCACCCTCGTCTCCGGTTCAAGGATACCATCAAGAGAAACCTGAAGCTGAGAGACATTAAGACCGACTCATGGACGCAACTGTCACAGCAGAGAGCTAAATGGAGAGCGGCAGTCAAGTAATGAAAACAGTCTTTGTCGCATTGCGACCGACAGCATGATGATGATGATGATGACTTCACATTTGAAGACACTATATAAACCATGTTTTAAAAAAGAATTGTGTAAATACCAAGGTACCTGTAACAATTACGGTCGGAAGACCAGTGCTGTGGCGCTGACAACAGATTTATATGAATACAATTCATTTACAACAAAAAAGAAAAACAATATGGTATGTTGTTGTTATTCAAGGCATCATATCTTTGCGATTGGCCTTCAGGCGGAGGAGAATCAGTTGAAAAAATAAATTAAAGACCAACAAAAATGAAATAACAAAATAGGTTGAATTACTGCATATGGAATTGCACCTATTGGCTAACTGGATACGTCAACACCGGATGGGGGTCGTCAGAAGTAGGCAACCATAGTGTGTGTAGAGAGGGAGGGTGGCGGGTGTGTGTACGGAGAGAGAGGGAGAGAGGGGAGGAAGGAGCGGAGGAGGTGGGACGGGGGAATGGGAAGTGGGACAGTACCATTGCACAGTACATCCTGAGGTCAACTGATGTTCCGGGCGCCCGGGTAGGGTGGGATGGGGGTGGGGGTGGGTTGGGGTGGAGGTGGTGTGCGGGGGAGGGGGGTTGTGGGCGGTGGGCAAGGATCCAGGATTAGATTAATGTCCGGGAGGGTGGGAAGGAGGGGGAGCCTGTGTAGGGGCGGGGGAGCCTGTGTATGGGCGGGGGATGAGGGGGAGTTGGGATAGGGGCAGGGGTATGAGGGGGACGATGGGAAGGCGGGGTTGGGGGAAGGAAAGGGAGCCAGGGTAAGGATGGAGTAAGCAGGGGGAGGAGGGGTAATGGTAGAGGGAGGAGGGGGCCGGGGAAAGGGTGGTGGAGGAGGGGGATTTGGGGTAGGGGCGGGGGAGGAGGGGGAGGCGGGTGCGCCGGGGTAAGGGTGGGGGAGGAGCGGGAGGAGGGGGAAGTGCAAATGGGGAGGAGTATGAGTTTTGGGTAGGGATGCGGAGACAAGTGGGAGAAGAGGGGAGGGAGGGGGCAGGGGGAGCTGGGGTAGGGGCGGAAAGAGGAGGGGGATGAAGGGGCAGGGCGAAGGGGGGTGGGGAGGAGGGAAACGGGCGGGAGAAGTAGTGGGAGTTGGGGTAGGGGCGGGGGCGAGAAAGAGGGAGGAGGGGCTATGGCGGAAGTAGGAGGGGAAGGAAGTGGAAGGGCGCGGGGAGAAGGGAGTCACAAGGTTCCGCGTCTATATGTGAGGATGCGGAGTTGTGGGGGGGGGGGGGGGGGGGGCAGGAGGGGGGAGAGGGTCATGAACAGAGACTGAAAGGGCGAGGTCACGGGATGGAAGGGGTCCAGCCGACCTGGCTGGCCGGGAGTCGGGCGCGGCGGAGCCGGCAGAGTAGCAATGCGTGTGCGTGGTGAGGTGGGAGAGGGGAGGTTGGTGGTGGTGGGGGTTGAGAGGATGCCTGTTGATCAGAACGACCTGTTAGATAGTCCCAACCAACCGGCTGACTGACCGTCCCCTTTAACCTCCATCCAAACCGCCGTCTCCGCCCGCCGAATCAATGGACATCCCGGCGCCACGGCCAGCAGCCCCTCCCCCCTCTTCAGCTGCCTGTCCCCCGCCGAACACCGCCGCACACCGCCCCCTCCCCGCCTGTACCCCACTGCCCGCTGCCCGCTTACCCCTCCCCGCCTGTCCCACGACACACTCCGCCCCCTCCCCCTCCCCCCCCCCCCGCCTGGACCCCACTGCCCGCCGCCCGCTTACCACTCCCCGCCTGTCCCCGCCACACTCCGCCTCCTCCACCTCCCCTTCTTCCCCGCCGCACACCGCTCCCCTACCCTTGTTCTCCGCCGCATGCACTCCTCCGCCCTGCCCTTGTTCCCCACCACACTCCGCTCCTCACCCCTCGGCCGATCACCTGCAACACCCAGCCCCTTTCGCCCACCACACACCGTCCCTTCCCCTTTGACCCCCCCTCCTCCATACCGCCGGACTCCACCCGCTGTCCCGGCTCTGACCGGCTACCCTCCACCATCTCCCCGGTCTCAGTCCCGCTACACTCCCGCCGTCCTTTCCCCTCCGTCTACCCCCCATTTTACCCGCTACCCGCAACCCACCCTCCCCTCCCTCTTTCCTTAGCCCCGACACACTTTCGTCGTGCCGCCGTCCTGCCGTCCTACCTCCCCTCCGTCCCGCCGTCCGGCCGTCCTGCCGTCGTCCCACCCTCTCCCCGTCCCACCCTCCCACCCCCCCCCCTGTGTTCGGCCCACCCGCCCGCCCGCCCGCCCGCCCGCCCGCCCGCCCGCCCTCCCACCCCACCTCCCGACCAGGGGTGTCCCTGTCCTCTTTCTGGTGCCACGACTTCATACACCATCCAACTGCCAACCGAGTCCAGTAGCGGGGCGAAGGACTGGCTCTCCTACACCGACACACCAGCAGACCGAAACGCTGACACACCGACACACCGAAATACCGACACACCGACAAATCGACACACCGACACATCAACACATCGACAACACCCGACACACCAACACACCAGATGCACTGACATACTGACATACCAACACACTGACATAACGACATACCGAAGAGCCAACGCGCCGACACACGGACACACCTACACACCAACACACCGACACACTGGCACACCGACACACCAACAGACCAACACCCTAACATACCCACACACCCACACACCCACAGACCAACACACCCACACACCAACACACTAACACACCAACATACCAACACACCCACACACCCACACACCCACATACCCACACACACCCACACACCAACACACCCACACACCAATGCAACGACCGGCCGACATAACGACACACCAATACACTGACACACCGACACACTGACACACCAACACACCGTCACACCAACACACCAACCCACCGACACACTAACACATTGACATACCAACACACCCACACACCCACACACCAACGCACCGACACAGCGACACACCGATACACCTAAACATCGACACACCAACCCACTGACTCACTGACATACCAACATACAAACACACCCGCACACCCACACACTGACACACCCATACACCCATACACGCACATACCCACACCCCCACACACCCACACACCCACACACCCACACACCAACACACTAACACACCTACCACACACTGACAAACCGACCCACTGACACACTAACACACCAACATACCAACTCCCGGAGACACTAACACACCAAAATACGGACACACCGATACACCGACACACCGACACACCAACACACCGACACACCGCACACCCACACACCCACACCCCAACACCCCAACACACCCACACACATACACCCACACACCAACCCACCTACACACCCACACACCAACACACCCACACACCCACACATTAAGACCCCAACACACTGACACACCAACACACCAACACATCAACACACCAGGACACTGACACACCAACACACTGACACACCAACACACCAAAATACATACACACCGACACACCACCACAGCCACACACCCACACATCGACACACCAACACACTGACAAACCCACACACCCATTCACCTACACACCAACGCCCCAACACACCCACACCCACAACCCCACAAACCCACATGCCCCCACACCCACACACCCACACCCACACATCCACACACCAACACACCAACACAACAACACACCAACACACCCACACAATGGCACACCAACACATCAATACACCAACACACCAACATACCCACACACCCACACACTAACACCCCAATACACCGACGCACCAAGACACCAACAACCAACACACCAACACACCAACCCACCCACCCATACACCCACACACCCATACACCCACACACACACCCACACACCAACCCACACACACACACCAAACCTCTAACACAATAACACCCCAACACACCAACACACCAACACACCCACGCACCAACACACCAACACACATACACACACCAACACAATGACACACCAGGACACCAACATACCAACACACCCACACACCAACCCACCCACACACCAACACACCAACATACCTACACACCGACACACCAACACACCGACACACCTACACACCGACGCACCCACACATCGACACACCAACACACTGACACATCCACACACCAGCACACCAACACACTGACACACCACCATACTGATGCACCTACACACCCACACACCAACACACAAACCACCAACACACCAACACACCAACACCCCACCGTACCGACACACCAACATATCGACACACCAACTCACCAACACACCAACACACCAATACACCAACACACCAACATACCAACACACCAACACACCAACACACCAACACACTGACACACCGACACAATGACACACTGACACACCACCATACCCACACACCCAAGCACCCACACACCAACACACCAACACCCAGACACACACACCGACACACCAACACACCGACACACCAATGCACCCACACACTCACACACCCATACACCCCAACACACCAACATACCAACACACCAACACACCAACACACAACACACCAACACACCAACACACCAACACACCAATACACCGGACACATCCACAGCCACACTCCCACCCACCCACCCAGACACATCAACACGCCCACACACCCACACAGTCATCCACACCCACATATCTACACACCCACACACCCACCCACCCACACACCCACACACCCACACATCCACACAGCCACACACCCACACACCCACACACCCACACACCCACACACGTACACACCCACACACCCACACACCCACACACCCACACACCCACACACCCACACACCCACACACCCACACACCCACACACCCACACACCCACACACCCACACATCCACACACCCATACCCACATCCACATACACCCACCCACACCCACACACCCATACACCCACACACACTTATTTCTATCCGGAGCCGGCATCAATCCGACCTGGTGGAAGTGTGAGCCGGTGTGGTTGTGTGTTGCCATGGTGTGTAGCGGAAGGGTCCGACCCCGTGTTAATATGCAGGGGTATCTGGGTATGGGTGAGGGTGGACATGTGGGTGGACATCTGGGACTGTTGGAATGTGGGTGTATCGGGGTGTACATTAGAGTGTCCATTGGGATAGGTTGGACCCGGTGAGTATACAGATGGATATAATTATATTTATATATGTGCTCTATAATCTATTATGGGAATATAAACAAGGACACTACCCCCTAGCAGTTCTCTCCCTTACTTACTCTATACCCTAATGTCACTGAGCTATTACTACCATAGGACTAGGTTAGTTCCTTCATTCTCCACTGCACTGCCACCTGTGAGCAGCTCATGACCGCATGATACCAGCTGCGCCTGGTCACTACCACTACCGCTCCCTATATGTGTGTATATATGAATCCGTGGATTCGAATCCCCCGATCTCCCAAAAAGGGAGCCGGATGCTCAATTCATTCGGCCATCCGGTCTGGTCACCGGCATAGGCATATTACACAAGTTCAAGTTTGTTTGTTTTTGCTTTTGTTTGTTTTTGGTAAATATGTTTATTCTGCTGAATAAGTATTTTGTCAGTGCGGAAGCACTGGTCTTCCAGCCATTTTTAAAGTCAGGGTTATTTACACAAAAGGTATATAGAGTAAGGTATACAATAACTGTTGAATACACAATTTGCAGCAATTTGCAGCATATAACACGATGAAATTAGGTAAGCCCAAAGTTCCATGTCTTAACAGTAGTGTCATATAACTAGATCAATATTAGTCAGATCAATGTGAGTATTTACATCGCATTTAGAATGTAAGCAGAAGTTATCTTTTGTATTCATTTGGTTAATCTGTAGAAAGCTTTAATGTAAGGTCTGTTCAGTTGGAGTTAGGCAAGCAGTATATAAATGGCAGTTTGTTAGAAATATTCTAATGTTACCCTACTCATCTGAGCTTGTGTGGAGTGACGTGTGTGCGTATGAGTTGATGTGTCCGGACTTGTGCGTGTGGGTTACTGTTTCGGGGTCTGCATGTATGAGGGGGACGGGTAGGGACTGCAAAGCCTTGCATGTGTGTATGGGAGCCATGTTTGTTGTGTGTGGTGTGACTTTAACGGATATTATAAATTTATATGGGTGTGTATGTAGTTGTGTACGTTGTAGTGCGTATATGTGGGGTACGGAGATTATGCTTGTATGGGTGTTGATGTGGGTGTTGGTGTGCGTGTGGGTGTTGGTGTGGGTGTGGGTGCGGCTTGAGTGTGTGTATAATAGAGATGCATTAGTGCTGTGTGAGTAGAGAAATGGGGATCAGAGCGGGAAGAGACTCGGCCGCCATAGGGGGCGGGGAGGCCGGCGGCTCCACCCTCTCCTACCCCGTCCTCTCCTGCTCCACTCTCTCATGCCCCACGCTCTACTGCCCCGCCCTCTCCTGACCCTCTCCTGGTCCACCCTCTCCTGCCCCACCCTCTCCTGCCCAACCAACTCCTGCCCCAGCCTCTTCTGCCCCACCATCTCTTGCTCAACCATCTCTTGCTCCACCCTATCCTGCCCCACCCTCTCTTGCCCAACCATCTTCTGCCCTGCCCACTCCTGCCCCACCATCTCTTGCCCCACCCTATTCTTCCCCACCCTCTGCTGCCCCGCCCTCTCCTGCCCCACCATCTCCTGCCCCACCATGTCCTGCCCCACCATCTCCTACCCCACCATTTCCTGCCCCACCCTCTCCTGCCACAACATCTCCTGCCCCACACTCTCCTGCCACACCTTCTCTTGACACATCCTCTCCTGCCAAACCTTATCCGGCACCACCCTCTCCTGTCCATCCCCTCTTTCCCCACCCACTCGTGCCTAACCATCTCCTGCCATACCCTTTTCTGCTCCTCCCTCTCCTGCCCCACCCTCTTCTACCATACCCTCTACTACCCCATCCTTTCCTGCCACATCCCCTCTTTCCCCACCCTCTCCTGCCCACCCATCTCCTGCCTTACCCTCTCCTGCCCACCCTGTCCCTGACCTACTCTCTCCTGCCCCATCCTCTCCTGTCACATCCCCTCTTTTCCCACCCTCTCTTGCCGACCCATCTCCTGCCCTACCCGGTCCTGCCCCACCCTGTCCTGCCCCACCCTCTCCGACCCTACCCTCTCCTGTCCCATCATCTCTGTAGTCATTCTCCTGCCCCACCATCTCCTTCCCCACCCTATCCTTCCCCAACGTCTCCTGCCCCACCCTCTTCTACCCTACCCTCTCCTGCCCCACCATCTCCTGCCCAACCCTCTCCTGCAACATCCTCTCTATCCGCACCCTCTCTTGCCCAACCATCTCCTGCCCCTCCCTCTCCTGACCATCCCTCTCTTGCCCCACCATCTCCTACCCCACACTCTCTTTCCCCACCCGCTCCTGCCTTACCCTCTTACATCCAGCATTTCTTGCCCACCCTCTCTCAGTTTCATCAATAGAACTTACACTGAAATTATAATTTAAGATGAACACAACACAAAATGAGGACGAAATAATGGGATATTGGGCCGACTGGTATTCTTGTTATCGGACAAGTCATATTTGATGAGCATAACGGGGTATTGCACGGTAGAAAATCGTGACCGTACTATAAAAAGGTTCTATCTAACAAAGTGACCTAATTGGTGTTATGGATGTAAAAATGTTATATGTACAAAAAAGGGTATCATGCAGTTACACAATTGTTTCTCAACTGTTATTTTTCAATGAGATATATTAAAAATAATATTGTTCTATCTTCTTTGCTATCATGCAGTTACACAGCTTCAGTCGTCTTTATCTCAAAAGCATCATTTTGTCAGATAGAACCTTTTTATAGTAAGGTCGCAAAATGTCTTAGCAGCACAACATACTGTTACAGTTCCCCATGAACCAGAATACACAGGGTGACAAAACGGTGATATAGAACCATGGTATGGTAGTCAACTCACTTGAAATGTTTTGTCTAAAATAATTAACCACCTTATATAATGTTCTATGTAGGGCTTCTACATGTTTTACTTGTCTGAGTTACTGTACACATAGATGACTGAACCCTGCGGTTATTTCACCCAGCTGAACAAGACTCACAGCGGTAATTGTCACACATCTGACACCAGTTTACAACTATCGCGCTGAGAGCTGATCCTTCGAGTTAATCAAACACAACCTCCCTTAGATGTGTTAATAAAATAAATGGAAAGAAATATGTAGGTCATAAAATCAATGCTCTCTATTGGACTGTTTTCAAAATGGCGACAATTTGTTCCTATAGTTCCCAAAGTGTCCGTAGGTGGCGCGGCGACGTGGCTGGGTACTGGGTACCAGTGGATGTCCCCTGCGTTCTGGTTTGCGAGCAATTCGCCAGGCACCAAGCACTAACTATCTACACTGCATTTGGGCTAATTTAGACGCGTTTGAACCATAACACGCCAGACCCATAGATTGATATTTATTCCTTATCTGTGGACCCGCAACTCACACACCTGTCAACCACACCAGACTCAGTGTCTCAATCAATAACCAGCTTTTAAATCTTTAAACAGTTGGGGATGGAATCAACGTGCTGATCCGGATTTGGCAGCTAGCTGTGTAGTTCCAGAATTGGCCACACCGGAGCCACCAGTCGGAAGCCATGGAACTTGTATATATAGTGTATATTATGAAGAGTTCAGGCGCAAAAACCAGGTAATTGCCAATACAAAAAAGTAGTTTAAATAAAAGATTTGTACGTGGAAATAATTGTTATTCTCACCAATTCCACTGTTCATATGATCATATGGTTATGGAGCAATGAACGGAGAAGTAGGAATATAAAAAAAAAGACTTTGTGTATGCTTGATTCCAACGTTTTTCTCCATTTTCTGATTGACTTGTATGTGGTTTTGCGCCTGAACTCTCCATAATGTATAACAGTGAGTATGAGCAGATATTAGTATTAGTGAGGTGAAAGCACCAGAGGGGCGCCACCGGTTAGGTTTGGTGTACACTCAGGGATGAGAATTAAACTTATTTATATTTGGGTAAGTTCTTATATATCACATAATAATACTACACAGTGCCTCCAGTGCTTTGCCTAAGGAAGGATGAGCAACTCACACATCTCCGTGAGTAACCCAATTACTCCCGGAGCGTCGCGTCCTACCGTCCGCCACGTAATTAGCTGCTGGCCCTTTACCCCCCACCCCCACCCCCCACCCGGCACCCACACTGTCTCTGTCACAACACACCCTACACTCCCTCGCTACCTGCACCCCTCCAATATGGCTATACATCTCCAGTCCACACACCAGACGGGATGAGTTCAGCGTTCGTCTCCCGTTTTGGTAGATCGTGGGATTCGAACCCACGGGTTCGAACCCTGGTCGAGTCATACCACTGACTTGACAATTGATAATTGGCACTTCCTAGCCAGGTGCTCAGCATAAATAGGATAGGGCAAGGACTGGTTGGCTTAATGTCAGGATAATGTGACTGGGTGGGATATCAGGTAATGATGATGATGGGCTGGTCTCCCAGTGGGGGAACACTATAAAGTCTTCATCAGTGCGCACTATCGCAAGTCGGTACCCGTCCTGATATGACCATAGATGTTGCCAGGACGTAAAACTCCAACAAGCAACCACACACACTCTCTCTCTCTGTACATACCTTACCCATCCTCCCCTACCTGCACCCTCCAACATAGCTGTACATCTACAGCCCACAAACACTACCATTCCCTTTCATGTTTGGTTGAGATGGGTAGCCGGCCTGCCTGTCTGCCTTTTGAGGCTGCGCTTCTGTTGAATTCAAACACAGGACTTGAAGGGGGTCAGCTCTCGGCCCATTAGTCGTGAACTGGTATCGGATGTGTGTCAATTAACTCTGTGAGGCTTCTTCACTTGGGTGAAATAACAGCAGGGTTCATTCATGTGGGCGTAGAGTACTGCATGGAATGATAATGCGTAGACGACATACATAGAACATTATATAAGACATACATGAAGGCAGTATGAGTTGATGGTAAAAAGACCCCTGCTCATTTTTTTTGTTTAAACTTCCGAGTGAGCGGAGTGTGACGCCCTTGCGTAGGGTGGAGGCGTGGTGCATGCTGGTTACCGCCACCCCCCCGCCCCCCGGAGAGGGTTTGGAGGGGGGGGGGAGGGGGACGGACAGGACACTACAGAGCTTATTATACACGATAATGGGTTAATCACTATCAGTATATATCAGTATATATGTACTGTGTAATTTATTACATGAATATAAATAGCAAATAGGATCGATATCTCTATGTTATATTCAGCTCCGCGTAGACAGTTCTCTATTTGGGCAGAATATAGCATGACTAATGGCGCCCTCAGTGGTCGCCAGTAGAACTAAGCATTTACAAGGTTGCATCTCCACTAATTGCTGAAGGTAAAGCTTACTTTGAATGTATGTACTTATATATCTGCTCTATAATCTATGATGTATATATAAAACAATGACAATACCTCTCTGAAGTTCGCCCGTCCTGATATGAACTTAGATGTTGCTAGGACGTAAAACAACAACAAACAAACTCTGCAATTCGCTCTATTATTAAATACGTCTACCTAGGTTGTACTGCTTGCATTCAGCTAGCTATGTAGTTCCAGATTTTGCCACACCGGAGCCACCAGTCGGAGGCCCTGACACTTGTATATAGTGTATATATGTAAAACACAGTATACTATTTGGAAACAAACTACCAATGTTATAGAACTAGCTGATATAGCACAACCGGGTTTTCGAGATATGCTATATAGCACTCCCATGTTAAAGAACTAGGCTATATCGCACCCCCCATGTTATAGCACTAGGCTATATCACACACCATGGTTATAGAACTAGGGTATATAGTACACCCAGGTTATATAACTAACTAGGCTAGGTAGCACATCCAGGTTATACAAATCGGCTATATAGCACACTCTGGTAATGGAATTAGGCAATGTAGCACACCCAGGTTATAGAAGTAGGCAATGTAGCACACCCAGATTATAGGACTCGACTATATCGCACACCATGGTTATACAACTAGTACATATAGCACACCCAGGTTATAGAAATAACTAGGCTAGGTAGCATACTCTGGTAATGGAATTGGGCAATGTAGCACAACCAGATTATTGAAGTAAGCAATGTAGCACACCCATGTTCTAGAAATGGGCTATATCGCACACCATGGTTATAGAAATAGGGTATATAGCACACCCATGTTATAGAACTACGCTATATAGCATACACAGTTGATAGAAAAATTCCCATTTAGTAGACAAGTTCAGCCTATATTGCTGCGTTATGTTATCCACTGAGCTTATAGCTGCACGATGGTATGAAGACCATATTCATCGGCACCTAATATCTGGCTGACTGCCTCCTGCAGGCAACAGTTCCCATGTGAATGCTTTATGAAGCAGCCAAATCTTCCTCACAAGACAACTCCAAACCCTAGAGTCAATTATACAGTAAAACCTCTCTAAATCGTCCGACTATCGGACCGACTTTAAGGGGTCCATTTAGGGAGGTGGTCGGTTTAAAGAGTTAGAATATCCTTACAATGGTATTGTTGGGACCCAAATAAAGCGATCGATATAGGGGAGTGGTCGATCTGTGGAGGGGTCGGTATAGAGAGGTTTTACTCTAGTCAAATTCCTCACACCCTTGCATCTATAGCCATGTTCACACGGGCGATTTAATCCGCCTCATATGAAGCGCCTTGCCTAGTTCGCCTCACATTTTGCCGTGTGAACGCGATGTGAGGCGGATTAGGGCTGAATCGATTCATATGATTCGCTTCATATAAACCACCTAGCGAGGTGGTTTATATGAAGCGAACTAGCTTAAGCACTGGTTCTTATGGACGTGCTCATGCGCAGATATCCACTTCCGCCTTAAACCGATTCAAAGCACTGCCGTGTGAACGCAAAACTAAATCGATTCATATGATTCGCCTTGTCTAAATCGCTTTATATTTTGCCCGTGTGAACACGGCTTAAATCTCTCACAACACCCGCTATTACCTGAGGTACAGACGATGAGACCAAAAAAAGGGAAACATTCCAAAAAGGAGAGAAAAAAAGGGGGTAAAACAGAAAAGATCCGGCAGACTCACACAATAAAAATACCCAAAACAACGTCATGGAATAGAGGGGTTATTATAACGGCAAACACTACTAAATTAGTTTCTTAATCAAATTACCGGCGATGCTGTATGTAGTAAGAGGGTACTGTCGCTGGGAAGCTACCGCCTCCTCCTCCTCCTCTCCCTCCCCCATCACGCCTCCACTCCATCTCTCCAGCTCTCTACATGCACCCCCCACCCCTTCCCTCCCTAACCACCCGCCCTCACTCATCCTACCTCACATGCTCCCTTCCGCCCCCCTCCCCCCTTCCGCCCCCCCCCCCCGGTACCGGGCGCGGTGGCAGAATCGGTAGAGCATAGGCCTCCCCTGCGGGAGATAGGGAGTTTGGTTCCTGGTCGAGTCAATCCAATGACTTATAAAATTGATACTTGTCGCTTGCTTGCCAGACGCTCGGCATTAATTTGATAGGGCAAGTACTGGTTTGCTCAGTGTCAGCATAATACAACTGAGTGGGATATCGGGTCATGGTGGCAGTGGCCTGATTTCCCAGTTGGGCAGCACTATGGAGTCACCATGAGTGTGCACTGTCACAAGTCGGTAGCCATCCTGATATGACCTTAGATGTTGCCAGGGCGTAAAACTCCAATAACCAATCAACCATGCTCCCCCTTCCCACCCACTCACCCCCATACACCGCCGCCACATCTATGCTCACTGTAGTGTTATGGATGGTTCGCGGAGGGGGGGGGGAGTGAGGGGACAGGGTGAATTGATTGGCACTGCATGCCTGCCTCCACCCACCCACCCCCACCTGCACTCACCCACCCACACACAGACATACCGGTGTTGCAGTTTAAAAGGACCTGCTTTAAAACGGGTGTTTTCCCAATGCGCATGTGACAAAGTCGAATGGCAAGCCTGAAATCTTGTCTGAATTTCTGCCTTGCTTTTGTCTGATGAAGAGCTCAAGCAAGGGTTCTTTCAGGAATCATTTTAGTGATTATTTATTCTTTGATATAAGATATTATCCTCTGCACTAGCACCACCGGCTCTGGTCACATCAACCAGTTTAATTTGTCCTATTCGTTTCTGCAGATATCGCCCCCCCCCTCCGCCCCCCGCACCCCCCTCCCCATAGCCGCGGTGTTTACGTTTAATTGGCAGGCTGAAGTGTCTGCACAGCGACTGCTTGCTTATCGAGCGTCATAGTGTTGCCAAACAGCTCTCGCGCCTTAACTTGATAATAACATCGTCTACAGCTATAGTTGGTTGGTGGCAACATCTCAGGTCGAGGTAGATTTTGAGAACGTGAGAGAGAGAGTATGAGTGAGGTAAATGCGATAGAGCAAGAGCGAGAAAAAGGGAGAGAGTAAAGGAGCATGAAAGATCTAGACGTTGGTTGCTTGTTGGGGTTTTATGTCCTGGCAACTTCTATGGTCATATCAGGATGGGTACCAACTTGTGATGGTGCACACTCATGGTAACTTTATAGTGCTGCCAAACTGGGAAATCAGGCCGCCAACACCATGACCCGATATCCCACTCACACACATTATCCTGATACTGAGCTAACTACCTCGTCCTTGTCCTATCCTATAAATACAGAATGCCAGGCTTGGAAATGCAACAAGTATCTATTTTCTCAGTGGATTGGCTTGACCGGGAATTGGACTCCCGTTTTACATCACCGGGAATTGAACTCCCGATCTCCCGCACTGGAGGCTTGTGCTCTACAGATTCGGCCACCGTGTCCGGTCTCCACACCTAGATTCCTTGTAATTATAACTGTATAATACCTGTATAATATATTATTTTTATATATGTATATCTTCGGTCCTTACTTGAAAATAAATAATACACACTAAACTTTCAAATCGTCGGCGACTTGATTCTACAACGGCACCCATGTCTTGATGGATATTACTAGCTGCGTCTCTACTGGCAGTGCAACGTCACATTAACAAACCTCGTCTACGACGAGAAGGCAATTCCTTTCAGGTATTTACTGATATCTGCCAAAGCGGGATCGATGGGAGGATAACAAAAATTATTTTAAAAAAACACCTACTCTAACTGACTGTGGAACATTTCCACCCATTACACCTATCGGCCCCTGTCGTGGTCTTACCTTGGATGTTGCTAGGACGCATAGCCCCAATCAACAGGTCCACATCGAGTTGTAGCTACCGCCTCCCTCTCCTCTCCTTCCCTATCCCGCCTCCACACCCATCTCTTCAGCTCTCCCCATGTCATCCCCCTCCCTCCCTCCCTAACCACCTGCCCGCACTCATCTATCTAAGGACAGGGCTTGGGTGAAAGGATACTGTAACAAATCAAAATGGGATGGGATCCTCTCCCACAAGCCTGCATGACACCCAAGTAGATGTACATAGTAGGCTAAGGTATCATACTCAGACTCGACAAAACTCTTGAAAAATACAAAAAAATACTAACATAGGGTATTAACAACCAAAATTGCAAAAGGCTGGCCTGAGCAGAAACAGGTAAACACTCCTGGGCGAGGGACCAGGTCAAGACAGCACCACAGCTGTCCAGCGTTGAAAACAAACACCCTCGCAGGAGCTTATACATTATGGGAAGAGTAAATACCTTGTCAATAAAAAATATATTAAAAAAATATTGTGAGCACACCCCGAGTCACCACCTCGCTCTCTTTGTCAGCATTTCTGTCTCGCCCTTCTTTTCCTTTCTCTTTCACTCTCTATGTCTAGACCACCAGACGGGATGGCCAAATGAATTCAGCGTCCGTCTCCCTATTTTGCAGATCATGAGATTCGAACCCATGGCTATCAAACTCTGGTTGAGTCAAACCAATGTCTTAAAATATTGATACTCGTCGCTTACTAGCCAGGTGCTTGGCATTATTAGGATAGGGCAAGGGTTGGTTGCCTCAGTGTCAGGATAATGCGACTGAGTGGGATATCAGGTCATTGTACTGGTGGCTTGATTTCCCAGTGGGGTGGCACTAGAAACTCACCATGAGTGTGTGCTGTCACAAGTGGATACCTGTCCTGATATGACTCTAGATGTTGCAAGGATGCAAAACCCCATCAACCAACCAACCTCTAGCTCTTGCATGCTCTCGTACTCCCACTGTTTCACTAGCTCTTCCTCTCTCTCATTTAGCTCACTCATATTCTCTCTCTCGTTCTCACAATCTACCTCACCTTTTCGCGCTTATGTTTCCACTCTCTCATTTTTCTAACTGTGTCTCGCTGCCTCATACTCTCTCGTTCACTCTCGCTCCCTCTCACGCTTCCTGTTTCGCTTCCTCCCTCTCCAATCTCTCTCACTCCATCTCCCTCTCTGTCTTCCTCCGTCTCTCCTTTTTTGCTCTCTTTACCTCCCTCTCCTTCTTGCGGTCTCTCTCTTTCCCCCTCCTCTACCCTCTCCTCACTCTCTTTTCCTCCCTCTCTCCTCACTCCCTATTCCCCCTATACCCCCCTCTCCATCTATCCTCTTCCCTCCTCATCCCTCTCCTCCATCTCTCTTTCTCCCTCTCTTACCCCTCCTCATCCCTCTCCTCACTTCCTCTTCCACCCTCTCTCCCTCTATCCTCATCCCTCCTCCTCCCTCTCCTCCCTCTTCCTCTCTCCCTCTATCCTCCTCCTCCCTCTCCTCCTTCTCTCTTCCTCCCTCTTTTACACCTCCTCCTCCCTCTCCTCCCTCTGTCTTCCTCCCTCTCTTATCCCTCCTCCTCCCTATCCTCCCTCATTATTCCTCCCTCTCTCACTCACTCCTCCATCTCCTAAGTTCCTCTTCCTCTCTCTCTCTCCTTCCCTCCTCTTCCTCTCCCTCCTCCGCCCTCTCCTCCCTTCTTCCGCCTCCCTGTCACATTTCCTCTGTCACCCTCTCCGCTCCATCCTCCCTCTCCTAATCATCTCTTCCTCCCTCTCCCAGACTCTCCCCCCTCTCTTCCCCTTCTCTCTTCCCCCATTCTGTATTGCGCTCTCTTCTCCCTTCTCTTCTAACCTCCCACACTCTCATCTTGTCACCTAGGGCGTAATCGATTAATCAACTCGGGTCACCCTAGCCACTTTCTGGCGCATGCGCACATCCTACAGCCTAGGGTCGAATAATCGAATACACTTCTCCATGCTTGGGGTTGATAAAATGGTGGCTTAACTTCTTTTTGGTAATAACCAATATAGCTTCAGCAAAATAGGATTTAAAGTATTTTAGGATGGCATGGTTTAGTTATATTTCCATTTCATTGATCTGTGTTATTACAAAAAAACATGTAGGACTGGTACTGGTATCTGTTATCCTGCAGGACGGTACCAGACGGTACCAGCACACATGTAACATCATCGTTCCTAGCCAAACCCAGCCAAGAAGTGGGTTCTGGGGTCGGTTCGTTTTGCACACGGCACGGTTTTTGTCAACTGCACTCGCGCCGTTCGATTTGAAATTCTAGCAAGTCGGGTGACATGAGTCTCCGGAGTCGTGTTAATCGATTACGCCCCTAGTGCTATTCTTGATCTGATGGGTTTATTGTTGGTGTTTCTTTTGGGGGGGGGGGGGGGGGGGGGGGGGGCAGGTGGGGGGTGGGGGGGGGGGGAGTGGCGGGGTCCCCACCACCACGAATATCAAAAGGTAGAATAAATGGCACGCACAGACGACGGTTGGGGGTACGCAAGGTAATCGAATTACGCGTTATCCATCAGGACCACTGGTCGGGCACACACACGCGTAACATCGACTTGTAATGAATAAGATGAACACGCGGCCGTCGTGTGCGCGCGCATGTGTGTGTGTCGTAGGGTGCCCGGGGTGGGGGGAGGCCGTGCCGACAGGGGGGTGGGCAGGGTCGGGGGGGGGGTGGGGGGTGCCCAGAAAGGAACAGGGCTTGCCGGGAATAAGTGGAGGAGGAGGTGCCGGAGGGGGGGGGGGGGGGGGGGGGCTGGCCGGGGGTAGGGCAGGGAGGAGTGGTGGGACTGGAGTAGCTGGGTGCGAAGGAAGCTGGGGGGGGGGGGGGGGGGGGGGCGGGGGGGCTGGCCGGGGGGAAGGGAGAAGGGGGGGTTCCGGACGAGGGGTGGGGCTCGCCGAGGGTAGGGAGAGGAGGAGGAGGGACGGGAGACTGAAGTAGAGGGTGGCGGAGGAGGGGGTGGCCGGGGTAGGGGGCGGAGTAGGGGGAGCCGGAGGAGGGGTGGGGCTGGCCGGGGGGTAGGAGGGTGGGCGGGGCGTGCCGGAGGAGGTTACCTACGGGAAGGAGGGGAGGGTGGGGGAGGAGAGGGGGTGGCAGGGGGAAAGACGTCGGGGGAGGGATGCTGGGGAAGGAGCGGGGCTGGCCGGGGGGAAGGGGGGTAGAGAGGGGCGGACCGACGGGTTCGACGGTTGGTTTCTATCGGCTACTAACGTCACAAGCGACATTCTATAATTTATTCATATATGGCGCATATTTTATACTTTCATTACCGGGAATTATTTCAAAGTGAAATGCCTTTATATTTAGGGAAATAATAGGCAACCTGCCATCACTACCACCACCTCTACCCCTATACCGCTACCGCCACCATCATCACTACCACCACCACCTGTACCACCATACACCACAACACACCGCCACCACCATCACACACAACCACCAGCACCACCACCACACACACTACACTACCACACACCACCACCACCACCCACTACCCCCATCACCACCACCACACACAACACACCACCACACACTACCAGACAACAACACCACACACCACCATCACCACACACATCACCGCCACACACCAGTACCACCACCACCACACATCACCACACACCACTACCACCACCAGACACACCACCACCACCACACACACCACCACCACCACACACAACACCACCACTACACATCACCATACACCACCACCACCATGACACGCCACCATGCATCACCACCACAACACACGACACACAACACACAACACATGGCACTCCCCACACCCCACACCGCACACCGCACACCCCACACCCCACACCCCACACCACACACCCCACACCCCACCCCACACCCCACACCCCACACCACACACCACACCCCACACCCCACACCCCACACCACACACCACACACCACCAGCACACCACCACCACCACACCACCACCACCACAAACCACACATAACCACACAGCACCACCACCACACAACACCACCATCACACCCCCACACTCCCCACACCACACACTGCCACCGTCGCCCTGCCATTGCCGTCAGACGACCGGAATCATATTAATTCAATCTTGGCCGGGCCGCCACTGGGCCGCCACCGGCCCGCCACCGGGCGCCTGACGCGGGACGTTTCTCGGCTATTCTCGTGGCGGCCGTGATTACGCGAGACCCTCACGAGACGTGGCAGGTTTGGCCCGGATTCGGGACGACGTAAAGTGACGCAGGGTGCCTCGCTACACACAATTTTCGCAGACTTGATGAATGGAAGAATGGTGTTGGTTAGTTGGTTGGAATTTTACGTCTTTGGCAACATCTAAGGTCATCATATCAGGACTGGTACTGAGTTGTGACATTGTGCACTCATGGTGACTTTATAGTGCTGCCCCACTGGGGAATCAGGCTGCCGGTTGGTTGGTTGTTGGAATGTTACGTCCTGGCAACAGCGAATGTCATCATATCAGGATGGGTACCGCCTTGTGACAGTGCCCACTCATGGGGAGTTTATATAGTGCTGCCCCACTGAGAAATCAGGCCACTGCCACAATGACCCAATATCCCATTCAGTCACGTTATCCTGACACTGAGCTAACCAGTCCTTGCCCTATCCTATTAACGCCGAGAGCCAGGCTAGGAAGCGATAAGTATCAATTATCTAAGTCATTGGGTTGACTCGACAGGAAACCAAGCTCCCGATCTCCCGCACACAGGGTGCACACTTTCTCGATTCGGCCACGCGTTCGCTATGAATGGAGGGATATCTGGTGAACTTTAATAGCACGCCCGCATTAGATACAATTAATAAATATGGACTTCTCCATTTGGCTGTAAGTCTGACTGATGGATGCTTGGGAAAGGCACTCATGTTGTTATTATTACTATAATTACGGTGGCAGTCTGCAACACTGATGCTCTCAGGCAAGGAGCTACGTAGTCAATTAGGGTTGGATAGGGTGAGTGCATCAGGGGGCCTAGGTAGGATAATGGTTTGGGCGCTAGTCTCTGGTTCTGAATGATAAGAAGTGTGGATTCCAATCAAACCCCCAAAACAATGTCCCCATTGCTTGCATCACCCCTTCCGCTCTACTTCAATGGGGCCGTGACCAGGATCCTGTACAAGCTACATGATGTATATATATATATATATGTATATACAATTAGATTATATCTATATATATATATGTATGTATGGATAGAGATAAACGGGGTAAGTTCACCAACCGTATAAGATGTAGCTTGCACAGGATCTTGTACATGAGCTTGTACATGATTTATATATATATATGCAGTATAACCCCATTAAACCAAACTTGAAGGGACCCTAGAAACTTGTTTGGATTAACCAATCATTGGTTTAACCAAGCTTTGGCTTCGACTTCGAATTGGCTTTGGCAAAAACACAGGTGCATTATGAATGTAATATGCAATGTGTGTGGATGCTTTGATTATTGTCTTTTATGTATGTACAATATAACCACGTTAAACCAAGCGCGGTTAAACCAAACGATCAGTTAATCCAAACTTTTTTCGGTGGCCCAGTAAAATACTACCATTTATCATATACAAAAGTTGCATATGACCTTATAACCACATGAAAGTTTGGTTTAACCGTACCGGAAATGGCCTGGGGCTGGACAATTTCGTTTGGATTAACCGATAATTTGTATTAACCAACTTTGGTCGAACCAACTTTTTTTATCTGATAAATGGTAGTATTTTGCCTGGCCGCCAAACAAGTTTGAATTAACCGATCGTTTGGTTTAACCGAGCTTGGTTTAACGGGATTAAACTGTATATATAATGGTCTAATTGGCTGTATGCATAATCACCTGAAGTGTGGGTTCGATTCCCAAGCTAACTGCAATATTCTCTTTGTTTGCATCACCCCCACACAGCAATACAGGAGTTGTGAATGGTACGATGGTGTCTGTTGAGGTTTGACGTTTGAGAAACATCTCAGGTCATATCATGACGATTGTCACCTTGTGAGAGAGCGCACTTAGAGCGATTATATAGTGCTGCCTCACTGGGAGGTCAGGTCACTGGCACGGTGATAGCACCACTCAGTCACATTATCGTGATACCGATCAAACCCGGTTGAGCCGAACATTAAGGCTAGGTAGTGAAGCATAACAAATTGGAAGTATTTGACTTGGATCGGTCGGAGATCGAACCCACGACCTTCAGCGCAGGAACTCCCATCCCGTCCACATCCAAACTTCCCGGCATTAGGGAAGATGTCTAGGCCTGTCTACTTCTGTGTGGAAAGTGAGAGATTGAATAGGGTGGACCGGTGTGGGAGGATGGGGCGATGGGGGAGGGGGCGGGGGGGGGGGGGGGGCTAAGGAGTGAGGGAGGATGGTACTTGGTACCATTAGAAACAAGAAAATCAGTGGGCGAAAATCGGGGGTGTTGACCAATGAGAAAAAAAGAGGTTTATTTTAGCAGGAAACTAGGGGAATGGAGTGAAGTAGACCGGCCACCGGAAGTCGATCACTGCCGCCCGCTGGTACCGGCGACCGCCGGTGGCGCTACCCGCCGCTGGTTCCCCGATGGAGTAAGCAACCTGTTGTACTGATGATAGCAACAGTAGCGTGACCTGTTGGGCAGGGTGTTGGAACCTGGAGCCGTGTAGCGACAGCTAATTCATATGCAGCACAGCAGGGGGCGCAGCGAGAGGGAGGGAGGGAGAGAGGCCGGGGAGCAGTGTGTATGGGTGTGTGGGTGTGGGTGTGGGTGTAGGCTTGGGCGTTTGGGACTTGGTGTGAGTTCAGGTGTCAGCCTGTGGGTGTGAGTATGGGTGTTGGTGTGGGTACATATGCATGTGCGGGTGTAGGTATGTGGGTGTGGGTAGGTGTAGTGGCAGGGTGTAGGTGATGGTGTGGGTGTGGGTGCGTGTGTGGGTTGGGGTGTGAGGGTGTGTGGGTGTGCATGTGCAGGTGTCAGAGTGGGTGTCAGTGTGAGTGTGGGTGGGTGTAGGTGTGTGTGTGTTGTGTGTTTGTGTGTTTGTGTGCGCGTAGCTGTATTTGTGGGTGTATGTGGTTGCAGGTGTGGGTGTGAGTGTCGGTGGGTGGGTGTGAATGTGTATGTGGGTGGGTGTGGGTAAGTATAGATGTGAGCGTGGTGTAGATGAGGGTGTTGGTGTATTTGGATATGGGTATGTGTGTATGGGTATGTTGGTATGTGCGCGTGGGTTTAGGTGGAGTTGGGTATGTGTGAGTGTGTGAGCCTGTGTGGGTATGTGGATTTGTGTGTGGGTGTGGATGTGGGTGTGATTGTAGGTGTGGGCATGAGGGTGTGTGTGTCTCTGGGGATGTGGGTACGTTCGCGTGGTTGTGGGTGTGGATTGGTGTGTGTGGGTGTGGGTATGTTGATATGTGTGTAGGTGTGGGTGTGGTTGTAGGTGTGGGTATGAGGGTGGGTGTGTGGATGTGTGTGGGTGTGAGTCTGTGTGGTTATGTGGATGTATGTTTGGGTGTGGGTATGAGGGTGGGTGTGTGGATGTGAGTGTGTGTGCGGGTGTGGTTGCAGGTGTGGGTATGAGGGTGTGTCTGTGGATGTGTGTGTGTGGGTATGCGGGTATGTGCGCGTGGGTGTAGGTGGGTATGTGTGCGGGTGTGAGTCTGGGAAGCTACGTAGATTTGTGTGTGTGTGTGGGGGGGGGTGGTTGTATGTGTTGTCATGAGGGTGGGTGTTTGGATGTGAGTGTGTGTGGGTGTGGTTGCAGGTGGGGGTGTGAGGGTGGGTGTGTGGGTGTGTGTGGGTGGGTATGTGGGTATGTGCGCGTGGGTGTGGGTGGGTATGTGTGTGGGTGTGAGTATGTGTCGGTATGTGGATGTGTGTGTGGGGGGTGTGGATGTATGTGTGGGTGTGAGGGTGGGTGTGTGTATGTGAGTGTATGTGTGGGTGTGGTTGCAGGTGGGGGTATGAGGGTGGGTGCGTGGATGTGTGTGGGTGGGTATGTGGGTATGTGCATGTGGGTGTGGGTGGGTATGTGTGTGGGTGTGAGTCTGTCTGGGTATGTGGATGTGTGTATGTGGGGGGGGGTGGTTGTATGTGTGGGTATGAGGGTGGGTGTGTGGATGTGAGTGTGTGTGTGTTCGCAGTCCAGCCAGCCTACAAGCCGACCGCTGCTTACAGACCTGGCAGAAGGTGGACGAGTGTGGATGGAGATCGGAAGGGTGTGTGGTGTAGGTGTGGATGTGGATATGGGTGTGGGTGGGTGCGAGTATGGCTGGTACCAAGTCACCCTTACAAACATGATAGAAGTTGGGGATGGCAGATGGGGTTTGGCGTGCGAGCTGTGGACCAGGAGGGTTGGTGGGAACAATCTACTGGTACCCCAGCCACGTCCATGCCAAATGAGGCAGCGCTTGGGTTAGCTTAGTCTCCCTCCAAACCCTGCTGCACCGCCGCCCGCCGCCCGCCGCCGCCTCCCGCCGCCTCCCACCAGTCTTCTTGCCCCCCGCCCCCGGCCCCCGCCCCCGCTCCCCGCCCGCCGCCCCCCGCCCGCCGCCCGCCGCCCGCCGCCTGCCGCCCGCCGCCCGCCGCCCGCCGTCCACCCCCTCCACCCCCTCCTCCTGTTTCTCAACCTCCACCTCCTCCACCACATCTTCATCATACTAATATTATCTTCTCCTACTCTGTCTCCTCCTCCTTGTGTCTCCTTCTCCTTCTCCACACAATGTTTTTCTCATTTCAGCCTCAATCTCTTCTTATTTCTACCCTTCACCATCTTTATCAGCCTCATTCTATCCATCCAAGATAACAACAGGGCGCGGTGGGCGAATCGGTAGAGCGCAGGCCTCCGGTGCAGGAGATCAGGAGTTCAATTCCCGGTCAAATCAAACCAATGACTTACACAATTGATAGATATGGCTTCCTACCTTGGAAGTCAGCATTCATAGAATATAGCACTGACTGGTTAGGTCATTTCCAGGATAATGCGAGGGGGTGGGGTATTGAGTCATGGTGTTGGCAGCCTGGTTTCCCAGTGGTGCAGCACTATAAAGTTGCCATGAGTGCACACTGTCACAAGTCGGTACCCGTCTAGATATGACCTTAGATGTTGCCAGGATGTAAAACTTCTACAAGAAACCAACTAATCCAACATAACCATGTCAACAAACACCTCCCAACAACTGCTATGTTTACACATCCCACTACACACTCTAACCCAACTGACAGCAGAGCAGCAGCACAACAAACACAACTGCGCATTAAATCGTGAAAAGAAGAAACAAGAACCGGAACCAGATTAATAGTCGACTCGGCCAACTTCCGATAATGGAGATCCGCAGAATTTGACGGGTGGTGGCGCTTTTTGAGGAGCACAGAAGGTGAGAACATCATGTGAACTTGTTAGCTCATGGAATCAATCTCATGATCGGCATGCCTTCAGGGATGACATATTCGACATTCCTTTATCGTGATATATAAGGGTGAATATGCCACTGTTATAATCGGCATTCTATTAACATGATCTCTGGGGATGGATATCTCATAATTATAGTCAGCATTCCATTAGCGTGATATATAGAGATGAATATCCCAGTCTTACAGTTGGCATTCCATTAGTATGATATATAGAGGTGAATAGTTTATTGTTATTGTTGGCATTTCAGAGTATGATACATATGGATGAATATCTCAGGCTTGCAGTTAGCATTCCATTAGCGTGATATATAGAGGTGAATAGTTCATTGTTATAGTGGGCATTTCATTAACGTGATATTTAGGGATGAATATATCATTTTTATAGTTGGTATTCCATTGGCATGATACATAGGTATGAATATCCCATTGATATAATCAGCATTACATTAAGATGATATATAGGGGTAAATGTCCCACTGTCCTAGTCTGCATTCCATTAATGTGATACATTGGGATGGATATTTCATTGCTAAAGTTGGCATTCCATTAGCATGATATATAGGGATGAATATATCATTGTTTTACTTGGCATTCCATTAGAGTAACATAAATATACATATATGTATTTCGTTGTTATAGTCAGCATGCCATTAGCGTGATATGTAAGGATATATATTCTAGTATTATATTTGGTATTCTCTTAGCGTTATCTACAGGGATGAATATATCACTATTATGGTGGGCATTCCATTACTGTGATATATATGGATGTATATGTCATTGTTATAGTCAGCGTTCCATTAGCACAGGGATGACTATCTCACTGTTATAGTTGATATCTAGTTGGTTATATCTCATTGTTATACTTTTAGTCATCATTCCTTCATAGTGATATATCGGGATGCATATCTCAGTGTTATAGTCACCATTTCATTAGGATGATATATAGGGATGAATATATTATTGTCATAGTCAGCATTCCATTAACATGAACAATATGGGTGAATGTCCCATTGTTATAATATCCATTCCATTAACGTGATATACAGGGAAGTATATCTCATTTTTGTAGTTAACATTCCATTACCGTGATATATAGGGATATATATCCCACTATTATAGTGCAGCATTGCAATGGCATACTATAATGGGATGAATATTCCGGTGCTATAGTGCACATTCCTTTAGCATGATATATAGGGATGAGTATTCCACTGTCATAGTGGACATTCCATTAGTGTCATATATAGGTACAACTATCCTACTGTTATAGTCAGCATGATATGCAGGAGTATATATATCATTGTTAAAGTCAGCATTCCTTCATCGTGATATATATGCATGAATATCCCACTGCTATAGGGGGTATTCCATTAGTCTGGTATATAAGGACGAATATCCTACTATTATAGTGCACATACCATTAACATGATATATAAGGACGAATATCCCACTATTATATTGGGCATTCCATTAGTGTGATACATCGGGATGAATATACCACAGTCATAGTGGGCATTCCATTAGCATGGTATATAAGGATGAATATTTCCCTGTTATAGTGGGCATTCCATTAACATGATATATAAGGATGAATATCCCACTGTTCTAGTGGGCATTCCATTATCCATTTGTGGTGTTCTCTGTGGCGGAGTGGTTAGAGTGTCTGACTTTTTTTCTAGGTCGGTCTCCTAATCTGAAGGTCAGTGGTTTGATTCTCTGTGCCCCCACCTCTGCCAATTTGGATTTCCACCGCTGTGTGTAACTTATCGAGTCATCAAAGACCAGTTGCTCTCATACCATGTCTATGTGGTGTGGGAGGTTAAAAATCCCTTGGGTTGGTAAAAGTGTAGGCTCGGGCTTTCCATTGACAAACTGTCTAATGTTGAAAACAAGCCTATTCAGGCTTATCCATGATAGGCAGTATAAATCTTCAAGAAAAAAAAAGAAAAAAATAGCGGACATTCCATTAGCGTGATATATAAGGATGAATATCCCACTGTTCTAGTGGGCATTCCATTATCGTGATATATAGGGATTAACATCCCATGTGCTAGTGCTAGTGATATGGAGCTGAAGCAGCATTACAACAAACCTTAACCTACCAAATGTAGGCAAAGACCATCGCATGGCCTTCCAGCCCTCAAATAATACAACAAACACATTGAATTTATTTTGTAGCTATAAAATATTCTAACTTTATTCAAAATGTTGTCTACGAAACCTGTCTCTATAACAAGGACTGTGTGTGTATATATATGATATAACAGTAGAAAATTACTCATACTTTGTATATATATATGTTAATATTACGTACCAGACGCCAAGAGGCGCACCTCTAAGCTTCATGTTGTAGCGAATGCACCATTATCTCTATGGACTAGATCATGATTGCTCTACAGTCATGTGATGACTAGAATAGAGACTTTGTTTTAATTGTGACCACGATGGGCGATTGATTCTCATACAGAGAACACCAAATTATAATAAACATTCAATAAATAAAGCAGGGAATTAATAAATATACTCACATCACACAACACAATAGTGTCAATTATACAAAGACATTATATATGTATATATTGTATACGGAGAGAGACTGGACAAATTCAAAATGAGAGTGAATTCATGTTGGCTCTCAGATATGTGGTAATCTGTAAAGTAACATGGTAAATAATGAAAACAGTGAACATAGTATAATATTAGTTTCAACTACCGGATATACACAACAATAGAAGTAGACAACAAATAACGATTGTCGTCATGTGCAGTCAAGGATTTAAATATTTTGGATAACTCAAATTGCATTGACCAATGGAATTAAGTGCGAGCAGTAATATATGCATGTGTATAAAATAAATAGATATCCATAAATAATATATACAGTAAAACCTGCCTAAATCGACCGACCATGGGACCGACTTTAAGTGGTCCATTTAGGGATGTGGTCGGTTTAGAGAGTTAGAATATCCTTACAATGGTATTGTTGGGACCCAAATAAAGCGATCGATATCGGAGAGTGGTCGATCTGTGGAGGCGTCAGTATAGAGAGGTTTTACTGTAGATATATACATGTATGCACATAAATCAATACATAATTCACAAATAATATAATTATATATATATGCGTGCATTTATATATATGCATATATATATACATATATACATGTATATACATATACATACATGTGTATATATATATATCTATATATATATATATATATACATATACATATATACATATGTGTGCATTATAGACATATATATGCATATACATATATTCATATATAAATATATTATCTGACATGTTCGAAAATAAAATTAAATAGATACTTCTGCAAACATTGGTTATGTGCATGACAGAATAACCATGTATATTTTATATATAAATATGCATAAACATACATATATATACAAATATATGTGTGTTTAGATAATATATTTATATATATATATATATATTTATATATTCATATCCCACAACTCCATAGGGTCCAATATAACATTCTGAAAATAGAGAAAGTGAACAAATAAAGGAAAACCCCTTTGAGAGATGAAATGTATTACACCTAGTAACATGGGCGAGGCGCAGGTATGTGCCAATAAATCAATCAATACATGATTACACATATCCGAGTATTGACCAGCATGGCGACTAGAACAGCCTGACTTAGCATGCAGCCGGTCACCAGGTGCCAGAAGGCAATACGCCGTCCATCACTAATAATCCACCGAGGATTTACACCAACAAGGACAGTTAGTAAAACACCTGGGATTTTCATGGAAATTATAGTTGCATAGTCCGATGCCTTTGTATTTCTGTCATTTTGTGAGATACACATATTATGCTAATCATTATAGTTTACTTTAGCTTAGTGTGAAGTAACGTTTATTTCAAATGGCTAACTTTTGAGATATTTGAATTGCGATCATGCAACATTAATTTTGGTAAGAATGCCAAAGATCTGACACAATAGGCTTCTGCAGTAACAGGTTCTATTAAATTGCTTCAGTATTCTGTTTTATGTGGTGACAAATTGCTTAATAAGTGCACTGGTATCTAAGTTAGATATTATGTAGAATCAAATCTAGATACTTGTTTTGTTTTTGAAAATCTGATGTTTTCATCGGACAATGCAGCTTTAATCGTTCATGACATTATTCAGGGATACTTGGTGCGGGAGTATCTTTTCTTATACTATATTATTTCATTTGGCTTTTTAAATCTTATACATATCTGTTATTTTTGTTCATATAATAAATTACTGTGGCTTAAACATCTTTTTCTTTTAACCTGCTGGTGGAGTTTTTACTAAACGGTCTCAGCCTTTTCTTTTTTATTATCTCATGGGGCTTTTCAAATTTTCTCCATTTCTGTTATTTATAGTTTATTAACTAAATGACTGGAATTAATTTTTAAATAACAAAATGAATCCCAAAATTATCAAATTTGCGTGCAATTAGATCGGTGAAATATAAGTAAACATTCCCATTTGGCACGGCAAGGACATTTAGATAATATTAATAAATTGCGATGTTGGGTCTACCGATGAAGACATTCTGGAATTGTAAAAAAATAAACCAATTCACTTATTTTGAAAGAAATACCATCACACCGAACGCCACTTGCACATCCCTGACATACACATGTACCATCCACACTAAAATAAATAAATAAATAAATAAATAAATAAATAAATAAATAACTCAACGGAAATATCATGATGGAACCAGCAATAAGTCACATGACTACACAATTATACATACACTCCAATGTTTTTGGCATCAAGTTTGATAATGCTTTGTTTTTTAACCTTCTTTCTTCTGCTTTCTTCTTTCTTTGTATACATTGATTTACATCATCCATATAATCTTACCATCATTATTGCTATCATCAATATTGCCAGTAACAATATGACTCACTATATTATTATTATTATAAGTATTAGTATTACTATAAGTAAGCTTCTTGATATTGCTGGTAGTCCTAGTAGTACAATCGCGGCTATGGCTCCAAGTCTACACCATATGTACAGCGTTGAGTCTATACCCAATACCAATATATATATATATACACATTGTACTCCCTCGGAGTTAATTGATTCTTTTGAACTGAAGCAACATTTGCAGTATGATTTTATGTCTATACCAGTATTTATTTTTTGGCTAAGGCTATTAGTGTCCTCACTGCGGAGCTGGTTGGACGACTCAGATCCCTATTAAAATCTAGGGCTGCCATGACTGTGGACGAACTATTGACTATTTGGGCGTCATTTGTCGTTGGTGTGAATTGCAATGGTTGCGACTAGGTGGCATTTATATATTTGTGAACTTGTGGCCGCACCGAAACCCCAGAAATATAGGACTTACAATATAATAATTAATATCTGATGAGTAGGAAAGAACGAACTCGATGGATTTCAGATGCATGCATATACACATATATACATGTATATGAATATATATATATATATATATATATCGATGCATTTCAGATACATGCTTATACACATATATAAATGGATATACATATACATATACATGCTTATACAGATAGTGATAATCCTATTATCGCATCACATCCGGAAGACCAGCGCTCCGGCGCTGTGGAGGTGTCATATTCAGATGAATAAATACTTTACCAACAAAAAAAGAAAAAAAAGCTCTGCAGTCGTTGAGCCCCCCCGCACCCACCTCCCCACCGGGCACATGGTGGGGGGGGGGGGGGGGGTCCTTGCTCCTTACCGGCCCCCTGCGTGGGGCGCTACACGCCACTCGCTCGGAATCTTTGTTTAGTTATAAATGTATATAAATAAATATATATGCTGTATAATCCATTATACGAGGATAATAAGCCGGAAGATCCATCTATTCCCCCCAGCCACTAAGTCATCGGCTGGTCACCTACTCATCAACTCATTTATATATGTGTATACACCTGTATCTGTAATTCATCGAATATATATATATATGCATAGAAATGCGCACATGTAGGCATATATATATGCATATAAAGTATGCATATATATGCATATATGCATATATGTACATATGTACATATATTGATATATATATATATATATATATATTGTATATGTGCATATATGTCAAATGTATGTACATGCATTTACATACATATGCATGTACATTTCTATAAGTATGTATATATGTATATAAATGTGCATACAACATGCACATCTATTTATATATGCACGGCCATATGCAGGTATTAACCATTTGCATATATAATTATCTATACATCGTTGTATATTATGCAAATTGTGTGCACGCATTATATACACGTCCACTTATATGTATGCATCTAAACGTGTGCATATGCATGCACGTGTCATATATATATATAGTGTATTTTGCACCATCTAAACATTGCTGTTGACAGTTTTGCTTTGTGTGTAGCACCGGGCCACTTTGGTGATATCAGACTGGAACCGTCACATAACGATGCATCATTAAAAGTGGCATAACGGAGGGGGGAGGGGGGCAACTGTGACGGCGGGGGGGGGGGGGCGTGTGGCTGGGTGTGGGCGTGTGTGTGTGAGTGTGTGTGTGTGTCCGTGCGTGTGAGTGGGTGTCCGTGTGTGAGTGGGTGGGTGTCCGTGTGTGTGTGGGTGTGAGTGAGTGGGTGAGTGTCCGCATGTGTGAGTGGGTGTCTGTGTGTGGGTGGGTGTCCGTGTGTGTGAGTGGGTGTCCGTGTGTGGGTGGGTGTCCGTGTATGTGAGTGGGTGTCCGGGTGTGGGTGGTTGGGTGTCCGTGCGTGTGAGTGGGTGTCCGTGTGTGAGTGGGTGGGTGTCCGTGCGTGGGTGGTTGTGAGTGAGTGGGTGAGTGTCCGTGTGTGTGAGTGGGTGTCCGTGTGTGGGTGGTTGGGTGTCCGTGTGTGTGAGTGGGTGTCCGTGTGTGGGTGGTTGTGAGTGAGTGGGTGAGTGTCTGTGTGTGTGAGTGGGTGTCCGTGTGTGGGTGGTTGGGTGTCCGTGCATGTGAGTGGGTGTCCGTGTGTGAGTGGGTGGGTGTCCGTGGGTGGGTGGTTGTGAGTGAGTGGGTGAGTGTCCGTGTGTGTGAGTGGGCGTCCGTGTGTGGGTGGTTGGGTGTCCGTGTGTGTGAGTGGGTGTCCGTGTGTGAGTGGGTGGGTGTCCGTGTGTGGGTGGGTGTGAGTGAGTGGGTGAGTGTCCGTGTGTGGGTGGGTGTGAGTGAGTGGGTGGGTGTCCGTGTGTGGGTGGGTGTGATTGAGTGGGGGGTGTCTGTGTGTGAGTAGGTGGGTGTCCGTACGTGGGTGGGTGTGAGTGAGTGGGTGAGTGTCCGTGTGTGTGAGTGGGTGTCCGTGTGTGGGTGGGTGTGTGTCTGTGTGTGTGAGTGGGTGTCCGTGTGTGGGTGGTTGGGTGTCCGTATGTGTGAGTGGGTGTCCGTGTGTGAGTGGGTGGGTGTCCGTATGTGGGTGGTTGTGAGTGAGTGGGTGAGTGTCCGTGTGTGTGAGTGGGTGTCCGTGTGTGAGTGGGTGGGTATCCGTGGGCGGGTGAGTGTGAGTGTGTGGGTGGGTGTCCGTGTGTGCGTGGGTGTGAGTGAGTGGGTGAGTGTCCGTGTGTGTGAGTGGGTGTCCGTATGCATCAGTGTGCGTAAGTGTGTGTCTGTGTGCGGGTGGGTATGAGTGTGGGTGGGTGTATGTGTATGTGAGTGGGTGGCATTGTGTGTAAGTGTATGCCCGTGTGTGTAGGTGGGTATCCGTGTTGGTGTCCGTGTGTGAGTGGGTGGGTATCCATATGCGGGTGTGTGTGAGTGTGTGGGTGTCCGTGCATGGGTGGGTGTCCGTGTGTGGGTCGGTGTCCGTGTGTGGGTCGGTGTGAGTGTGTGAATGGGTGGGTGTCCATGTGCGGGTGGGTGTGAGCGCGCGGGTGGGTATCCGTGTGTGTAAGTGTGTGTCCGTGTGTGGGTGGGTGTCCGTGTGTGTGAGTGGGTGTCCGTGTGTGTAAGTGTATGCCGTGTGTGTAAGTGTGTGTCCGTGTGTGAGTGGGTGTCTGTGTGTGAGTGGGTGTCCGTGTGTGTGAGTGGGTGTCCGTGTGTGTAAGGGTATGCCCATGTGTGTAAGTGTGTGTCCGTGTGTGTGTGGGTGTCCGTGTGTGTGAGTGGGTGTCCGTGTGTGTAAGTGTATGCCCGTGTGTGTAAGTGTGTGTCCGTGTGTGGGTGGGTGTCCGTGTGTGTGTGGGTGTCCGTGTGTGTGTGGGTGTCCGTGTGTGTAAGTGTATGCCCGTGTGTGTAAGAGTGTGTCCGTGTGCGGGTGTGTGTCCGTGGGTGGGTGTGTATGTGAGTATGGGTGTGTCCGGGTGTAAGTACGTATGTGTGTAAGTGTAGGTGGTGAGTTTGAACGTGTCGGTATACATGTTAGCGTACGTGGGTGAGTGTGTATGTACATGTTAGCGTACGTGGGTGAGTGTGTATGTGGGTGCATATATCGGTATGGGTGTATATATGCGTGTGTGTATGTGTGATTGTACCTTTCTGCCAGTATGACTGGGTGTGTATGTGAGTATGAGTGTACGTATAGATGAGGGTGTGTGGGGTTTGGGCCTGTGAGTATGAGTGGATATGTAGGTCAGTGTGTGGGTATGGGTGAGTCTGTTTGTGCGTCTGTATGTGTGCATGTCTGAGTGTGAGTTTGATTGTGTCGGTGTGTATGTGGGTGTGGAAGTGGGGATGGGTGTACATGTGTGTGGGTGTGTATGTGAATATATCTGTCTGTGTGGGGGTGAGTATATCTGTATGCCGGTGTGTCTGTGAGTATGGGAGAGTGTGTGGGTTTTGGGTGTGGGTGTATGGGCGGGGGCCCATACACGTGCCCATGTGCATGCGTGTAAACATACGTGTCTGTGTATGTGTATATATATACGCCTGTCTGTGGCAATATAGCCTGTCAGTCACGTGACTGACACCTACCGGCTAATGGAGGCAAACCGCTCTTGAGCGACCCCTGGGGAGGAGACCAGTTGTTGTTGACTCAGCAGGAGACCTGTCATCGAATCGCTAGAGAGCAGGTTTTGCGTGCTCAAGTTGGGTTCCCAGTCGAGTCAAACCAATGACTTATACAATTGATACTTGTCGCTAGCTAGCCTGCCACTCAGCATTAATAGGATAGCATTCAGTGGTTGGTTCAGTGACAGGATAATGCGACTGAGTGGGATATCAGGTCATGATGCCGGCGGCCAGATTTTCCCAGTGGGGCAGTGCTATAAAAGTTGCCATGAGTGTGACCTGTCACAACTCGGTAGCCGTTCTTATATGACCTTAGATGTTGCCAGGACGTAAACCTCGAATGACCAACCAATCTGTCTGTGGACGCTATGTGTGAGATATAATAAGTGTGGACGTTGCGATAACCATCGATTCATGGGACCAGACTGGATGGCCGAATGAGTTGAAAATTGATATTTGTCACTTCCCGGCCAGGCACTAGACATGATTAGAATAGGGCAAGGACTGATTGGTTCAGTTTCACAGGATAATGGCATTATCAGGTCATAGTGATGGTGCTGTTCTCACAGTGGGGCAGCACTATAAAGTCGACATGACTGTGCCCTGTTACAAGTAAGTACCCGTCCTGGCATGATCTTAGATGTTGCCAGGATGTAAAACTCCAGCAAGCAACCAATCGATTAACGGGTGCCAAAACGTGGGTAATCTACCATGTGCAGATCCGGTATCCACACCGCGCGAATAACACCCCGCCCCCTCTTCCCAACCCCCCCTCCCATTTTCTCCCCCCCCCCCCTCCCCTCCACCATTTTCACGTCGCAACGACCACTCAGAGATTCATCACGTGATATTTTCTCCCCCACATACCCTCTGATAATTGTTAATTTTACTGGGTATTTTTTTAATTTCTGAAAGCGCCTCCATTATGTTTTGAATGATAGGGGTGTGTGATGGGTGGGGGGGGGGGGGGGCGGGGACGGTGCTAGCCGGAGCGGGATACTCGACTCTATCAGTCGGACTATCCCTTACCCAGAATCCTATTCGTTAAAAGGAGGTGGTGGGGAATCCCACTCTGACGGCAGAGTGGTGGGGAATCCCAGTCTGACGTCAGAGTGGGGAGACTATTGGTCGGTTGTTGGGAAGGCAATGTGGGGGGGGGGGGGGGAGTGGGGTGATGTGGGGGGAGGGGGGAGGTGGCGGGCGGCGGGGGGTAATGTAATGATAGCAGCCCTATTCCCGAACGCGTCCTTTATACGACGTTCGGGGAATGACGCCGCATTTAGGACTGCGAGTGATTTATCCAGGGGATTGCAGTTTAGTAACAAACCGTCGTCAAACAACTCGAAATAATGATTGGTGAAACTGGTTCGGAAGCATAGACAGGGCTGAGGCGTGCGTACACACGCATTTCCCGATTTTACACAAATCAACCTTTTCCTGTTCACTTCCCCGTCCTGATATAACCTTAGACGTGGCCAGAACGTTAAACTCCAACAACCCAACCAACACATATTTTTATGTTGACTTCCCCGGCCTGATCTAACCTTAGACGTGGCCAGAACGTTAAACTCCAACAACCAACCAACACATATTTTTATGTTGACTTCCCGGGCCTGATATTACCTTAGATGTGGCCAGGACGTGAAACTCCAAGAACCTGTTCACTTCCGGTTGTTGGCGTCCGTGGGAGTGGCGTTGATTTGTTGGCAATTCGGTCCTCTGTCCGACATTCATAGCAGTCGGCAATCAGTGTGCCGAGGTGTGTGTGCGTGTGTGAGGGAGAGTGTGTGTGTAAGTGTGTGTGTGTATGGGTGTGTGGGTTGGGGGGGGGGGGGGTAGGACGGTAGGGATTGAGATGTGTTGGGTGACGTGGGCAGGGGACGGTGGGAGAGGAGGGGGGGGGAGGAGCGGATCAAAGACCTCCCTCCCTTCCTCCCTCCCCCTACCCCCCCCCCCCCCCCTCCTCCTCATCTCCACCGCACACCCTATCATGTTGGCAGGCTGGCGGTTTAGTGGAGTTGCGTTCACTGCCTTGTGACCAGAAGGGATGGCCGAATGAGTTGAGCGTTCGGCTCCCTGTTTTGGTAGATCGTGAGATTCGAGGCCACAGGTTAGAACCCTGGTCGAGTCAAACCAATGACTTAAAAATTGATACTTGTCGCTTACAAGCCTAACGCTCGGCATTATTAGGATAGGGCAAGGACTGGTGTGGATCAGTGTCAGGATAATGTGATAGAGTGGGATATCGGGTCATGGTGCTGGTGGGGTTGATTTCCCAATGGAGCAGAACTATAAAGTTGACATAAGTGCACAGTGTCACAAGATGGTACCCGTCCTGATATGTCCATAGATGTTGTCAGGATGTGAAACTCCAACAACCATCCAACATGACCGCCTTGTCAATTATTCCATGTGTTCGGCTGAGTGTGACCTATATCACGGTAAAGCAAGTTAGGACTGGACTCGTTGTGTGTGCGTGTATGTTAGCGGACCGCCGTAACCAGGTGCATGGCTTCTAAGGAGGAGGAACACTCTCTAGTTGGTCAATCATGAGCGAGCCGGTGGTGGGTAAGTGTCATCATTGGGGATGTTGGGGTTTGAGGTGGGGGGGGTGTTGTTGTTGGGGCGGTGTGGTGATGGTAGCCCGCAGACAGTGGTGGGTGGTGGTGACGGTGGTGGGTGGTGGTGTCGGTGGTGGGTGGTGGTGACAGTGGTGGGTGGTGGTGGTGGTGGTGGTGGGTGGTGGTGATGGTGATGGGTGGTGGTGATGGTGGTGGGTGGTGGTGACTGTGGGTGGTGATGATGGTGGTGGGTGTAGAATAGTGATGGTGGCCGCGTGGCTGGAGGAGAAGACAGTGCCTGACGGCCGTGGAGGAATGACTGAACGCTGCCATCCGATTGGAGGAGAAAGCGGACATGTCGCAGGGGGACGGGAGGACGTCAGCTGACGTGAGTCTCATCAGGTGTCTGACGGCACGAGCGTCAGGTCATTGAACTGGCGCCAGTTTGGGTTGGAAGATATCAGAAACAACCTTATCCGTGGAATGTATAGATAGCTTACGCTCAAGCATTTCCTGTTCTAACCAGCTGGCTTACATCATTCTCTGTTCAGGTTGAATGTCGTCTATGACCAGAAAATATTGTCTGCTACCAGAGAATGCCGTTTGCGACCATCGAATGTCGTCTGAAAACACAAGATGGCATCTGCGACCACATACTGTTATCTACGACCACACAATATCATCTGTGACCACATAATGTCGTATGTGACCATATAATGTCATCTGGCACCACATAATGTTGTCTGTGACCAGAATATGTCGCATGCAACCACATATTGTCGTCTGCTAGCACTCCCATGTCATCCACTGCCACTGAATGCCATCTGATATCACCAACTGTCACCTGCTGCCAGTAACTGTTGTCTGTTACCTCCGAATGTAATCTGTCATTATCACTGACTCTCTCATCTGTTAGTAATTAGACATAATATTGCCCACATACAACTCACCTAGCCAATTTAGCCGAATTTCATTACCAAAAGAAACAAATCCCAGTCAAGTTAATATAGTCCGCGCATGTCAGACGACATTTAAGTGGGCAGCAGACGACAATGCCAAAACACCATGTTGTGAACAACTGTTTTCAAGGGGGTTCCTTGAAGATGTCACAACCCAACAAACACCCCTGGTATCATAGCGTTTTCTCTGGCACCGCCACCGACAACTACTCACATTGAAAGAACCCTCCTCCTCCTCCTGATATTACCTTAGATGTTGCCAGGGCATAAAACTCCAACAAACAAACAAATCCTCCACCCGATCATCCCATTTCAAATGGACCACCGGGATATCTAGCCATTTCGCCGCATAACTACACAGAGCAGAAGCAATTTGCTCGATTGGCGCCATTTAATTCGATGCACCGCGCTACTGAGAGAACTGCGTCACAATGCCAGTGACTGCAAACAAGTCGTGACATTTTACTAACAACAAAGACCAATCGTCATTATCTTAATTACATTTCCCCATAGAAAAACCCTACAAGGAAACAATGTAAGGTGTTGGTTAGTGCAGCGGCCTCAATCCAGGCGGCGCTGCGCAAGGCGCCTGATATTGCTTATCTCCCGTTATCTCACGTGAACCCTGGGTCTATCGCCCACTCCTTCACTCTCCCCGCCGACCTCCCTCCCTCCCCCACTCACACTTTCTCTCTCTCTCTCTCTTTCTTCCTCGATTCTTTCCCAACCTCAAACCCTTCATCACCATCATTCATTCACACTCCCACTCGACCAGACTGGATCGTCTCCCGTTTTGGTAGACCGTGGGGTAAGAACCCTGGTTAAGTCAAACCAATGACTTATCAAATTGATACTTGTCGCTACCTAGCCATGGCACTCGACATTAATAGGATAGGACAAGGACAATATCTGGATAATGTGACTGTGTGGGATATAGAATTATGATGCCCTTGGCCTGGTCTCCCAGTGGGGCAGCACTATAAAGTGTGCAGCGTCAGAAGTCGGTACCCGTCCTGATATGCCCTCAGATGTTGCTAGGATTCAAAACACCAGCAAGCAACCAATCTAACCCCTCAGCACCATCATTCATTCACACTCCCACTCCCACTACCACTCAATACAGATTGCCCACGGTTCCTCCCAAGAACACACCAAGAGACAGCTCATATCGATGACGTGTTTCACCAATAATTGTGTCTGTGACGTCATGGCCCGAGTGTCTGATGTCTGATGTCCGGTGTTTGATGTCTGGTGTCTGATGTCTGATGACGCCACTCTAGTGGTCAGACTGCCTGTTTGACAGTCATTCCTTTAATCTCATTACATACGATTCCCCGCCCCGCCCCCTGCTCCTCCGTCCCTCCCCCTCCCCCCTCCTCATCCTCCTTCCCTCCCCCTTCCCCTCCTTCCCTCCTCCTCCCCCATCCTCCTGATCCCTTCCCACCTTGTCTCCCACACCTTTCCCGATGATTGAACGTAATATCAACGAATTCACTTGCCACCACATATAATGCATCCGGCTATCGATTGTTATCTTAGCAAGCGATGATGACTTGTCCTTAGCAACCATTGCATGCTTATTGCAGATCACGTGACTTACACGCATGCCCACACTCTCCTAATCCTATTCGTTGTGTGTTTGCGAAACCCTCATGTATGATTTGGCCAAAAGCTTCATGCGTATTTACAAAATATATTATTGCTCAGATATTATTATTCTCATTATTATTATTATTATTGCTATTTACAAAAGAAGAAAAGAAAACCAGACTATACTCACTTGTAGACACCATCCAATATGGATTGGCGCCCAATTGCTGTGCAAAATGTAACTAATGTAGTTACTAACGGGCTATCTAGCATATGGGCCATTGGGGAGGGTGGTGGTGAGGGTAATTATTGCTTTGACAATCGTTGGACATGCAGTCAAGTAACATTTGTATGGAATAAATTCACTATAAAAACAGTAGTATCAAGCATAGACAGATACATACAACCGTATCCCCACCTCGGCAGTTACTAGTTTATAATTATTATAATTATTATATCTGTAACAATGTATTGCTATGAAGAACACGATATAATATAATATTGCATATCTCTATCAATGTTGACTTGGTTAAAACATGAACCTGTCGGTGAAGGCATCTAAATCACTGTTTCTAGACCAGAATCGAGTGGCCGGCCATTGGTGGACCAAACATGGGCCATCCTGCTGCCGCCTTGTAGTCTGGTTTATGAGCGTTGAGGTCGGGTGGTCAGAGGTCAATGTGGTCACATGACCTACACCGACCCATGGGAGCTTGTGGTTGAACCAGGGGAGCAGGGGGACTCCTCCCCACAGTCCGCGTCTTTAAAGCACGCCGACTCATAGTGCTTGTTGAGGTACGACTTTAGCGCAAAGCTCTTATTGCAGCGTTTGCAGCGGAAGTCCTTGAACGAGGAGTGCGTCTGCATGTGCGCACGCAGATTCGAGCGGTCTGCGAATGCCTTCCCACAGTGTGCGCAGCCATAGGGTTTCTCGCCAGAATGTGAGCGCATATGACCCTGGAGAAGCCATGGCCGTGAGAAGGATTTGTCGCAGACAGGGCAGCTGTGGCGCAGGTCATGTGTGAGGATGTGCATGGACAGCGCCGGCATGGACACATACACCTTTGAGCAACGTGGACATTTCTTTGCGTTCTTCGAATCGAGGCTGCGGTGGGTCTGTTTGTGACGAGACAGGTTGGATGAGGTGGCATATTGCTTTCCGCACTCATTGCATGTGTACTTGGCCCGGTTTCGTTCTGGTGGAGCACTAGGCGAATCCATGTTCAATGGTTCCTTGATGCTCGTCACTTCCTTCGGTGGTGTCTTCTTCCTTGACCGGCCATCCGTGATGAAGAAGGCATCATAGGTGTAACCAACCGTCACTCCCTGCTGGAAGTTGCCTGGCTTGCGTGGCTTGTAGTCGTCACTCCCCTCATCAATGCTCTCCTCGTCGGCACTCTGTGACGTCACCGTGGAGGACGACGGGGACTTTGGTGATGTCACGACCGACACGACCGAGCTCGAGTCGTCATTGGCTTGTGCTATCTCTGGTGCCTCCACGCGATGTGCATGTGAGAGGTCCGTGACCTCCAGTTCCGTGATGTCATCGCTCGACACCTCTGACGTCGTGTACATCTGGGGCGGAGAGAGTTCATGGAGGTAACCTGGGGAGATAAGAAAGAAAGGCGGTAATTAATAACAGCTCACTTTGTATATGGTTGCACTTGGACATATCGGAGCTCTTTGCCACATTTTGAGCCGAACACTTCAGAAACGCAGTTCATGACTCATGACGCATAACTCATTACTCATGTCTCATGACCTATGACTAGTGACTCATGCTTCATGACTTGTGACTATTGACTAATGAGTCAGGATTCACATTCCATGACTCATGGTTCATGACTCATTCCTCATGCATCATGATGTTGGACTAATGAATCATGTTGCACATCCCATGACTCATGATTCATGACTCATGAATCATGAAGCATGATTCATGACTCAATAATTACTTCTGATTTCTACATTGACTCCATCAGTCAATATGGGTTCAACAAGTGTCAACGTGCACCATTCTCCATCACTCATCTCATCCTCATTTCCCAAATTGATTCATCATTAAAATGACTTGTGTAAACACCAGGGGATATATGCATGTGTCCGGGTTAGCGCTGCAAAGCTGGTTTTCAGCAGGTTTACTGGGTTAGCAGCGATAACTCCAGATGTATGTGTTGGAGTTAGACAAACACTGCAAGCTTAAAGTTGCCTGCACTAACCCCAAGCCATAGGATGGTTAACCTCGATGTTAGGGACCGATTATGCCCAGATCTATTCAATGCAATCATAGTTAACAGAATTACATACGCAATAAGTGAAATGTAATCAAATTAACCCTAAAATCCAACCATTATTAATGCTGCCACCGCATTGGCGGCATTATGCATATTGTCGAATCGATGAATGGAAAGTAAACAAATCGCCACATCGACATCGATATCCATAATGTCGAAATCAACAAAACATTGCTGCGGCCGCATTGGCGGCAATGTATTAGGCGCAAATCTATTCAATGTGATCATATTTGACAGATTTACATATGCAATAAGTGAAATTTAATCAAATTAACCTTAAAATAGAACTGTTATTAATTCTGCTGCTGCATTGGCGGCGTTATTCATATTGTCGAATCGACGAATGTAAGGTAAACAAATAGCAGTGCTCACCGGCTACAGGCTCACCACTAAGGCTGATAAGTTAACTAACCCAGTGACACATCTGGAACACCGGCGTTAGATAACCCGGGACCCGCCGTTAACAACGGAGCCGATAAAAAGTTGTTCATACATATGGCCCCAGTACTGCCAGCATCTGTGGCTGAAATACCAGTGTGCTGCCAAACCTGTGTTCGGCGCATGCTCACTTGGAACGGTGGTCACGTCAATACAGGCATTATTACAAGCGATAAAGGGTTCATCGCTATCCATAATTATAAATATTGACAAGCTCAATTCCCCATTTACTATGGCCTATATAAGTTAATAACTTTGCGTAAATACAAAACTGAAACTTTATTTCTGTCATTTAAAATGTAAGGACCGACTACTCTAATAAGTCTAAACAAACAGGTTGCTGGTTATTACCAATGGCTGCCCCAATAGATACTGTTCTGTAATTACTATGTAGGTATCACTATCCACACCTGCGCAAGAAAATAGTTGTTTACCATAATGAGCTGGCACTAGAGGCGCAATAGGGCCTAGTTAGTGCCACATCATGTGCTATTTGGTCTGAGTAATACAGATCGCTTTGATTAAAATGTAAGTAAGGTAACCTCTACTAATGTTGAGACTTTTTAGTTTGATGCGATAAGTTTGCTTTATGATCTCCACCAGCCACTTTGCCTCCCCTTCTACCATCCCACCACCTCCACTCCACGTCCACTCCACCCCACTCCACGTCCACTCCACCCCACTCCTTACCACCCCATCCCCCCCCCCCCTTTTCCCCTTTATTTGTGTTGCTTGTAATGTTGAGCTGACGGTGCACCCTTACATCTATCTATACAGGTGGCTGTCTTCTGATCGCCTTATCACTACTCCCACCCCCACCGCTACTCCCACCCACCACCCCAACCCCCACCCTACTCCCACCCCCACCCCTACTCCCACCCACACCCCACCCCCACCCACACACCCACCTCAAACTCACTTAGAATGCGCCCCGTCCTGATATGTCCTTAGAACGTAAAACTCCAACAACCAACCTCACTTGGAGTCTACATATCACCCCTTCCAACCTTCCACCCCCACAACCCCATCCCCACACAGTTCAGCCCACACAACACCCTACCCACACAGCACACACCGCACACCACACACCACACATCACACATCACATACCACACACCACCCACCACACACCACACATTGCACATCACACACCACATATCACCCATCACACACCATATATCACACACCACACACCACACATCACACACCACATATCACACATCACACACCACATATCACACACCACACACCACACACCATACACCACACACCACGGACTAGGTAACACACACGACCCACCGCACACCGCACCTCACACACACCCAGCACACATCGAACACCACACACAACACATCACATACCACACACCACCCACCACACATCAGACACCACACATCACACATCACACCTCACACATCACGCACCACACATTACACACCACACACCACATATCACACATCACATACACCACACCACACATCACACACCACGGAACCCCCATCACACCAACACACCACACACCACACATCACACATCACATACCACCTACCACATACCACCCATCACATGCCGCATACAACACATCACCCATCACACCACACATCAGACACCACACACCACACACCGCGCATCACACATGACACACCACCCCCACACATGACACACCACACACCACATACCACATACGACACACCCCATGCCACATACCACACACCACACATTACATACCCCCCACCATGTACTACACACCATGCACCAGACACGACACCTCACACACCACCTACTACATACCACATACTACACACCACACACCACACCCCACATGCCACACACCACACGCCACACGCCACACACTACACACCATAATCCATGTACCACACACCATGCACCAGACACCACACAACAAAAACCACACTCCACACACCACACACCACACACCACACACCACACACGTCACACCCACATCCACCACACACCACACAACACACACCACACCACCCCATGTACCACACCTCGCTGTTCCCAGACAGGTAGCAGTGTTACCAGAAGCACCCCCTGCGTCCCAACAGGTAGCCAAGCACCCCAGCGTCTGAACCATCTCAACAGGTGAGACGGGTAAGTAGTACTCTCCTGCTGGCCCCACCTGTACAACCACAATGCACAGTTCAGGCGCAAAACCACATTAACGCCAATGAAAAAATGGAGATAAACATTGAATCAAGCCCACAACAAGTTAATTTTTTTATATTCCTACTCTTTTGTTCATTGTTCTGTGATCATATAAAAGTGGAATTAGTGAGAATGGAAATTATTTTCATGACAAATCTGTTATTTAAACTACATTTTTGAATGGGCATTTACATGGTTTTGCACCTGAACTCTTCAAATCTCTTCATTACTCACATATCCAAAACCGCCTCTTATTACTGGTCGTTGAATATTAGAATTTTACATCCTGGCAACATCTCAGGTCATATCAGGACGTGTACTGACTTGTGTTGTCACAGTTTGCACTTATGGCGACTTCATAATGGTCCCCAACTGGGAAATCAGGCCACCAGCACCATGGCCGGATATCTAACTCGATCACATTATCCTGACACTGAGCCAACCAGTCCTTGCCCTATCCTATTAATGGTGAGCGCCAGGCTAGGAAGTGACAAGTATCAATTTTAAAGTCATTGGTTTGACTCGACCGGGAACCAAACTCCCGACCTTCCGCACACAAAGCCTGCACTCTACTGATTAGGACACCACACCCGGCCCCTCTTGTTATCCTCCTATTCATCTGCTCCGCACCATCCACCATCCCCCATCCCCCTCTTTACCCCATCCACCTGTATGCACCCACGTCCCATTCACTCAGACCTCTCTCCCTTCAAAGATGTTGCTCTGGTAGTTCCGACATTGAAATAGGATGCCACCAAATAAGGCATTAGCTGATGTCGACCGGCAATGTTTATAATCTCTCAAACAGAGTCCTCCATATGACTCTAGATGTGGTTAGGAGGTCTAGCCCCAAGAAATATTCAACCCACAGAGAATCCTATTTCAAGATGGAGTTCAATCCATCTCATCACCACCTCACCATCTCACCACCCCACTGTATAAATACCTCACAACAGCTCAAGAACCCACAACCTCATCCACCACCACCTACCACCCCACCTCCCCACATCCTACCCACAATCTCACCCACCACCCACTATCCCACCACCCCACATTCCCAGCTCACCACTCTACTAGCCACCCACCACCCACCACACCACGACAGCACTATGCAATCCCCCCACCACCCACCACCCCACCACCTCACTACCCCACCTAATTACACTACTCCACAACCTCACCCACTACCCCACCTTACCACCTCACTACCTCACCACCTCACTACCTCACTACCTCACCACCTCACCACCTCACCACCTCACCACCTCACCACCTCACCACCCACCACACCAATACACCACCCTACAATCTCACCACGACCCACGACCCCACCGCCCCACCGCCCCACATACCTACGTTGCCCCCACTGCCCCCACTGCCCCCCACTACCCCCCCCCCCCCGCCTCACCTCCACGCTCCACCCGCCCGACCATGTTCTGCTCGCCCCAGTAATCAGCCCTGCCACCTTACACCCGCTACAGGTGCATGACCTGCCCCGGGTGTACAGGCATTCGTCTCCGCCAGGGTAAGTCACACGAAAAGGTGCTGCTTCCGCAGGGCAACCTGGTGCCAGCGTTGTAACCAGCGCCAGGTGCCAGCAGCAGCAAGAATACCAGCACCAGCACTAGCATCACACCCAGAAGCAGTACCAGCAACAGCACCAACACCAACACCAGAACCAGCACCAGGATCAGCAAGAGCACCAGCACCAGTACCAGCATCAGAACCAGAACCAGCACCAGCACCAGAGCCAGTATCAGAATCAGTACCAGCATCAGCATCAGTACAAGCATCAGAAACAGTACAAGCACCATCACCAGAACCGGTACCAGCACCAGTATCAGCACCAGCACCAGTACCAGTACCACTAACAGTACCATCACCAATACCAACATCTGCACCACCACCAGTACGAGTACCCACACCAGCACCAGTACCAGCATCAGCATCAGTACAAGCATCAGAACCAGTACCAGCACCAGTACCATAACCTGTACCAGCACCAGTACCAGCAACACCAACAGTACCAGCACCAGAACCAACATCAGCACCAATACCAGTAGCAACACCAGCACCAGCCCGACACCAGCACCAGTACAAGCACAACCTACAGTACCAGCACCAGAACCAGCATCAGTACCAGCACCAGTACCAACAACAACACCAGCACAATCACCAACACCAGCACCAGTACCAGCACAACCAACCAACAGTACCAGCACCAGAACCAGCATCAACACCAGCACCAGCACCAGCACCAACACCGCCACCAACACCAGCACCAACATCAACACCAGAACCAGCACCATAACCAGCACCAGAACCAGCATCAGCACCAGAACCAGCACCAGCACCATCACTAGTACCAGCCCCCATCACCAGTACTATCACCAGAACTAGAACCCATACCAGCTTCAACACCAGTTCTAGAAGCAGCACTAGCACCACCACCAGTACCACCAGCCGAACCAGCACCATCAAAAGTACCAACGTAAGAACCACTACCAGTATCAGCACCAGTACCAGAACCAATACCAGCAGCACCAAGACCACCACTAGTACCAGAACCAACACCAGAGCTAGCACCAACACCAGTACCGACACCAGCACCATTAGCAGCACTAGTAGCAGCACCAGCACCATCACCAAACACCAACACCAGAACTAGCACCTGCACCAGCACCAGTACCAGCACCAGTAGCATTACCAGCACCATCACCAACACCAACACCAGCACCACCACATGCACCACCACCAGAACCACCACCATCACCTCTACCATTACCAGCAGCAGAACCAATACCAGCACCAACACCAACACACCCAGTTTCATCCCCAATACCGTCACCAACACCAACACCAGCACCAGCAACAGTACCAGTACACTCACCAGTGCCAGCACCAAAACCAGTAGCACCAGCATTAACACCACCATCATGAATACTAACACCAGTGCCAGCACCAGTACCAGCACCAACACCACCAGCATTAACACCAGGACCAGCACCAGGATCAGCACCAGCACAACACCACCACCAGAGCCAGCACCACCAACAGTACCAGCATCAAAACCAGTACTAGCATCATCACCAGGACCAGTAGCAGCACCAATACCAACGCCAGAACTGGCATCCAACACTGCCACTAGCACCAGCCGCATATGCAGTAGACAAGCAGCCAATTGCGTCCGTAGGAGTCGCCCACACGGGTTCGAACCCTGGTTGAGTCAAACCAATGACTTAGCAATTGCTACTAGTCGCTACCTAGTCAGATACTCGGCATTATTAGGATAGGGAAAGGACTGGTTCGTTCAGTGTCAGGATAATGTGCCTGAGTGGGATATTAATTAGGTGATGGTGCTGGCGGCCTGGTCTCCAAGTGAGGCAACACTATAAATTCTTCATGACTGTGCACTGTCACAAGTCGGTACACATAATGATATGACCTTAGATGTTGCCAGGAGGTAAAACTCCAACAAGCAACCAACCTCACACACATTTTTTACGCTATTTAAATTGACATAATGCCTTATGCAATGTACACATATATATACATATATATAATATATATGGCGATTTACATATAAATATATAATCATATGGATTTAATTCTCAGCCATAATTGACAATGTGCCGCATCCGTTAGGGAGGATTCGGATCGGTGGCGGCGCCGCCAGTCTCATGTGATGGAGAGCAGGAAGCCAACCCCCCAGAGTCACATGTACAGTAACAATAATGGACTATAATAACACTATTTCCCTCCCGTGCCTTTATACTCGCGTAATGCTAATACATCACAACAACATCGGATACACAAATCGTTCAAATGAGCTCCTTAATCACCGCATATCTTGTGCTAACCACTGAGATTTCCCAACGTGATCTGAGAGATGGATATTGACAGAGCCTCCTGCGTTGTCTCCTCCCATATCCCCCACCACCACCCACCCACACACCTCCCATCACCCCTCAACCCTTGGCCAGCTCTATGCAGATAGCTTTGATCTCCTGACGGTGTTGCTTGGTAGACGTGGGAAGGTGGGATCCATGTGTACCATCTCCCACACCGCCTGTTAAAAGAAAATGCTTGAGCAACAACAAAAAAGAATTAATAAAAGGAAAGAAGAAATACACATGCACAAAAAAAGTCACTAAAAACTTCCGTGGCAGCCACAGTCAGCTTTGCCACTGCCGAGGTGTCATCGTCCCCGGCACTGGGCCTATGTTACCTGCAGTTTGCTGACTATTTGTTAGGTTATTTGTTAGTGTTGTTACTGACAGTTCGCCGACTATTTTTTACGTATTTGTTAATGTGAGTACCTACACTTTGCTCAATAGTTGTTAGGCTATTTGTTAGTGTGGCTACCTACAGTCCGTTGACTATGTGTGAGGTTATTTGTTAGTTTGACTCCCTACAGTTCACCACCTATTTGATAGGTTATTTGTTAGTGTGACTACCTACAGTTCCCTCACTATGCATGAGGTAATTTGTTTGTGTGGTTCCTTCCAGTTGTCGACTATTTGTAAGGTTATTTGTTACTGAGACTACCTACAGTTCGCCAAAGATGTATTAGGTTATTTGGTAATTCGGTTACCACCAGTTCACTGACTATTTGTTAGGTTGTTTGTTAGTGTGGTGACCTACACTTCGCTGAGTATTTGTGAGGTTATTTGTTAGTGTTGTGACCTACAATTCACCGGCTATTTATTAGGTTATTTGTTAGTGTGGTGACCTACAATTCGGTGACTATTTGTGAGGTTATTTGTTAGTGTGGTGACCTACAATTCGCTGACTATTTGTGAGGTTATTTGTTAGTGTGGTGACCTAGAATTCGCTGACTATTTGTTAGGATATTTGTTAGTGTGGTGACCTAGAATTCGCTGACTATTTGTTAGGCTATTTGTTAGTGTGGTGACGTACAATTCGACGACTATTTGTTAGGTTATTTGGTAGTGTGGTGACCTACAATTCGCTGACTATTTGTGAGGTTATTTGTTTGTGTGGTGACCTACAATTCGCTGACTATTTGTTACGTTATTTTTTAGTGTGGTGACCTACAATTCGCCGGCTATTTGTTAGGTTATTTGTTAGTGTGGTGACCTACAGTGTTCCGACTATTTCTTAGGGTATCTGTAAGTATGAGCACCTGCAGTTCCCTCACTACTTATTCGGTTATTTGTTAGTGTGGTTACCTACAGTTCAATTACTATTTGTGAGGTTATTTGTTAGTGTAGCCACCTACAGTTTGCCGTACATATATATTTATGGATATGCACATGTGCATAGACCTATGCATATATACGGGGATAGTACAGAGGAGAGAAGGAAGAGAGGAGAGAGATGAACGGAGACAGGGGAGAGGGAACAAGGGAGAGGAGAGGGGAGAGAGGAGAGGAGAGAGAGGAGAGATGAGAGAGGAAGGACGACACGGGAGAGGGGACAGGGGTGGGGAGGATAGAGGAGAGAGGAGAGAGGAGATAGGAGAGAGGAGAGAGGAGAGAGGAGAGAGGAGAGGAGATAAATGAGAGAAATGAGAAAGAGGAGAGAGGAGAGAGGAGAGTGGAGAGAAGAGAGAGGAGAGAGGAGAGAGGAGCGAGGAGAGAGGAGAGAGGAGAGAGGGGATATAAGAGAGGAGATAGGAGAGAGGAGAGAGGAGAGAGGAGAGAGGAGAGAGGAGCGAGGAGGAGAGGAGAGAGGAGAGAGGAGAGAGGAGCGAGGATGAGAGGATGAGAGAGAGGATAGGAGAGAGGCGAGAGGAGAGAGGAGAGATGAGAGATGAGAGAGGAGAGAGGAGAGAGGAGAGGGGGGCGATGAGAGAGGAGAGAGGATCTATGAGAGAGGAGAGAGGAGAGAGGGGAGAGGAGAGAGGAGAGAGGAGAGATGAGAGAGGAGAGAGAGAAGAGGGGCAAGAGGGCAGAAGGGAAGGCCGGCAGTGGGCATTCATCCCACGGCCGTAGGGGTGGGCGATGGGCGGTGGGTGGTGGGCGGTGCGGTGGGCGAGGTGGGAGTAAGGTAGGCGGCCGCAGGGTGATGTGTAGGGGCGGCCCGGTCGTGGTCTAAGGACACGGCGGTGAGTGTATGGCTAGAGAGTGTGTGTGTGGGGGGGGGGGGCGGTGTCATGGTGTCTTGTCGACTTCGGAGCCTTCTATATCCTCCTCCAGTGGCATGACGTAGTAGACGGATCTGATCTGGAGGAGGCAGCGGCCAGCAGTCGGAATGAGGATGTCAGGAAAGGCTCCTCCTGCTGCTACCTCCTGTCCTGGTTTGCACGTGACACAATCCATCAGGCAACTGTGGAATGAGTCTATAGTATCCTTAATTTGCTGCTGGAAGAGGCTTCGCTTAAAAAACAGCATTCAATATGTTTCGCCTTGAAGTGGTCATTCACACCTATTGCCCTCGGTGTATGTGTGCAATTCTATGCAACCTATAATTCTTCCAGATAATCCTGCCATATCATCCTCTCAAATAATCCTTCTAGATAATCCTCCCACATAATCATCCCACATAATCATCCCACATAATCATCCCACATAATTCTTCTACATAATCCTCCCACATAATCCTCCCACATAATCCTCCCACATAATCCTCCTACACAATCCTCCGACATAATCCTCCAACATAATCCTCCTACATAGTCCACCCACATAATCCTCCCAGATAGTTCTCCCACATAATCCTCCCACATAACCCTCCCACTTAATGCTCCCACATAATCCTCCCCACATAATCCTCCCACGTAATCCTCTACATAGTCCGCCCCAATAATACTCCATATAATACTCCCATCCGATTGTCCCACATAATCCAACCATACAATCCTCTAACATAATCCTCCCACATAATCCTCCCACATAATCCTCCTAGATAATCCTCCAACATAATCCTCCCACATAATCCACACACGTAATCCTCAACATAGTCCGCCCCAATAATACTCCATATACTACTCCCATCTGATCGTCCCACATAATCCAGCCGTACAATACTCTAACATAATCCTCCCACATAATCCTCCCACATAATCCTCCCACACAATCCTCCCAAATAATCCTGCCATACACTCCTCTCATATAATCCTCCCACCTAATCCTCCCACCTAATCCTCCCACATAATCCTCCCACATAATCCAGCCATACAATCCTCTCACATAATCCTCCCACAGAATCAGTACCATCACCAGTACCAGAACCAGTACCAAATAATCCTGCCATGCCATCCTCTCACATAATCCTCCCACATAATCCGCCAAAATAATCCTGCCATACAATCCTCTCACATAATCCTCCCACAGAATCCTCCCAGATAATCCTGCCATACGATCCTCTAACATAATCCTCCCACATAATCCTCCCAAATAATCCTGCCATACAATCTTCTCACATAATCCTCCCACATAATCCTCCCACATAATCCTGTCATACGATCCTCTAACATAATCCTCCCACATAATCCTCCCACATAATCCTGCCATACAATCCTCTCACATAATCCTCTCACATAACCTTCCCACATAATGTTCTTACAAATAATCCTCCCACAAAATCTCCATATTCCTCTCACTGTCTCCCACCAGTTAGATCCACCAAGGTGTCCTCGCTCCGTCTAACCAGATCCCATGTGAAGTCACCTCCATCTTCATTGGCGGCACACGCATGCCCACACCTGCCCCCTTTACATCCCCATCCCGACCCCCACCCTACCCCTACCCCAATCCCCACTTCACCAACCCTAACCATCCCTCTATTCCTAACCAAAATCCTCTCACCCCACCTTTACCTCCCCACAACCCCATACCACTACACCCCCACCACCCACAAGACACCCGTTCCCCTATCTGTAGCTCTCCACCACCGCATACCACGATGACCACCCTACCCCCACCCTCACTCCAGCAACCCAAACTAACCAGTTAGTCCTACCCCTACTCCCGACCAGACTACCCCGTACGGCCACCACCCACAAGATACCCTACCCCTATATATACCTCCCCACCACCCCATACCCCCAACACCACCATCCACAACACACCCATACCCTACCTCCACACCCCCACCACCCAATACCACCACCACCCAGAACACACCTCCACCCCTAGCTCCACACCCCCACCACCCCATCCCACCACCACCACAAGGCACTGCTAGCCCTACTCTACCTCCTCCCCCCCACCCCCACCCCAACAAACCTGATCACCTTGGCTGCTGATTGCCGGCGGCCATAAACCAGCTCCAGTTGGCTGGTTGGCAGCACGGGCACCTGGGGCTTGCACACCAAGCCCGCCACCACACGCCCCCTGGTGGTGGTGGTAGATGGCGGCGGTGGTGGTGGTGGAGGTGGCGGTGGTGGTGGTGTTGGCGGTGTGGTGGTGGTGGTGGTGGCGGCGGTGATGTTAGTGGTGGCGGCGGTGGTGGTGGTGGTGGTGGGGGCGGTGGCGGCGGTGGTGGTGGTGGTGGTGGTGATGGCGGTGCTGTGGTCGGAGTGGTGGTAGATGGCGGCGGTGGTGGTGGTGGAGGTGGCGGTGGTGGTGGCGGTGGGGGGGGTGGTGGTGTTGGCGGGTGTGGTGGTGGTGGTGGTGGCGGTGTGGTGGTGGTGGTGGTGGCGGCGGTGATGTTAGTGGTGGCGGTGGTGGGGGGCGGTGGCGGCGGTGGTGGTGGTGGTGGTGGTGATGGCGGTGCTGTGGTCGGAGTGGTGGTGGCGGTGGTGGGAGTGTGGGGGCGGCGGTACTGCTAGTGGTGGGTGGCGGTGGTGGCGGTGGTGGTGGTGGTGGTGGTGGCGGTGGTGGTGGTGGTGGTGGTGGCGGTGGCGGCGGTGGTGGTGGTGGTGGTGGCAGTGCTGTGGTGGGAGTGGTGCTGGCGGTGGTGGGAGTGGTGGTGGCGGCGGTAATGCTAGTGGTGGTTGTGGTGGTGGAGGTGGCGGTGGCGGCGGTGGTGGGAGTGGTGGTGGTCGTGTTGGCGGTGTGGTGGTGGGAGTGGTGGTGGTGGGAGTGGTAGTGGCGGTGGTGGTGGTGGCGGTGGTGGCAGTGGTGGGCGTGGTGGTGGCGGCGGTAGTGCTAGTGGTGACGGCGGTGGTGGGTTGATCATTTTGGCGGAGGATGCCCTGACTACAATTGGTCGGTTGTTGGGAGTTTTACATCCTGGCAATATCTAAGGTTAGATTAGTACGGGTACCGACTTGTGACAGTACACACTCATGCCAATTCTACAGTGCTGCCCCACCGGTAAATCAGGCCACCATGACCCAATATCCCATTCAGTCAACTTATCCTGACACTGAACTAACCAGTGCTTGCCCTATCCTATTAATGCCATGCACCAGGCTAGGAAGTGACACTTATCAATTTTATAAGTCATTGGTTTGACTTGACCGGGAACCAAACTCCTGACCTTCCGCTCGCGAGGCCTGCGCTCTACCGATTCGGCTACTGTGAAGGCAGTGGTTTCGGCGGTGAGTGGGGCAATGCTGAAGGGGCATGTGACAGGGAGAAGGGCTTGTGACGTAGTGGAGGTGGTGCAGTTTGCTACTCTATGTGCAATGATAACTTCCGATTGTGGTATACTCGGACAAAATGTGCCAATGAAAAATATGTACTGCTCAAAGTTTGAGTTTTGGTATAATCTGCTTAAAGTTGCATAGTCTGATGAAGCGTCACATTTTCAAAACCAAAACAATTATCAACCATTATCGTTTCTACATATCTAACTTAGATATTGATAAAGATATGAAGAGTTCAGGCCCAAAACCATGTAAAGTCAAATCCAAAAAGGTAGCTTAAATAACAGATTTGTACATGACAACAATTGTATTTTTCACTAATTCCACTTTTCCTATGATCATATGAGTATGGGGCAATGAACAAAAACATAGGAATATAAAGAAATTAACTATTTGTAGGTTTGATTCCATTTTAGGATTGACATTTACATGGTTTTGCACCTGAATCCTTCATATCAAGCAATTGTCATCACATAGAGGGAAATACTGGGGCAATTTACAATTTAATAGAACATTTTACTGCTAAAGCCTATGGTGTAAAATGTTGGCATGCTTGCTAAAATTAACTTGACATGTTTGCACTTCAAATATCTCAAAACTTACTCATTTAAAATAAAGGTTACTCCAAACTGAAGTAATGTACATTATGACAATCAATTTGATATATTTATCTCAGAGAAATGACAGAATCTCAAAAGCAACAGACTATGCAACTTTTATTTTCCGGCTCAAGCTTGTGGGATTGGTATTATATAGAGAGTATAATCTATTATACGAATATAAAAGGGGCGGAGCTCCCCCATGATTATCTATAATATTATCACGATTATTCCTCTGTTATTTCTACTACTATTATTGTCCAATCGCTGACTTGCCCGCATTTGCCCCGGTCATTGCCTACCCCAGCGCCACCACCGGGGGGGGGGGGTTCTTGGCACTACTTGCCCGGGCAGTCAGTCTCTCTCCTGCCTTTGAAAAAAACTAATTCTTTTTTTTTTGTTCTCTTTTTTGTTCTTACCAGTAGCCTCTACTTTGCTGCCCTGACGCAAATAAAGTCTCCTACCCATCACCTCCTCTTGTCTCTCTCCTTGCCGTAGCCCAACTTTATATGAAGGGTTCGGGCACAAAACCATGTAAACGTCAATCCAAAAATGGAGATGAACATTGGAATCAAACCTACAAACAGTTAATTTCTTTATATTCCTATAATTGTGTTCATTGCTCCATACTCATATGATCATAGGAGAAGTGGAATTAGTGAGAAATACACTGTTTGCATTGCACAAATCGTTTATTTTAGCTACATTTTTGGATTTGGCTTTACATGGTTTTGCGCCTGAACTGTAATGGTGTTGATATTTATTCTGTTTATGTAGTCTTTGGGGAATGGTTCACCCCAGGTCGTCTTCAGGAGATAACACAATTACAAGGTTTTGAGTTTCTGTCATTTTCTGAGATACATTTATTAGGTTGAACGTTATATTCTAAGATTTATTAGTTTGAAATAAACTGGCTAACTTTTGAGATATTCGAAGTGTAAACATGCCAAATTACTTTTGGCAAGCATTGCAAAACTCTTGACACCATAGGATTCCGCATTAACAGGTTCTATTGAATTAATATAGTATTCCCTTATGTGTGGCGACACATGTTTAATAAGTGCACCAGTATGTATGTTAGATATCGAAAACCAAATCTAGATAATTGTTTTTGTTTTGAAAATTTGATGTTTTCATCGGACTGTGCAGCTGTAAGGGTTTCACGGGAAGAACTCAGTCAAGCCCTAATTAGCACTTGATAAGAGTGGCGACATTCGCAATGGGCATTCAGTCAGCACCAATGGGATCGAGTGCCAAGAGGGATGGGCTTTCTTTCAATTAGAGCATAAAGGTTGGTTGTAATGTCTACACCGACTGTAAACACATTGTTCCCTACAATGTATTTTCGTATAATTCGATAAACATCACATATATATTGTAATACCGATTATGCGAATATGAATAACAACTTTTCAATGTTAATGTATAACCAACGGTATATGAGCCTGTCTCAAAAGGTGATAACTCTTCTTTTTTTTGTCCATTGTAATGATTGACACCAAACATCACATAAACGTTTACACTGAAAACACAAGGACATTTGCTTTAAATCAATATGTATTCTATTGGGATTATGAAATAAATTTTATCCTGAGGAAATGCATAAGCAGATAGTATGTTGATCGTTACAATGGACAAAGTTTTGTCCCATATTGCTTAGCACCTTTTGAGACAGTCTCATTTATATGTATATATGTACAGTCTCATTTATATGTATATATGTACATATCACAATATTCTAGATATATTGGACACGTCCTCCATAGAATCAAGCACTAACTACCCGTGGCGCCACCTATGGTTGTATTAATCCCTACCCGGCAACACTGTCACTCGCCACCGACAAAAAGAATCATTCTATATTACTTATCCACCCCTGAATTGACAGGTGATATGCCTATATCAGGATATCTCCCGCACCTCTTGCGGGTAGCAATGGGTAGCATAGGGTAGCATCGGGTAGTACCAGATAACAGTGGGTAGCAGAGGATATCAGCGAGTATAAGTGGGTAGCAGTGGGTAGCAGTGACCATCGGCGGCCATCAGCGAGTTTCAGTGAGTAGCATCGGGTAGTACCAGATAACAGTGGGTAGCAGAGGATATCAGAGCGTATAAGTGGGTAGCAGTGGGTAGCAGTGACCATCGGCGGGCATCAACGAGTTTTAGTGAGTAGCAGTGGGTATCAGCGGGTAGCAGTGGGTAAATACTGGTAACATCAAGTAGCAACGATTAGAAGCGAGAAGCAGCGGGTAGCAGGGAGTAGCAGTGGGTAGCAGTGACCAGCACTGGTGGGTAGCAGTGCGTATCACGTGTATCCGCGGGATTCATCGAGTAGCAGTGGGTATCAAGAGGAAACAGCGCGTAGCAACACGTAACAGCGAGTAGCAACAGACACCATCGGGTAGCAGTGGGTAGCAGCGGTGTTAGCGGCTGGCAACTGGTGTAGGGGTTGCTGTGTGCTGGCGAGAGGGAGGGAGGCTGAGGCCTGATCCGATAACCAGCACTGATTGCAGAATACACACATGTCCACAGGCTGTGCACCACCAGCTGACTGGTACCCCAGCCCATCCCGACACCCTGCAAACCACGCCACCAAGCGTCCCACCAGGGCGTGACGTCATCAATTCCAACAGCACTCATTAACAGGGCATCTCCTATTATAGCAATTGTAGATTCATCATCGATGGCTGGGATTCGGCGTTGTCGGCGTTGTCATTATTTGTTGGATTTTTACATCCTAGCAATATCTAAGGTCATCTCAGGATGGGTACCGAATGGTGACAGTGCGCACGCATGACAACTTTATAGTGCTGCCTCAATGGGAAATCAGGCTGCTGGCACCAAGGCATGACATCCCACGCAGTCACATTATATTGACACTGAGCCAACCAGTCTTTGCCCTATTCTATTAATGCCGAGCGCCAGGCTAGGAAGCAACAAGTATCAATTTTAAAGTCATTGGTTTGACTCGACCAGGAACCAATCTCCCGACCTTCCATACACAAGGCCCACGCTCTAGCGATTAGGCCACCGCACCCGGTGTTGGGATTCGAACGCATGTGTTCGAACCCTGGTCAAGTCAAACCGATGACATAAACATTGATAATTGTCCCTTCCCAGCCAGGTGCTCAGCATTATTAGGATAGGGTCAGGACTGTTTAGCTCAGCCTCAGGATAATGTGACTGAGTGAGTGTTGGCTGCCTGGTCTGCCAGTGGGGCAGCACTATAAAGTCACCATGAGTGCACACTGTCACAACTCGGTACCAGTCCTGTTATGATTTTAGATGTTGCCAGGACATAAACTCCAACGACAAACCAAACAACCATCATCGATGGCGAGTTTGGTTAGTCTAAAATTGTAAGTTGTTTACGCGGTTCGCAGTCGGTCGCTATGGTAACGGCGAATGGTTAGTGTCACAGGGCCCGATGGACATCCACACCCCTACCTCGACTAGTTAGATGCCCCGTCCTGCGTCAGTGATGGTAATTTAGTACACTTAAATTAGAACATCACGCGGAATTGGGGGCACGGTGTGAATTGCCGCCGCTGGTGCGCCCGTGCTGAATGGGGTACTGACAGTGCTCGAACTGGGGGGTGAGGAGAGTGAGGGGAGAGATAGGGGGGAGGTGTGGGAGGGGGTGATAGGCTAGGGAGGAGGGAGGGGGGCGGAGAGGGACAGGGGGAGGTGTGGGGAGGGGGGATATAGGGTGATTTCGAAATCCCAATCTTCCACACGGGAAGCCTACGGTTTTATCACCGATTCGGCCACCCCGTCATGAAGGTTAAGAGAAGAGGGGAGATAATGAAAATATGGTGAAAATGGATTATTTCCAGTGTCAATTCCAAACGCGTCACTTAGATATGGTTATTTCGAGACATCGTGAAATTATTCTCGGACTGAAAATAACCCTGAAAGGGTCCTTGGGGCATGATATCTCTCTCCATACTGGGTGCATTGGCCAAATCAGTAGAGCGCAGCCCTCGCGTGCGGGAGATCGGGAGTCCAGTTCCCAATTGAGTGAAACCAACTTATCAAATTTATACTTGTCGCTTCCTAGCCTAGCACTCAGCATTAATAGGATAGGGCAAGGAAGGACTGGTTAGCTCAGTACCAGGATAATGTGACTGCGTGGGATATTGGGTCATCATGTGGGGGGCATGATTTCCCAGTGGGCAGCACTAAAAAGTTGCCATGAACGTACACTGTCCCAAGTCGGTACCTGTCTTGATATGACGTTAGATGTTACCAGGATGTAAAACTCCAACAATGAACCAACCAACTCTCTCTCCCTCTGAACGTCGATACCGTGTTTGGTACCTATTACCTGCATCCCTATGTTGCAGCTATGTACATTAGCTGCACTCATTCCACAACTCGAGAGGTGGGGGAGAGCGCCATTGAGACACAGGGTCACATCAAATACCATGTTAAACTCCTGGCAGCCATCTTGGACGCCATCTTGAAATTGACCCCTTTTCGGAAGTCAGATTGTAATAGATGTTTATTATGTTACAGAGTGGGATATTGGGTCATGGCGCCGGCGGCTTGATTTCCCAGTGGGGTAGCACTATAAAGTCGCCATGAGCGCCCACTTGCACAAGTCGGTACCCGTCCTGATATGACCATGCATGTTTCCAGGACGTAAAACTCCAACAACAAACCAACTAACCAACTCTCTTTATCTGAACATTCGAGAATTTGTTTGCTACCTATTAGCTTACATTCCTATGCTGCAGGTGTGTAAAGCCGCCATACTCATTCCAGAACGCGGGAGGTTGGAGAGAGTCATATTAAATACAGGTGAGCTGTGAAGGAGCCTTGTACAAACCCTCCATTAGTGGCACAATAGACCCTGGCAGTTAAGCTGGAAAGTACCCGACTACAATAGTTCCAGATTCCAGAAGGAAAATACAATACAGTTGTCTTTTTCATTATTTTTCCAAGCATTCTTTACGGAAATATAGCATGTGAAATCACAGGCAGTCGGGGAATGTACCCGACTAGAGTGGTTCCAGATTCTTCCGACAGATGTCACTAGCTGAACTGGTGGGGTCTATTGACGAGCGGCTTTGGTCTGCGCTCATTGGACCATGGGAGCTCTGACTGGTTGATGTTCCATTTAGCCAGTTTCATCAGCTAGAGGAAGCTTATAGTCGAGAGGGAAATAACCACCAATGAAATGGATACGATGCTACCTGGTCCTGAAATGTAGGCTGAATGCCAGTGTAATGAGGTGCACTGACTGACCTCTCCAGGGGTAATGACTGGCACAGGGAGGTATGAACATGTAGATTGATTGCATCAGGAAGCCTAGGTATTCTAATGGTTAGGACGCTAATCCTTGAATGACAAGGAGTGTGGATTTGAGTCCTGTTTATATCTTAATGGAGATTACACTAGCCTTGGAATGGCAAGAAGTGTGGCTTCGAGTCCCATAAATAGTCAAACGGTCAGGATGCTAGCCTTGGAATGGCCGAAAGTCTGGGTTTCAAGTCCTGTAAATAGTCTAAAGGTTAAGACGCTAGCCTTGGAATGGCAGAAAGTGTGGGTTTCAAGTCCTGTAGATAGTCTAAAAGTTTAGAATGCTAGCCTTGGAATGGCAGAAAGTGTGGGTTTCAAGTCCTGGAGATAGTCTAAAGTTTAGAATGCTAGCCTTGGAATGGCAGAAAGTGTGGGTTTCAAGTCCTGTAGATAGTCTAAAGGTTAGGACGCTAGCCATGGAATGGCAGAAAGTGTGGGTTTCAAGTCCTGTAGATAGTCTAAAGGTTAGGACGCTAGCCATGGAATGGCAGAAAGTGTGGGTTTCAAGTCCTGTAGATAGTCTGAAGGTTAGGACGCTAGCCATGGAATGACAGAAAGTGTGGGTTTCAAGTTCTGTAGATAGTCTAACATTGAGGATGCCAGCCTTGGAATGGCAGAAAGTGTGGGTTTCAAGTTCTGTAGATAGTCTAACATTTAGGATGCCAGCCTTGGAATGGCAGAAAGTGTGGATTTCAAGTCCTGTAGATAGTCTAAAGGTTAGAACGCTAGCCTTGAAATGACAGAAAGTGTGGGTTTCAAGTCCTGTAGATAGTCTGAAGGTTAATTCGCTAGCCATAGAATGGCAAGAAGTGTGGCTTCAAGTCATGTAGACAGCCTACTCGTTAGGGCACTAGCCCTGAGATGGCGATAAGTGTAGCTTCAAGTCCCGTTCTAGGCACAATCATTTCCGTCATTTGCAAAGCGACCCCCATGTCATTTACGCCATCACCAGGATTATGTGCATGCTGCCACAATATAGTGTTTTGACATTCCTGTGTAGGGTCTGTAAATGTGTCATTTGGATATTTGTAATTGTAAGTATGAGACTTAGAATGACAGGAGAATGAGTTTAATGAGGTGCACTGGCCTCCGCATGTGAAATGCCACATCCACAGGTAGGCATTGGTAGGTTAATTGCATCAGGGATATAGGTTAGGTCAATCACCCCAGAAAAACAGAAACGTGGCTTAGAGTCCTGGTATAGGGACAATGATTCCCTTCATTTGCAACCACAATGACAAACCATGACGCAGTTAGAACAGAACCTAATTTATAAATAGGTTTGCTACGCACTAACTAGGGACAGGGCACAAGTGAAAGGAAAGCTGCAAACAAAACAAACAAACAAATTATGGGAACACGTCCTCATCCACAAGCATATTACCATCTCACTAGATGTACATATTAGGCTATGATATTAGTTATATGATAGGAAATTATAATCCCCCAAACAAAAAAATCAAACTAACATAGATACTAACTACTTAAATAAATGCTGGTGGATGTCCCAGATACCGATCTGTAACTGGAACCTGGGCGTATCCCATAACATTCCTCACAGCTGTCCAGCATTGAAAACAAGTCCCGTCACAGGAGCTTACACGCTATGGGCAGAATAAATACTGTATCAATAAAAAACTAATTTTAACAAATTAAGCGAGATGCCAAATAGTAATTCTGAGTTCTCTGCCCATTGAAAATATGCACACTTGCATACAACAATAACTCCTTAATGATCCTGCATTAGCACTGACCATGCCTCATAGAACAAACTTAGAAATCACATCCTATGATAAGTATTTTCTTAGTGAAGCTACCCTATATTCCTATAACAATTATACTTCCTGATTTTCTAGTAAACCTTCCATGAGGACCTCTTGCAAAATGCCACTATATCCCCTCTTTGGTAGTTATTAGTTGAGACTTCTAGTTAATGATATTTTAGTAAACCCTCAGTGGGTCTCTCATAGGAAGCACCACCGCCGGGCAACCGATTCTACTAAATAAGTGTCCATTTTATCAAAGTTCAAAAATCGATTTAATTATTTTATAGTACCCCCCTCTCCTCCCGCAGTAACACATACCTAATCTCTTCATATGACTCACTCTACATACCTATACATCTTAAAACAATAATACTCCATTTGAGGATATTGCTGTTTTTGATTGTTGGGGTTTTACGTCCTGGCAACATCTAAAGTTGGGTGGGTGGTTGTTGGAGTTTTACGTCCTGGCATCTAAGATCATTGAGGAGATTTAAAAGCTCCAGTTGGTGATTTTCGAGTAAGTCCCGACCCTCCCTCTGTCGTCAATCAGGGGCGGAGTGAGTGGTGCTGGGGATGATGTGAGGGGGTGGGGGTGGGGGGGTTATGATGGGGTGGGGGTGCTATGATGGGGTGGTGGTGCTATGATGGGGTGGGGGTGTTGTGAGGGAGTGGTGTGGGGTAATGTGAGTGAGTGGGTGGGGGGGGGGGGGTGCTGTGAGGGGATGAGTGAGTGATGTGAGGAGGGGGGAGGGAGGTCTTGCTCTTCAGTTCCAGGTAGATAGAGACGCCACACAATGGCTAAACCGCAGTGACAACCCACAATGGGGGGATCCCCCATTATCGCCCACTTTGTGTGCTCTGCGCCTCCACTACCGCCACCACCTCTGCCTTTACCTGTCAGCGAATTACCGCCCTCACATCCCAGCACCGGGAGGACAAGTCCTCGGCCCGACTCAAAGGAGGCCCGGCGTAAGGGCGAGCACCGGCCGGGAGCTGAGAGGGCGGCGAGGGCGGCCTCAGAGGGTCGATCGTGCCTGTGTACCACGCCCTCTGTCGCGCATCTAAAAGGCACAGTCACGCCTCAGATCGGGGTGGGCGCGCGACTGTATTAACTGCCACCCCACACACCAGTGGAGGTGCTGCGGTATGGGTATGGGTGCACCGGATTAGATGGGCGATTGGGTCTGGGCGCCCGCTTCCTCCCGCGGTTTCAATCCCCGGCCGAGTAAAAACAATCAAAGATGCATGGCGGATTGGCTAGCTTAGCCGATCATAATATATATATATATATGTATATATATCTCACGCTAAAGAAAAGGGTCAGGGGAGGAAAGATTGTGTCCTTTAATCAATTAAACTCTCTAACTGCAGCGACACATATGTTGAATGTGCCACCATACATTCCAAGTGCAAATTGGTCTCATTGGTCATCGACAAGTTCACAACAAAGGATGAGTTGCTGTCATCATTGCCACCGACGCACAACCAAGAAGAAGTCATGGTGCCAGTGTAATGTTAGCCGAGCGGGAGCATGTGTGAAAGGGAGAGGGGCAGGACTATAACATTCTTGTCCTGTCTCAAGTCGATGCCACTTTTGATATGACCTTAGATGTAACTCGGAGGTATAACCTCCATAGACCAAATCAAAACATCATGAGTATATAGCATCTATAGTATAGCCTCTTTTATATTTTCATTTTAATTACCTACTATTACTACATGCACAGAATATTTGTGTATTCCAGGGAGCATTGATTCACTTACAGTGATTTTGATTTTGAGAATTGCATAGTCCGATAGTTTGTAGTTTCTGTCATTTTCTGAGATGAATATATCAGGTTGATCATTATTATCTACCTTTGAAGTGTCTTTTATATTAAATCGCTAACTTTTCAGATGTGTAAAGTACAACAATGCAACGTTAATTTTGGCCAAAGCTTTGACACCAGAGACTTATGCAAAAAGAGGTACTATTAAATTGAGTCAGTATACCTTTCCATGTGGTGACAACTCTTTAATAAGTACACCAGTATCTAATGTAGATATGTAGAATCAAATCTAGATAGTTGTTTTGGTTTTGATAAGTGGATGTTCACATCGGACTATGCAGCTTTCAGATGCTGTGCTCTTATTGCTTGAATTCCTATCGCGCAGCTAACCCAAGTGTACTCCTATAGTAAAATGCCCATCATGGTATAAAGTACATAAGTAACATAAGACCAACAATATTTAATGCGGTGCCAAGTGTGAGATAACGCGTTTTACACGCGAGGTGGATTGTTTACATTGCTGGTGATTTATTGTGATGTACTTGGAACCACCCGCACCTCTTATCCACACAACATCCATCTTCATCCTCACCCATCCCTGCCTCCCGCCTCCTCTTCCCGCCTGCCTCCTCCCTCCTCCCTCCCTCCTCCCCCCTCCTCTCTCCCTCCTCCCTCCTCCCCCCTCCCTCCCTCTTCCAGCCTGCCTCCTCCCTCCCCCCTCCCTCCTCCCCCCTCCTCTCTCCCTCCTCCCTCCTCCCGTCTCTTTCCTCCCGCCTTCCTCCCTCCTCCTGCCTGCCTCCTCCCGCCTCCCGCCCCCGCCCCCCTCCCTCCTCCCTCCTCCCTCCTACCCACACACCGCCCCTCCCTACCATTCACCGCTCCCCCATTCTCCCCACAACAAACCCAACCCCCTCCCTCATTCACCCTCTCCATTCTCAACACAGCAACTACGCACACATCCCCTCCCCCTTCACCTCTCCTCATTCTCAACACAGCAACTACCCGCACACTCCCTCCTCCTTTCACCCTCCCATTTCCCCAACACTCCCGCACACCTCCTTCTCCATCCCCGTCCCTCCTTCTCCCCTCAACAACTCCCCTCAACAACTAACAGCACAGCTCCCCTCCCTCCCGCTCACCCCTGCCCCATTCTTCATACAGCAACACACACACGCTGACTGATCTCCCAGCTGGTGAAAGCCCCTCCCCTCACACCCCCCCCCCCCGCCCCCAGAGAGGGTGGTGTTGATGGGAGGTGGAGCTGGAGACAATGCTTTGAGGTGCTGGAGGCGGCAGCTGCTGCGATCCCTGTGATCTCCGTCTTCCACAGGTAACATCCACCACAGGTGTCAGCTGCAGTGAGTGGATGTGGGTGGGGGGGAGGGGGGCGAGGCGGGGGTGAGATGAGAGGGCGGGTGTGGGTATGAGTGTGGGTGTGAGTTGAGAGGGCAGGTGTGGGTATGGGCGGGTGTGTGGATGTGGGTGTGTTGACAGGACAGTTGTGGGTGTGGGTGTGGGTGAGGTGAGAGGGCAGGTGAGGGTGTGCCTGTGGGTGAGTTGAGAGTGCAGGTGTGGGTGTGGGTGTGGGTGAGTTTAGAGTGCAGGTTTCGGTGGGGGAACCTTTCTAAATATATATTCACTATTTCAGTCGTATTTAATCGAATATTCCCTTCTGAAAAGTGTTGGTTAAATGTATATCATCCGCAATATTATGTAAATAATATGAAATGAACCGTTCGCAGAATCCTTGCAGTAGCTACAAGTAGGATATGGAAATAGGCACAAATAATGTATAATACTAAGTCCAACTAGTACTAGTATTAGCTGAAAGTAATTGCAAGGAGTACATGAATGTAGGTACAAGTAGTATATGAACGTAAGTGTAAGTAATACATGAAAGTAGTCATAAGTAGGTGTAATTAACATATGAATATAGGTGAAAGTAGGGTATGAAAGTAAGTGTAAGTAGTATATGGAAATATGTGCAAGCAGTATATGAAAGTAGATGGAAGCAGTATGTGAAAGTAGGTATAATTGGTACATGAAAGTAGTCAAATAGTGTAGGGAAATATGTGCAAGTAGTATATGCATGTAGGTGTAATTAGTATATGAATATATGTGAAAGTAGTATATGAAAGCAGGGGTAATTAGTATATGAATATATGTGAAAGTAGTAAATGGAAGTAAGTATAAGTAGTCAATGAAAGTATGTGCAAGTAGTACATACAAGTAGGTGTAATTAGTATCTGAGAGTATGTGTAAGTAGTATATCGAAGTAGTCGTGAGTAGTGTATTGAAATATACACACATATGTATAATAGGCCTACTAAAGATAATTATTATCTGAGAGTAGGTGTATGTGGTGTATGGAAGTAGATAAAAGTAGCATATGAAAGTAGGCTCAAGTAGGTACAAGTAGTATATGAAAGTGGGTGAAGTAGTATATGAAAATAGACAGAAGTCGTATATAGAAGTAGATGCACAGTGAAAGTAACATGTAAGTAGGTGCAAGTAGGTGTACATATTATATGAAAGTGGGGTGATGTAATATATGAGAATAGACACACGTAGTATATAAAAGTAGATGCATGGTGAAAGTAACATGATAGAAGGTGCACGTAGGTGCAAGTAGTATATGAACATGGGTGAAATAGTATATGAAAATAGAAGCAAGTAGTATGTAAAGGTAGATGCACCGTGAAAGTAACATGAAAGTAGGTGCAAGTAGGTGTAAGTAGTATATCAATATACAAGTACATATTATATGAAAGTAGGTGCAATTAGTATATGAAAGTAGGTGCAAGTAACGTACAACATAGGTGCAAGTAGTAGGTGAAAGTAGCTGAAAGTAGTATATAAAAGTAGGTGCAAGTAGTATATGAAAGAGGTGCAATTAGGTACAAGTAATATATGAATATAGGCACAAGACATATATATGAAAATAGACGCAAATAGTGAGGTGCCTGATGTGTAAGTCGTGTAATGAGGCCAAATATAACTGAAGGCTGTACTTCTTTTCTAACCACCCCTGTCCCACTCCCCCCCCCCCCATACCCCGACACCCGGCCTGGCTACCGCGAGGAAGTGCTAGCATTCAGGTCTGCCCCCCTCCCTATTTAATTACACCAGAACCACTGCCAAACTACCAATGTTCAAGTACCGAGTCCTCCCTGCTTGGACAGGATATGTAATAGCCCCTGCCACATACATTTTTATTTCATGAACACTACCGGACCTCTGAGGGTGGAAATAAAATTATTGGCCGACTCTTGCGCGTTTGTGTCTTTCTCTACTTCTTTAAGGCTCAGTCACATCTTACCGGCTTGGGGTACCGGATAGAAAACGGACACTGTCCGGTGAAATACATCAATGTCCGTTTTATACATGGTACTTATCCGGCATGTCTGTTCTCTGTGTGGTGGTGTCCGGTGTGTACGGTGGCAAGTTTTGAACATGCACAAAACTTGTACCGGACACCGCTGGATTGACGTGTATGGTTGGTGTCCATTTTAAGTCTGTTTAGTCTGTTTTGTCCGGTTCATGTCTGGTACCCATCCATTACGTCTCCGGTTTGCTTCCTGCAGAGTCCGTTGATGGTGTTGCGGGAATTCAGTCAGTATATGTTTTTGGCACATCCGTGAATAGTCCGGTACGTGTCCAGTTGATGTTCGGTCCGACCGTTAGACATTCGGTTGTCATCCGGTTATCGTTCGGTTATCGTCCAGTGGGTATTCGTTAATGTATGTTCCTTGTCCGTTTAGCATCAGTTTTGTCCAGCGGAAAGCACAACATTTCGACACATTTCGGTACATTTTGATACCGAACACCATTGGACTAGAAAATTCTTTGTCTGGTTGTGTCCGGTACTCAATCCGTTAATGTGTGACAGGCACTTTAGCTATGAAGTTCAAGCAAATAAACAAACTTGCAATGTAAGCGCTTGGCTTTCATTTGCTTCAGCATACCATAGTTAATTGGTGGAACGAGTACTGCTTTTCAACCACCAGGGGCTCAGTTGGTTGGTTGGTTGTTGGAGTTTTACATCGTGGCAACATCTAAGACCATATCAGAACAGATACCGACTTGTGACAGTGCACACTCATGGCAACTTTATAGTGCGGCCCCACTGGGAAATTAGTCTGCCAATACCATGACATGATATCCCACACAGTCACATTATCCTGACACTGAAGTAACCAGTCCTCACCCTATCCTATTAATGCCGAGCACCTGGCTAGGAAGCGACAAGTATCAATTTTATGTAATTGGTTTGACTCAACCGGGAACCAAACTCCAGACCTTCCGCACACGAGGTCCGCTCTCTACCCTATCGGCCATCGCATGCAGTTGGGTCAGTCAGTACAAAGGACTACTAACGCCCCCCCCCCCCCGCCCCCCATTCTCAGGGGATTTGCCACATGTCTATGTAAATGAAGTGCAAGCTACCAGTAAACGCTATCTTCGCTGACAAGTGCACCCAAATGTAATATTTATGTTTGGAGAGTGTGCAAGAATTGAGCATGCCTATTGAGCACAGCAATGCGCACGCGCATCTGAAAGCATGCTTCCGGTTATGGCCGATTATAGCGTGAGTGATGCACAGCTGAGGGCGAATTGTTGTTCTTGTAGAAATATCTGTGTAATATTGATATTAATAAATAAGAGTAAAGGGAGAGCTAGCAGCAGAAAGAAACAACAACCGGTGAGTATATCCATTGAGATACCTATATATATATCACAACCTTACTATAACAAGTTCTATTTGAGAATATGGTGCTTTCCAGATAATGAAGACTGAAGCTGTATAACTGCATGATAGCAAAGCAGATAGAACAATATTATTTTTAATATATCTCAGTGAAAAAACTAGTTGAGAAACAGGTGTGTAACTGCATGATAGCCTTTTGTAGATAGAACATTTGTACATCCATAACACCAATTTGGTCACTTTGTCAGATAGAAATTTGTTATAGTAAGGTCATGATATATATAAATATATATATATATATATACGCATGTATATTTTTATGTAAATGCCTTTGTGCTGTGTAATTAGTAATGCGTGGATAAAAGAAAACAGAATGTTAAGTTGATAGCAGTTCTTTATTTCTGTGTATGAAACTGTGGATGAAACGTCACCTCCACCCTAAGTATTCAGACCAGGATAGCGCAGTCCCCTGCTGCAGAACTGGTACACATCGATATATGTACTATATCATTTATTATGTGGATATAAATAACGGCAGCCCCTCAATGTTTCTCTGTAACAACCTTAACTTCCATGTTATGTACTGCGGAGCGGGCATTCTCTCCTGCCCAGCCTCCTATACCGATGAGCCAACTGTCACTCTGCTCACTTTCAAAATTGTATATGCATATATATATATATGCACATGTGGACATATGTGGACATATGTGGACATATGTGTACATGCACATGTGTTTATATGTGTATATATGTAGGTGGGCTTATATGTACACGTATTTACATAGATATACACACATGAAGAATTTGGGCGTAACATCGCGTAAACGCTAATCAAAAACGCTACTTTTAATTCTCACTATTTCCACTTTTCTAATGATATAATGACTATGAAGCAATGAACCAAAAAATAGGAATGTAAAAACAAGGAATTTTTTGAAGGTTTGATTTTAATGTTTAGCTCAATTTTTGGATAGGCCATTACATGGTTTTGCACCTGAAATCTTCATTTGTACAAGTGTTTATACATATTTACACATATGTACACATATTTACACTTATGCACACATGTACACGCATATTTACACATTTACATACGTACATACATATGGACAAATGTACAAATGTACATACCTATACATGTGTCCTAGGTAGCATGTGCTCTTTTGCACATATCTACATTGATACATATGTACGCACATATGTGGCTATGAGGCTAACCTGGAAGGACAAAGTGACAAATAAGGAAATACTCAAATGGACGGGACTGCCCTCCATGGAAGATCTTCTGATCAAAAAGAATCTCCGGTGGACTGGACACCTCATGAGGATGTCATCAGACAGGCTACCAAAGCAGATCCTCTACTCTCAACTGTCTTCTGGTTACAGAAAAAGAGTGCGCCCTAGTCTCCGGTTCAAGGATACCATCAAGAGAAACCTGAAGCTGAGAGACATGAAGACCGACTCATGGACATCACTCTCACAGCAGAGAGCTAAATGGAGAGCTGCAGTCAAGTAATGAAAGCAGTCTTTGTCACATCGCGACCGACAGCATGATGATGATGACATATATGTGGATATACGTATATATATATCTACATATTTACATCCAGATATGTTTACGCATGTGCATATGTACGTAGGCCTAAGTACAACAGTTTGCAGATAAATATGTACATATATACACATATGCATAGGTATAAACCTATGTATGTACCTGTGTACATATGTACATAAGTGTATATATATATATATGGAAAGCTCTTTCCCAAGACTCGATAAGCGCCATGCCAAAAAAGTAAGCTTTCAATGCCAATGCCAAGGTCATAGGTCATGCGTTGGAAAAGAGCTTTTCATATATATAAAGAGCTCTTCATATACATATATATACACATATATGAAGAGCTCTTTTCCAGAGTATGGGCTATGAGCTTGGTATTGGCATTTTTTGGAATGGCGCTTATGGCGTTTTGGAAAAGAACTATTCATGTAGATACCTGGAGGTGCGTCTGCAATCTTGCATTGACACATACATATATATATAAACAGATGCGCACACAAATAGATCAATCTAAACACAGACTCTATTAGCGTGTGTGAAGCAGTTGGGCTATATTTAACTGGTGCTGGGTGACCTCATACCAGACTATCAGTTTCCCTTGTTAGTGCTTGAGCTGGGTTGGGCGGGGTGGTGTCTGCCCACACCCCACCTGGCGGGCGTTTCGTTCATAATCTAATGTAGAACAGAGACCTCCCGAGACTAGCGTTGATGTGACACATTTATTTAGTGCTGACCTGGGTGATATGGGTGGTTGGATGTTGGAGTCTTACGTCCAGGTAACATCTAAGGTCACACATCTACTAATATGACATATCTAAGTACCCGCTGATCTGCCTATTTACAATGTAATTTAAACGGCCAGAAGACCAGTGCCTCGGCGCTGAAAAAATGTATGTTCTGATAAATAAACTGTTTTACAAAAGAAAATATATATCAAGACGGGTACCAACTTGCAACAGTGCGCACTCATATCCTGACACTGAGCTAACCAGTCCTTGCCCTATCCTATTAATGCCGAGCACCAAGCTAGGAATTGGCAAGTATCAATTTGATAAGTCACTCTTTTGACTTGACTGGGAAGCAAACTCCGGACGTTCCGGACACGAGGCCTGCGCTCTACCAATTCGTGGTTGATATGACCTAAGATATGTGACTCTCCTCCATATCTACCCGTCCATCATCAACGAGTCATATGCTAATGTGAGTAGTCTTCACTGATCTCTCAGGCAAGGAGCCACGTAGACAAGTGGGCGTGGATAGATAGGGTGATGATATCAGGGAGCCTTGGTGGTAGAATGGTTAGCACACTGAACCGAAATGCAAGAGATGTGGGTTGAATCACCGCTCTAGGCGCAATATTTCCATTTGTCATCACACCAATGCCACTGGTTCTATGACCAGCATCATGTACAAGCTATGCACTGTATACCTGTTGATCCTACCCTGTGTATGTATATGAGACTGTCTGAAAAGGTGCTAAGCAATATGGGACAAAACTTTATCCATTGTAATGATCAACATACTATCTGCTTATGCATTTGCTCAGGATAAACTAATTTCATTTTTACATGGTGTTTCATAATCCCAATAGAATACATATTGATTTGAAGCAAATATCCTTGTGTTTTCAGTGTAACTGTTCTGTGCTGTTTAGTGTCAATCATTACAATGGACAAAAAAAGAAAGAGTTATCACCTTTGAGACAGGCTCATATATATATACAAGTGCATTGCCTGGATATGTATGTAATTGTAAGCCTTAACTGACCATTTAAAAGACTTATAATTCCAGGGGGTCGAAGGTAGTAGTCTGCACTTATCTCTGAGGCAGGTAGTCACATATACAGGTGAGCGTGGATAGTGTGGTGACACCAGGTAGCCTAAGTGGTGTAATGGTTAACACACTTTTCCGGAATAGAAGATATGTGGGTTCGAGTCAGCGCATGCAGCAATCTTTCCCATTTTCATCAAACCCCCCCAATACACTAATATTACACTTTATTCTGTTCCTCCACTATTTTCGAACTTGCCTTTTGGTAATGTGGTGACCTGGGTGATTTAGCATTTCCATGGGAAACATCATAATTAATTCAAACATGTCTAACCACTGTATGACCTGATAGGGAAAAAGTGATTCTGGAAATTACTTCCTTGGCAATCGTACGATACAACACCCACTTGTGCTGGGTGAATGGTCATGTCGGTATCCAAGGAAACACACAAGCTGACCGAGCTGCTAAAATGTATCTGGATGGTATTGCTGCGCCATGTTGGATTCCTCACTCTGACCTGAGACCACTTATTCTCAAGTATCTCAAATCAAAATGACACCATGAATGAAATGAGCGTCCAAGTACCAAGTTGCATAACATCACCCCATTCCTTGTAACATCAGTCACATGTTAAAGCATGGTGTCAGCAAGACCAAGTAGTCCTGGCTCGCTGCCACATTGATCACACTTTGCTGACTCATGCATTTTTACTCAAGGGAGAACCCACCACCTGGTGCCTTAACTGTCAGTGCCCACTGAGACTCAGACACATTCTGATCGAATATGGTCATTTCATGGCATTCTGGCAACAATGTTTTGAATATAAATAGCATGGAGGACCTCTTTACCAACGTAAAACACGTACAATGTTTAAAGTAGCCATGAACAGCTCGACTGTGGCAGTTCCTGTAAGCATAGCTATGTGTTGTGCTTTACGTTTTTGCTGATATATAGTAAAGATATACATGGCATCGGAAAGTTTAAGTTGGTGAAATCGCTCGGATCTTTGTCACAGAAAGGAACCCAGACTTATGTTATTACGGTGCTAACATGATAACCATTAGACTAGCTAGGCTCCCTGATGCAACCAACCAGCCTACCCACACCTAGCGGTGCATGTTGCATTTAAACTGGAGAGGACAGTGTACCTCACTACCCTAATAATAACAGTCATTTTTTTTTTTGTTCTTGAAGATGGATAAGTCTGAATAGACTTGTTTTCACCATTAGACAGTTTGTCGATAGAAAGCCTGAGCCTACACTTATAATGACCCAAGGGATTTTTAAGCTCCCACACCACATAGACATGGTATGAGAGCAACTGGCCTTTGATGATGCTGTATGTTATACACAGCATTAATGAGAATACAAATAATTATTGAACAATAAAAGAAGTATATAGTAAACATAGTAAAAATATGTTTTATAATGTGTGATGCAGAAGTATTATGCGAGTATAAAGGCGCAGAAGGGAATTCTATTATTATATTGTTATTATTACTGCATGTTTGCTGCTGATACCTTCCACACTGTGCGACCGAAAATCAATACAAAACCTTCTAGTGATCGGGATTATAAAAGGAGAGTGACACTTCAGACTCGTAGACTGGATTATATATCACTTATAGGTGAATACCACTGAGAGCTGAGTCAGACCTGATAGTGATTAATAGTGGGGATATCCACTGGTGAGGTAGGGGGGATGCAGGGGGGGTGGCATTCTGAGGAGAAATTTGGTACTCAGCTGAACAGAAGCTGATGAAGTATAGAACCATGTGTGTTCTATGCATCTTTAAGCGCTGGTACCGGGCGCAGTGGCCGAATCGGTAAAGCGCAGACCACCCGGGCGGGAGATCGGGAGTTCAATTCCGGGATGAGTCAAACGAATGACTTACATAATTGAGACATTTGTTTCCTAGCTTGGTACTTGGCATTATTAGGATAAGGAAAGGACTGGATCATTCAGTCGCAATTGTGGTGTTCTCTGTGGCGGAGTGGTTAGAGTGTCTGACTTTTTTCTAGGTCGGACTCCTAATCTGAAGGTCAGTGGTTCGATTCCCTGTGCCCCCACCTCTGCCAATTTGGATTTCCACCGCTGTGTTTAACTTACAGCGTCATCAAAGGCCGGTTGCTCTCATACCATGTCTATGTGGTGTGGGAGGTTAAAAATCCCTTGGGTCGGTAAAAGTGTAGGCTTGGGTTTTCTATCGACAAACTGTCTAATGGTGAAAACAAGTCTATTCAGACTTATCCATGACAGGCAGTATAAATCTTCAACAACAACAAGATAATGTGAATGAGTCGGATATTGGGTCATGGTGCTGGCAGCCTGATTTCCCTGTTGGACAGCACTATTAAGTTGCCATGAATGCGCACTGTCACAAGTCGGTACCCATCCTAATATGACCGTCGATGTTGCCAGGATGTAAACATCCAGCAACCAACCATTTTATATTCTGGTCACCATCACGTCCCAGCTGAATAATCGTCCAGGATAGTCCACTAAAGGCCAAGAAGTAGGCGCAAAGAGGGTGATTACATCCTGTACATTTAGGAGTATTTAACAAATGAATATCCTTGTTTGTTGGGATTTTATATCCTGAGAAAATGTATGATCATCTCAGGACATATGATATACTGGTTTCTGACAGTGTATACTCGTGGCGACTTCCTAGTGCTGCCCCACTGGGAGACCAGCTCACCAGCACCATGACCCGATTCCCCACTCAGTCATATTATCATCATACTGAACTAATCAGTCCTTGGTATGTTCTAGTAATGCTGAGCATGAGGATAGCTAGTGACAGGTATCAATTTTAGAAGGCATTGGTTTGACTTGGCCAGGATTCACATTGGAAGCCTGCACTCGTATTGATCCCCACACTACATCCGGTGAAAAATGAATATGTGAAGAGCTAAATAAGACGAGGGCACATTACAATTGTAATATCAGCACTACTCATCATCATCATCATGCTGTCGGTCGCGATGCGACAAAGACTGCTTTCATTACTTGACTGCTGCTCTTGTGTGGTTGTACATTTCATGAAAGCTGCCTGCAAAAGTGTTGAAGTGGTGCTGGCTTTTGCAAGTTACCAGCGGCACTCTCTCGGGGAGCAAATAGAGGTTTCACACTGGCAAGAACATGTCAAGACAGGTGCAAAAACTATTTGTCCCTGCAATGGCTGGTCGGGAGATGTTGGGAGTTCCATACATCAACCGCCCTTAATGCTGCCACAGTGACATGGTTTTCTGTTTAGGGTTTGCTCCCTTCGCCTTTGGTTCTGTCAAAAACCTGTAGGGGCGTCAAACTCCCTGAGGTATTGCTATACCTGCTATACCTGCAATACCTACTGATAATAATAATGACAATAATGATAATTGTTTATTTTGCCATAATAGATTATAGAGCACATAATAGATTGTACATCACATATACTTTATGAGATAATAGAATAACAATATACTACACATTATTTATTCCAATAACTTATTATATTATACATAAACATAAGGTAAATATTACAAATAATCTTGAAAACATGATATAAGACAAAATAAAATAAGTACACACAAATATAAGGATGACAATAAAAACTGTCCGGAAAATAACAGGAATATCAGATTAGGTATTATTTGTGTGTGTGCTACTCGCATAATAGTTTATAAATAGCATATCTGACCATCACTGAGATCTGAGTCAGAAGTGATTATGATTAATACTGTGGACAGTCGTCAGGGGGAGTATTAGGGGCAGCCTCGTTTTTGCAGCCAGCTGAGTACCAGCTGAACCCCGTGTGTGCATGACAGATTTGCGAGCTGTGGCAGCCGCCACCTAGCGGCAAACTAAACAACCAGCCTCGGGGCAGACTGCAGGCTATTTGGTTGAACATGTCTCGTCGGTTTTTCACCGGATATACAGCCAGCTCCTCTGATCGGTTGGTCTTTGGGGTTTTACTTCCTTGCAACATCTGATGTCACAGATGGGATAGCCGAATGAGTTAGAGCGTCCGTCTCCCGTGTCGATAGATCATAGGATCGTGGGTTAGAACCCTGGTCGAGTCAAACCAATGACTTAAAAATTGATACCTGTCGCTTCATAGCCAGGCGCTCGGCATTAATAGGATAGGGCAAGGAGCAGTGGAATGAGGAAGACCAATCGTCCGCGATTGAAATTTCCCCTGCTTAATCAACTAATGAACCCCCACAAAAGAATATCAGGATGGGCACTGACTTGTGACAGTGCACACTCATGGTGACTTTATAGTGCTGCTCCATGGGGAGATCAAGTCGCAAGCACCATGATGCACGATATCCCACTAAGTCACATTATCCTGACACGGAGCTAACCAGTTCTTGCACTATCTTATTAATGTCAAGAGCCAAGCTAGGAAGAGACAGGTATCAAATTTGTAAGTCATTGGTTTGACTCGACTGGGAATGAAACTCCCGATCTCCGGGACGGGAGGCCTGCGCTCTACCGATTCGGCCACCGCGTCCGGTCCAGCTCATATGATGTAATACTTCTAATTATTAGTGATGACTGGAAGTTGGATTCCAGGCAGCGTCAAGCCAAAATGACTTTCAAATTTGAGACTTGTCGCTACCTAGCCTGGTGCTCAATATTACTAGGATAGGAGATGGACGGGTTAGCTCGATATCAGGATAATATGTATGAGTGTGAAATCGTGTCATGATGGCGGCGGTCTGGTCTTCCAGTGGAACAGCACTGTGAAGTTGCTACCAGTGTGCACTGTGGTCTTGATATGACCTGTTGTACTCGTCCTTATATTACCTTAGACGTTGCCAGGCTGTAAACGCCCAATAAACAAGCTAATGATGATGTCCATCGAATTATATTTTTTATTATCAGACATAATGAAAAATGCTAAATTAATATTTAAAAAAGTAATCTAATAAAATAGCATAAAGGTACACTGACCATCACACTGACAATTATACAATTAACGATGATGATACTTGATAGTGATGCTAATTTTGTTAAAGCTGCATACTCCGATGGTTTTGAGTTTCTGTCATTTTCTGAGATAAAAGTATTATGTTGATTGTTATAATCTATGGGTAGATTAATACATTGATGTTAATTTTATTTGAAATGGCAATCTTTTGAGATATTTGAAGTGCAAACATGCTAAAATAATGTCGGCAAGCATACCAAAACTCTGCCAACATAGGCTTCTGCAGTAACTGGTTTCTAATAAATGTCCTCAGTATGTCCTTCTATGTGGCAATAATTGTTGATAATGATACCACTATCTAAGTTAGATATGCACACACTGATGCACAAGCGAATCTAGATAATTAGGGATCATTATTTTGGTTTTGAAAAGTTGGTGTTATCATCGGGCTATGCAGGTTTAAGCAAAGGAAAATGCAATAAAACATCGAATGAGCAAATTAAAAAAAAATATATATATTCTAATTTAACGCCTACAAATCAGAAAAATAGGCATTACAGCAATTAGCCTCTCTGTCGTCACGCTATACTGGACAGGTATTAGACAGAGCACGCACTCTGAGCACGATCCTGGTGTTGAACACAATAACTACAGCAGCACCCCGGCTAAAGGGGTGGGAGGGGGGAGGGAGGGGGGTGGGAGGGAGGGTGGGAGGGAGGGTGGTGACACATCAGTTCGAGGATATCTGTGCGTTTGCATGCCCCAGATTTTCGACAAATCGATCTGATTACACAACTCAGCCTAGGCCTAGCTAGATTTCCGCTGTGAAATCAACTCGCCAAATTCGATTACACCATCAAAGGACTGGTGGGTTTTCCTGAAGACGGGGCAAACCATGGCTGATTATCAATCATCTGATGCGCTTATTAGGGAACAGCTATCGATATATAATACCAAACGGTGGTTAAGTTTTAGCGTCGTTCTGATCACTACTCCTCTGTTAATCGGCGCTGTCAACACGCATCGTCGCACTCCACTGATGCTTCGCCATGTATGGTTTGTTAATAGCATGTTTTTTTTGTATGCCTACCATACAAATTTCATATTAATTTAGTTCATGTTGACTAACTCCACCATTAGATAACTTCTCACTCCACGTCTCCATCTCCGTCCCTTCAGCCTACTTGTTTGTTCTTCTTTTTATTCCTTGAAGATTTAACCTGGTTAAGCCTGAATAGGCTTGTTTTCACCATTAGACAATTTGTCGATAGAAAGCCCGAGCCTACACCTTTACGGACCCAAGGGCACTTCCCCGCCCCAGTCGTAAGGGGCGGGGAAGTAGGCTGAGGGGACGAAGATGATATTGAGAGGGGCTGATGGGAGGGAAAGGAGGTTCTGGCAGATGGGAGGCTGAGCGGAGATGGAGACGGAGACGGAGACGGATCCAGAGACGGAGACGGTGATGAAGACGGAGACGGTGATGGAGATGGAGACGGAGATGGTGACGGAGAAAGTGACGGTAACGGTGACGGAGACGGAGACGAAGGTGGTGATGGAGACACAGAAGGAAAATGAGAAGATGGGAATAGGCGAATAGGCATATTGTCAGGCGGAGTAGGAGTGGGAGTGGGAGTGGGAGTGTTAGTTGGAGTGGGAGTGGGAGTGACAGTGTTAGTGGGAGTGGCAGTGGCAGTGACAGTGGCAGTGTTAGTGGCAGTGACAGTGACAGTGGCAGTGTTAATGGCAGTGGCAGTGGCAATGGCAGTGGCAGTGTTAGCGTCAGTGGCCAGTGTTAGTGGCAGTGGCAGTGACACTGGCAGTGGCAGTGACAGTGGCAGTGGTAGTGGCAGTGGCAGTGGCAGTGATAGTGGTAGTGGCAGTGGCAGTGACAGTGGCCAGTGGCAGTGGCAGTGACAGTGGCAGTGGCAGTGGCAGTGGCAATGGCAGTGGCAGTGTTAGTGACACTGGCAGTGGCAGTGGCAGTGGGTTCCGGGAGGATGTCGAGAGTATGTGTGTGTGTGGGGAGGGTGTGAGGCAAGGGGGGGGGCGGGGACTTTCTTTCAACGCGACCGTATTCCTATCAAATCAAAGTAGCCTTTTCCGGTAGCTGATCAAGAGGGTAGACTTCCAGTGTAACGCCCCTATAAATAACCCCAGCGCCTACATATAAAAAGGCATGCCGGGACAGATTGCGCATGCGCAGAGAGCTCAACAGATACAGGAGTGGGAGATACTTCATCGAATCGTCGTCCTAAGTCTATGGGTTCAGTATGTGATATTGTGTGAATAATGTTCATTAAAAACACTACACAAACTGAGAAGGGTCAATATCCCCCACCCCCCCCCCCCCTCCCCTCCACATACCCCACCCAAGCAGCAACGTAGGTAAGAATACTAACAATATATTCGTCTTTTCGTGAACTGTGTGGTTACAGTATGATGTCATAGTTAATGAGGATTCAGACACAGATCACAGTGGATATATTTACTTGAACAGTTGCCCTTAGTTATTGATTTCTTAATACACAAACAACGATTATATGATCATTATACGGGGCCATATTCCCTTATCCAAAATTCTGAAATCTGAATAGTTCCGAAAGCCAAAGATTTTTTCCTGTTCGGCATATACATACACTGTATTATTATTGACGGGTTTAATTTGTCCCACCTAGTCTAAATAGAGAACTATTAATGTGTTTGATTACGGTTTATTTGAAGCTATAATCTGCTGAAGTTACACCAACTGTTATACAAGAGTATATCTGGTGTATAATTATCCTATTATTTCATTTATATTACTCTATTAAATAAACTGTAATTGTATTTGTGGTCTTTATTTGTCCCAATTAGTGTGAATATTTATGGAATATTCATATGTGGTAGTTTGTTGGTTTGTTGTTGTTTTACGTACTAGCAACATCTAAGGTCATATCAGGACGGGGTAGTATTAAGGTTTGATAGTTGAGTAGACTGCACTGACCTCTCAGGCAAGTAACCACATATACAGGTAGGCATGGGTAGTGTTTTGATATCAGGGAGCCTAGGTGGTTTAATGGTTAGCAAACTGGCCCGGAATTCAAAGAGATGTGGGTTCGAGTCCTGCTCTGGGCACAATATTTCCCATTTTCATCACCCCTATGACAATAATATAGCTTTATTCTGAAATCCGAAAAATTCTGAATTCCGAAATACAACTGGCCCCAAGTATTTTGGATAACCAACGACATGTACATACACCCTACGCGAAGTGACAATGAAGACATCAAGACAATTATTTGAATTCTTGACTTTTGCGGGGAAGTCAATGAACCAGACTCTAGACATCTACATATTATCGCAGCAGGATGTTGGTAAGTTCATCTACTTCAACGGAGATTTCATCGGACTTCATTAGATGGAAGTAGGGATAACTTACAGATTGATTTACAGATCCTCTTATGCCTGATCTAGGCCCTATTGAGCCTCTAATGCCAGTTCATTATGGTAAGAAAATAACTTGTTATTTCATCACATATGGAGGTTGACAGAGCTCTGAAGTCATATAATTGTGGGGATCCTCTCCAATATATGTCCATCCTTCTCTCAAATGCTTCAACCTTCCATGCTTTAACCACTTGGTCTGGAAGACTGTTCCATGGATCTGTCACTTGAAAGAAATATGACTGTTTCCTGACCTCAAACCTGGGCCTCTCCTTGAAGATCTTATGCCACTGTCCTTTGATATTGCTGTCTATTCTGAGGTTGAACAAACCCTTTGTGACAGCACTGTCATAGACTCCAGGTGTAATCTTATAATTGCCTATCACATCTCCCCTGAGACCACGATATGACAATGTTGGTGGCTTAAGTCTCCTCATGTAATCTTTATATGACATCTCTCTCAATCCTGGGATATATTCTCTAAAGTTTGAAGCTAAACTTACTTAATATACACATTACCACTCTATGGTGCGACTTCTCTCCCTCAAACTTGTCATCTACCTCAGGCATGTTTTGATGAATACTTATTCCGGATTATATAACTCCTGAAAGCTGATATCAGGCAGTAACGGTTTAATACATGAGGGGTAATTTTAAGAGAAAGTTGTCGATGAATTGTTAGTAAATAGTTTGGGACGGGCGTGGTCTTCCCTTGTGTACAACACCCCCCATACACGCAACCACTACACACACCGACATGCACTCCACACCGCCATACACCCCACCACTCCCGTACACGCATTCACACCAAACACCACACACATCACACACCTACATACTCCACTACCACACACACACCACAACACCCGCGTTTACTCAGTTACTATACAGAGCGCCGGGACACACACCACTACACCCCACACACATCATCACAAACAACAACACCCCTGTAAACACACACACACCCACTAGACAAAGCACCAGAACACACATCACACACCACACACAACACCACACACCACGATACTCCTGTACACGTAATCACTCCACACAGTGTCGGAACGCACACCACAAGTACCACACACAACACCACACACCACGACACACATCGCCAAACACTACCACGCACAACCACATACCACCTCACACCACCATACACACCACCACACACCACCACACACCAACACACACCACCACACACACCTCACACCGCACACCACCACACACCACACACATCACACACACCACACGCACCACCACACACCACCACACACCACCACGCACCGCCACACACACACACACCACCACACACACCACAACACTCCGGTACATGTAATCACTCCACACAGCGTTGGAACACACCACACACACCACACACCACACATACCACACACACCACGCACCGCCATACCTATCACCACGTACCACCACCCACCAACACAGACCACCACACATCACCGCCATACACATCACCACATTCCACCCCCACACACCACCACCCACACCACCACCCACCCCACACCACCACCATCCACACCACCACACACACACCACACATCCACCACACACCACCACACATCACCACACACCACCCACCACGACACACACCCCCACACCACCACACGCACCACACCACCCCTATACACCACCACACACACCACACCACTCCGGTACACGTAATCACTCCACACAGCATCGGAACACACCACCGCGTCGGAACACACCACACATACCACACATCCCACACCCCACACATACCACACACACCACACGCCGCCATACATATCACCACGTACCACCACACACTGCCACACACCACCACACACACCACCACCCACACCACCACACACACCACCACACACCATCACACACACCACACCTACCACCCCATACCACCCACACCACCACACACACCAACCACACACCACCACACACACCACCATGCACACCACCACACACACCACCACCCACACCACCACAAACACCACCCACACCACACACACACCAACCACACACCACCACACACACCACCATCCACACCACCACCCACACACACACCACCACCCACAGCACCACAAACACCACCACACACCACCACACACCACCACAACCCACCACACCACACACACAAGTGGAGCTGATCCCGGTGGCGGGCTGACAGTGCGAGGGAAAGCTACAGGTGGTGTACGCTGACAGGTGGGCAGGTGGGTGAGGGTTGACGCCACTCGGCCAGTGTCACTTCTAACCGCACACTTCGCTGAATAATATATACCCAACAGTGTGTCTGGGGGGGGGGGGAGGGGAGGGGGTCTGGTGTGGGGGTGGGGGGGGGGGCGGTGGGGGGAGGGGTTGGTCGGCAGGGAATGGAGGAGAAGCCATTGGGCACGTGACAGCATCGCATGCAGGAGGAAGGAAACTCGGCTGGGACAGGAGGGGTAAGAGCGGGGGGTGGGGTGGAGCAGGAGCAGACAACATTTGTACTGCTTGATTGGGCGATACTACATTATAAACAGTACGTTGTGCATCTGGTCGCGCAGATGTGTGTTTATGAGGTTAGAAACGACAGGTTTTCCGTGTGTGCAAGACGAGGTATGGTTAGACGACACCAAGGAAGCGTACCAGATGTGGTTACTTTAAGTTTAAGTCTGCCGCATATCACCCGACATTTTCGAGTTGTTAGGTCCGAGGGAGCGGGGAGAGGAAGTCCATCGTTGGTCCTGGTTCAGTTCGACAAATGAACCTTTGACCTGAACCCCGTGTTAATCACGATATACATATACAGTAAAACCTCTTTAACCGACCACCTCCACAGAAGGACCACTTCCCTATATGGATCGCTTTATTCGGACCCCAACAATACCATAGTAACCATATTCTAACTCCCTAAACCAACCACCTCCCTAAATGGACGACTTAAAGTCAGTCCTAAGGTGGGTCGATTTAGAGAGGTGCTACTGTATATCTATATATAATTACATATAATTATATATGATGAACTGTTACATAGTACGATGGTTTTGATGTTCTGTCATTGTCTGTGATAACTATATTAGGTTAATCATTACGACCTACCTTAGCTCAGTTTAAACTAACTTTTATGCTTAATGGCTAACTTTTGAGATATTTGAAGTGCAAACATGCAAATTTAATTTCAGCAAACATGCCAAAAACTCTGGCACTATATGATTCTGAAGTAACAAGTTCTATTAAATTGCCTCAGTAGTCCCGTCGATGTGGCAACAAATATTTAATAAGTGCACCAGTATCTAAATTAGATAATCAGAATCAAATCTAGATAATTGTTTTGGTATTGAAAATTGGATGTTTTCATTGGACTATGCAACTTTAAGACCCTGTCACACTTCACCGGATTGAGGAAATGGAAAGAAACCAAACAAAGTCTGTTGATATGCGGCAAAGTCGGGTTTGTGTCCATTGCGTGTCCGTTGCATATCCGGCCCGATCCGGTACACATTTTGAACATGCACAAAACTTGGAACGGATGCTGCTGGATTGACTTCTATGGTTATTGTCCGGTTTGAGTCTGTTTAGTCCTTTTACCATCCGTTGGCCATCCGGTCATGTCCGGTTCATATCCGTTTCATGTCCGTTTCATGTCCGTTCGTCCAGCGGCCTTTGACCCGATATCGCAACATTTTGACACATTTTAATACACTTTGATAGTTATCACGCCCAAACACCACCAGACTAGACAATTCTGTCCATTGCTCAATCCAGCGAGGTGTGACAGGGGCTTTAACGTCGGAGTGAGTATTTTGAATGAGAAGGCGCAAGTCGAGATGTCGCGTAATCTGAGCCGGGCATTAAGCCGGCATAGGCTTACTGTATGAGGTCCGCAACTCTGAGTGAAGAGGACTTTTGCGAACGGGATGGAATCAATGGTTCAGATTGATGTGAGATGACAGTGGGAGGGGGAGGGGGGATAGGGGGTAGGGGGGGTTGATGGAGAGGGGGGCTGGTAAAGGCTCTACCCATCAGGCTATTCATATTCAGGTGGTGGCTAGGAGCGGTGTGGGGTGAAAGGAGGATGGGCGGTTGTACATTTGTGCAGGTGTTCTTATTGATAGCTTACTTGATTTTCAGACACCGTTTGTAGCTATTGAATCCGGTTGGTTGGTTGTTGGTGCGTTACGTCCTGGCAACATCTATGGTCAGCAGGGCTACCGACTTATAACAGTGCGCAATCATGGCGACTTCACAGTGCTGCCCGACTGGGATATCAGACCACTGGCACCATAACCCAATATCCCACTCCAGTCACATTATCCTGACACTGAGCTAACCAGTCCTTGTCCTATCCTGGTAATGCCGAATGCCAGGCTAGGAAGCAGTATGTATCAATTATATAAGTAATTGACTAATGCAAAGTATAGTAAAAGCTGGATTTTGTACTGTTTACAATCTACAAACAGTTACAAGCCATACAGAGGGGCCAAGGATACCAAAATTATTACGCAAACAAAATTGGATTAGTGCTGACCAACGGTAAAAACAAGTGCTAACAGACTTATCTGTTATGAACAGGGTAAATAAATTCATTGCTAAAATAAGAAGTAATTGGTTTCACTCGACCGGGAACTGAACTCCCGACCTTCCACACGTGACGCCTGTGCTCTACCGATTCGGCCACCGTGCCCGCTTTTGCACCCAGTAACTATCGCCATCTTTGAAGGTGCCGATATCGGCTAGAAAAAATGCAATTTGGGAATATTCACTTTGAAAACAGCTATCACAATCTATGCATTGCACGACCTGTTATTTTGTCTCATCTATCAATCCTTCCGATGACAGGGCATGTTTTTGCGGTTGGTTGCGGAATCTCTCCTGTTGGCTGCGGGAGACCGAACTGCAACCTGTAACGAAGCCGAGCTTAGAGCTTAGCCACAAGGTGAAGGTCGTGCATTGTTAGACAGATAGACAGATGCCTGTCTATTGTGTAGCAGACGGGCGAAGCAGTCTCAGTGGCCTGGACGCGGGTTGGTGGGAAGGAGTTTGGGAAGGAGGGAAGAGGGGGGTACCGGGAAGAGAAACGTGCAGAGGGAGGGGGAACGGGGTGGAAAGGACTAGGGGTAGGAAGCGTATGTTAGGGAGATGGGGGAATACAAGGGGGTGTGGGTAGGAGGGGGGTAAAGAGAGTGAGAGGGGTGAAGTAAGGGGGAGGGGTAAGGGGGAGGGGTAAGGGGGAGGCGGGAGGGGGTAAAGACGGGCATGGAGGGATGCTGATTGGAGAAGGTAGACGAGATGTGGTTGGTAGAGGGAGGAAATAGAGGAAGGTGAATAGGTGGTGTGAGAAGAGGGAAGGGAGGAGGATGAGGGGTAAGATAGGGAGGGAGAGTGGAGGAGGAATTGGTAGGGGATGAGGAGGGACTGAGCAGCGAGAAAGGGGTAGACCTGGGAGAGGGAAGGGAAGGCTAGGGTGAGGGGACGACGGGAGGTGGAGGTGGAAGGGGTCAAGAGGAGGATGAGTGGGGGAGGAGGACGAGAATAGATAGAAGGGAGGACAGGTGCGAAGGATGGAGGGGGCGAAGATGGAGGAGCGGATGAGAAGAGAGAGGGAAACGGGATGGGATGGGAGGTGAGGGGAGGTGGAGAGGTAGGCGGGGTGGGAGAGCGGGGAGGAGGAGGGAGGGAGGTACTAGGTGGGGAGGAGTGGGGAGGTGGAGGGGGGTTAGGTGCTATGGCAGAGATTGGAGGATGGGAGGGAGGTAGAGGTGGGGAGGAGTGGTGGAGGTGAGTGTAGGCTGAGTGGGAGAGCGGGGAGGAGGAGCGGGGAGGTAGAGGGGAAGTGGAGGGAGTCGGTGCAGTGGAATATATAGGGGAGGATGGGGGGGAGGGCGGTGGAGGTTGGAAGGAGTAGGGAGCTGCAGGGAGTCAGTGCAGTGGCAGAGAGGAGAGGTGGGGAAGGAGGTAGCGGAGGGTGGGTGGGGAGGAGGGGGGAAGGGGATGGAGGTAAAGGTGGGGGAGTAGGGAGGTGGAGGGAGTCTGTACAATGGCAGAAAGTGGAGGAGGGGAGGGAGGTAGAGGTGGGGATGGGTAGGGAGGTGGGGGGAGTCGGTGCAGTGGCAGAGAGAGGGGAGGGAGGGAGAGAGGGAGGTAGAGGAGGGTGGGGTGGGAGGGAGAAGTGCGGAGGAGGAGGGAGAGCAGGCCCGGGAGGTTTTGGGTGGCTTCCTCTTCACCCCGCTGGTTCTCCTCGCATGACTCACCCGCCCATACGTGGGCAGGTGCCGGTACCCCCCCCCCCCACCCTTCCACACCTCCCTTCCCCCACCACCCCCTCCCAACCACCCAACCACAAACTCCCTCCACAGGTCAAGCGATTAGTCACTGCCTGTGTGGTGTGTCGCACCGGCCAGATTGAACACCCGACAACTGCAAGAAGCAAATTAAAAAAGATGGCCGACGCTGCTGATTTAATTACACCTGTCTGCGGAACGACGTGAGCAGAGTTTTATAGCGCTGCCAAACTGGGCCATCATCGGCCCACAAGTGCCATGCTCTGCCAACAACGGGGCCTATACCACCCGACCCCCAACCCAACCCCACCACACCCCCACCATACTCCCGTTTTTGGTAGATCGTGGGATTCGAACCCACAGGTTCGAACACTGGTCGAGTCAAGCAATCACTTAAAAACTGATACTTGTCGTTTCCTAGCCAGGTGCTCGGCATTATTAGGATAGGGCAAGGACTGGTTGACTAAGTGCCAGGATAATGTGACTGAGTGGGATATCAGGCCATGCTGACGGTGGCCTGGTCTCCCAGTGGGGGAGCACTATAAGTTGCCATATGCAGGGATGAAAGTGGTCTCCAGTAAAAACCGCGGAAAACAAGTTGAAATTATTACACCGATGGCGAATATCCGCAATAATGCGGATCTTCTCCCATAGCACTGTCAGGGAAACGCGAAAAAATACCGGAAGTCAGGTTTCAACTAGCCTTGTTCTGATTACATTATCATCCATACCAACACTTTCTTGTTTAGGTTTGATGTTCTAGTTACATCTAAGGTTATATAAGAAAGGGTGTCGACCACCCAACTGGTGTCATATACATCCCATTTTTTGGAATGTTGTTTAACATTAATCGGTGAATATAAAAAATCCCGGAGATCTGTCATCCCTGCATATATGTGTGCACTATCACAAGTCGGTACCCATCGTGATATGACCTTAGATGTTGCCAGGATGTAGAACTCCAAGAACCAACCAACCACCACTGTTGTTAGGTGTGGGAGACCAGTTCAGATGACATGCAAGAACACTGATATGCCTGATGTGCAAGCTGAACTTGTTGTACCGGTCATTATATAGTAGGTTCGCTACGTGATCGACCAGCCATTGTCTGTGTAGTCCGCAGTCTGCACCGAACACCAGTCAAGGAACCACCCAGACAGGTTGGCGTAGGTAGGGTGATTGCAGCAGCATGGCTAGGTAGTGTAATGGTTAGGGTGCTAGTTCCAGAATGGAAATAAGTGTACCAGCAATACCAGCAATACCAACAATACTGGCAATACTGGCAATACCGACAATACCGGCAATACCGGCTATACCGGCAATACCAGTAATACCGGCAATACCGGCAAAACCAACAATACCGGCAATACCAACAATACCGGCAATACCTACAATACCAGCAATATCAGCAAAACCGGCAATACCGGCAATACTGGCAATACTGGCAATACCGGCAATACCAGCAATACCGGCAATACCGGCATTATCGGCAATACTGGCAATACCGGCAATACCAACAATACCAGCAATATTGACAATACCAGCAATACCGGCAATACTGGCAATACCACAATACCGACAATACCAGCAATACTGGCAATACCAACAATACCAGCAATACTGGCAATACCAACAATACCAACAATACCAGCAATACCGACAATACCGGCAATACCGGCAATACTGCCAATACCGGCAATACCGGCAATACTGGCAATACTGGCAATACCGGCAATACCAGCAATACCAACAATACCAGCAATACCGGCAAAACCGGCAATACCAACAATACCAGCAATACCAACAATACCAACAATACCAGCAATACCGGCAATACCGGCAATACCGGCAATACCGACAATACCGGCAATACCAGCAATACCAGCAATACCAGCAATACCGGCAATACCTGCATTACCGGCAATACTTGCAATACCGGCAATATCAGCAATACCAGCAATACCAGCAATACCAGCAATACAGGCAATACCAGCAATACAGGCAATACCAGCAATACCAGCAATGGTAAAATCAAAATGCAGTGCATATGATCGCAGGGTTGGTAATTTGAGTGGTACTATTTGGAATAAACTGCCAGCTGCAACACAAAATGCAGAAATCATAGCACTATTTAAGAAACTACTAACAAATAATGTAACCTAGAAATACAGATGATGTTTAAATGCATTAAAACAAAGTATGGTGAAAACTGGATTTTAGACTGTTTGCAATCTACAAACAGTTACAAAACATAAGCATGAAGAAAGAAAACCAAAGTTATTACTAAAACTGAATCCCAAAGATTTTAATCAAATTGGATTAGTGTTGCCGAGCGGTGAACAAAAGTATTAATGCACTTATCCATTATGAGCAGGGTGAATACATTTATCACCAAGAAAAAAGACGAAAAGAAATTGTGGGTTTGAATCCTGCTGTATACGCAAGATTTCCCATATACATCACCCCCACGATACTTGTTAGCATGACCTAGCTCCTGTACAAGTTGATGTGCTGCATGATTGATGAACCTATTCTGTGTATGTATGGTTAGTACAATTCCTATATGGTATGCATGTATTGCATGTATTGCAATACTTCACAGAGTTTGACACCCCTGCCCTGCAGAGTTGTAAACTACTGCCTTGTAGTACAGGTTCTTGACAGAACCAAAGGCTAAGGGAGCAAAGCCTGAACAGAAAACCATGTCACTGTGGCAGCATTAAGGGCGGTTGATGTATGGAACTCCCAACATCTCCCGACCATCCACTGCAGGGACAAATAGTTTTGCGCCTGTCTGGACATGTTATTGCCGGTTTGAAAGCTCTATTTGCTCCCCGAGAGAGTGCCGCTGGTAACTTGCAAAAGCCAGCAGCACTTCAACACTTTTGCAGGCAGCTTTCATGAAATGTAGGCTACCAAAGCAGATCCTCTATTCTCAACTGTCTTCTGGTTACAGAAAGAGAGGGCGCCCTCATCTCCGGTTCAAGGATACCATCAAGAGAAACCTGAAGCTGAGAGACTTTAAGACCGACTCATGGACATCACTCTCACGGCAGAGAGCTAAATGGAGAGCGGCAGTCAAGTAATGAAAGCAGTCTTTCTCGCATCATGACCGGCAGCATGATGATGATGATGTATGTACGTAAGTGTAAGCATTAAAAGGTCTATGTTTCTTTTTTCTCTTATCTTGTTCTTTACCTGTTATTCATGTACCAATGTTTTTCTTATTTCTCTGTAATTATCGACCTACATTGTTGTACATTTGTTTACTGTGTAGTGGAAATTGTCATTAGGGTTGGAAGACCAGTGCATTAGCACTGACAACATGGTATTCAGAGGAATAAAACCACTCGAACAAAAAAAACCCACATTTATATTATTTATAGTTCCCGGGTGACCAGCAGAGTACTCTGCACTTATCTATCTGTGAGGCAAGGATCCACATAGTCAGGTAGGCGTGGATAGGGTGATTGCATCAGGGAACATAGGTAGTGAAATGATTAGCGCGCTAGTCCCAGAATGACAACAAGTGTGGGTTTAATCTCCTGGTCTAGGTGCCATATTCCCATTTTCATCACCCCCCCTGTGACACCTGTTTCTTCCGTCTTAATATGGCCTTAGATGTTGCCAGGATGGAAAACTCCAAGGAGCACCCAACCACCTGTTCCTGACTGCACAGCGAACACCACACTCTAAACAGCAGTAATTGTCTGATCATCAAAGCTTCATTTGCTGCATAAGCCGATTAAAGCTGCATAGTCCGATGAAATATCAAATTTTCAAAACCAAATCAATTATCTCCATTCGATTTGACATATCTAACTTAGATCCTGATGCACTTATTAAGCATTTGTTTCTGTGTAGAAGGTAATACCGAGTAAATTTAACACAACCCGTTACTGCAGAAGTGTATGGTGTCAGAGTTTTGGCACGCTTGCCAAAACTAATTTTCCATGTTTGCACTCAAAATTATCTCAAACGTTTACCATTTAAAATAAAAGTAACTTTGAACTAATGTAAAGTAGATACGAGTGATCAATCTAATATATTTAGCTCAGAAAAAATACAGAAATTCAAAACCATCAGACTACGCAACTTTAAATGCTAGGTGGAGTTGATCCTACATTGGTACTTTGTCACTCATTAAATATTTTATTGCCGTTTTGTTCTCCTGTGCTATGCTGCCATTCTCGACAAAAGGGTAAATAAAGCATTATGCCTAACAGTGTAATTTGCACGTCGATATTGATTGTTCCTGCTTTCTTCTTTCGATATAACTACAAATTTAGCAATACTAAATAAAGGTTAATTCACCCTGGAGGAAAGTAGGTCATAGCGACCAATACAATATATTTATCTAAATAAAATATGGTTAAAAATCAAAATCCTCGCACTAGGCAAGATTACACACCGTTAAGCTTTATGACCTTGGATGGGTGACCACCTGGGAATACGAGGTGCTTGATAATTAGACATACTGATAGAAGTTTATAGCTTGCCAAAGGAATTGGGGGTAAGTAATAGTTTAACCTTGTCAGTTCTTGGATGGGTGACAAGTTGGGAGTACGAGGTGATGTAGACATACTGATACAAGTCTATAGCTTCCCAAATCGGGAGTGGATAAGTAATAGTTGACCCTCATCAATACTTGCATGGGTGACCACTTGCGAACAAAGTCCCATACAACATCCTGATACATGCGTGTTGGCTAGCAAATAAATAGTGGATAGGTAATAGTTGAGCCTCATCAATACTTGGATGGGTAACCAACTGGGAATACAAATTGCCATAGAAATTTGAAACAGGCTTATAGCCTACTGAATCAGTAGTAGATAAGTAATAGTTGAGCCTTATGAGTACTTGGGGGGTGACCACACTGGAATACAAGGGGAAACCCGCTGCCACCACATAGGCTACTAACCAGAAGGGATGGCCGAATGAGTTAGAGCGTCCGTCTCCCATGCTGGTAGATCGTGGGCTCGTTGGTTCGAACCCTAGTCGAGTCAAACCGATGACTTAAACATTGATGCTTCTTGCTTCCTACCCTGGCGCTCGACATTACTAGGATAGGGCAAGGACTGGTTGGCTCAGTGTCAGGATAATGTGACTGAGTAGGATATCAGGTCATGGTGGTGGCGACATGGTTTCCCAGAGGGACAGCACTATAAAGTCACCATGAGTTTACACTGTCACAAGTCGGTACCCGTCCTGATATGACCTTAGATGTTGCTAGAACAACAACAACAAACAACAACTACAAACAAACAAACAAAGGCTACTCTTTCCGATAAGCAGCAAGGGTCTTTTATTTGCACTTTGCCACAGATAGGACAGCACATACCACAGCCTTTGATGAACCAGTTGTGGATCACTGCTTTGAACGGAAAATAGCCGAAACTGCAAATGTGTCCACTGAGCAGGATCGATCGGATGACCCAAACCTTCACAGGTGGACACTCTACCTCCTGAACTAGGTCTCCCTCCCCCGTAAGTTAAAGTCGCATAATGCACACTTCCCATTTACTTTCTGCATTGTGCAGCTGGATACTTTGTTTGTTTGTTATTTTACCTCCTAGGAACATATAAGGTAATCAGGACGGGTACCGACTTGTGATAGTGCGCACTCATGGCAATTTAATAGCCCTGCCCCACTTGGAGATCAGGCCACCAGCACTGTGATCTGATATCCCACTCAGTTACATTATCCTGACACTGAGCCAACCAGTCCTTGCCCTATCCTAACAATACACATAGGCTGGCTAGGAAGCGATAAGTATCAATATTTAAGTCATTGGTTTGACTTGACCAGTGTTCGAACGCATAAACCCATGGGTTTGGATACCTCGATCTCCCAAAACAGAAGACGGATGTTCAACGCATTCGGCCACCCCGTCTGGTGCACAGCTGGATACAGAGGACTCGGTAGAATTGAGCAGTGACAGCCAGAATCAAAAAGGTCTCGGGAGCAATACTAGGCTCAGCTCTGGGTTCTGGCATCTTTCGCCCTGTATCGATTAAGTCAGGTGACACCTGTCACTATCCGGGATGAAGTCAGGATTGATTGCGCGAGGTATTCTTTTTTTTAATACAGCTAAGTTAGCAATTTACATCTATTGCTATCAGACATGCGGATGATATTAGCAAGCTGATGTGGGTCTTAGCAAAGCCTGATTCTTTTAGTGGATATATATCTATATATATATGCATGTATACATATATATATGTACATATACATATAGATAAAGATATATATATATATATGTATATATATCTATTTATATCAAAATGTATATATATCAATGTATATATATAGATATACATATATATATATCAATTACAATAATCATGTTATATATATATCAATGTATATATATAGATATATATATATATATCGATTAAAATAATCAGGCTATATATATATATATCTAAATATATAACCCGCGGGTTCGAATCCTACGATCCACAAAAACAAGACATGGCCGCTTAACTCATTCGGCCATCCAGCCTGGTCCGTAAATAAAATGCAACACACATACAAAATATTTACAAAATAAGCGCCGACCATAGTATCGACTTAGAATGAACCACTCATCGGTAGTCATGAGGGGGTAAGTTGCAAACACGCCCCCCCCCCCTCCTCAAGTCACCAGTTGAACTTAAAGGTGTCTCAAACAACCCGACAATTAGAGTTCACCCCAAAATCGGTGAATCCCATCAAAAGAACCAGTCTTGGAAACACCAACTCTTCTTTAACGTCGCACCGCGTTTGTGATATCGAGGCCATTTCCGGTGTATTGACTCGCAAGTCAGATTGATCGCGAGAGCCCGATTGGCGGGATTCGCGGCGTCCGGTTTACCGCGTGATGTGTGGCAGCCTTTGCTTTGTGAGGCGAGTGCACTGAGGTTGGGTTTCAGGCTTGAGTCGACCCCGTCGTGGTGGAGGGGGTTGGGGGGTGTGGGGTGCGGGTTAGGGCCTGTGCATGCGCATGCGCCTGCGCATGCGCATGGAGGGTGCGTGTTTATTAAGGGCGGGTGGGGGTGAGGGTGGAATGGGGGGTGGGGTTGTGGTGGTGGGGGTGGATGGGGTGTGTTGGGGTGGATGGGGGGGTGGGGTGGAGGTGGGGTGGTAGTGGGGGGTTAAAGCAGAGCGTCAGTTGGTGAGGACTGTGAAATATTAATGGTTGTTCTATTTGTTAATGCGGACGTGTTTGTTTGCAAATTGTAGTCGGCATGTAGTTGGATGTCACTTTATTCACCTCCTGACTGGGCGTCTGGGCAGTGGTAGTGTGCTTTTAGGCAATGAGTCCTTGTTGCAGATAACTGCCAGACTTCAAATACCGAGCGGTACAGTTTTGTTTGGGCTTGGTTAAAGCTGGAGAACCCCCAAATGGTTTACTTTTTGTTCTGGGGTTGGGGGGGGGGGTCGTTAAACAAAAAAAAATCAACAAACAAAGGTTAAACCTGCATAGTCTGATGAAGCATCAACTTTTCAAAACCAAAGCAATTATATAGATTTAACTACACATGTCTAACTTACACACTGTTGAACTTAATTATTTGTTGCCACATAGAAGGGAAGAAATACTGAGTCATTTTAATAGAAAATGTCACTGTAGAAGCCTATGGCATCCGTGTTTTGGCATGGATGCCAACATGAATTTACCATTTTTGCACTTCAAGTCATAATCTAAAAAAATAGCCATCTAAAATAAAAAGTTACTTCAAACTATTGTAAAGTAGATTATAAAAATCAGTTTAATACATTTATCTCAGAAAGACACAGAAATTCAATCAAAGCCATCCGATGCAACTTTAAGTAGACAGAGCGACTGCAATTTGCATTGGTTGGAATTTGAATGGGACCTTTCAGAAGTACTTCCACCCCTCCCCCCCCCCCCCCCCCCAAGCCCCATGGTTTTCATACTACTCTTGCCGTGGTAGGTTTCGTCACAATGGATATTCGAATGTCATATCTTAAGCAGTTATTTTACCCAATACAGAATTGGATGCCCCCAATGGACTTTGACTGAGCATCGGCTGATGGATTGTTGGCTTTGTCATTCATTGCGCACATCAGTGCGATCCCAAATGGCAGATTAATTTGATAAAGAGTACATTGGTTTCTTTGTTTTTAATCTCACTTTGTTTTTAATCTCACCTTTTTTAGCTTAACATTGTACATGCATATTCACGTGATAACTAGATCTGAAACCACTAATAGCCACCCACCTAAAATCCAAATGGCAACATGAGTGGGATGAAAACATTAATAAACTTAAAGAAATTGAACCATCTGTGGGAAAGCCACCACAGACTCATGCGGGAGGTCGGCGGGACCAAGTGTTCCTTAGTCGCTGCCGTATTGGCCACTCGTGGCTTACACATGCTTTTCTGCTCAAGGGGGAACCTCCCCCTGAATGTATTGGGTGTCAGTCCCCGCTGACACTCAAACACATTTTACTAAGTTGCGTTGATATTTTGGCCCTGCACCAACAGTTCTACACTGCCGACAGTATGCATGACCTTTTTACTAAGGTATAACAGGAAAACATTTTAGCCTTTTTGAGGGCAGCTGGACTGTACTACCTCATATAGCTTACTAAATAGATTCTATTAATTATTAATACAACTTTTCTTTTTCTATGGGAATTTGTTTCCCTTGACAACAAAAATATGATTGTGAGCTTTCTAATTTAATGAGTGTCTATTGGCACATCATTGATTGTCTGCTTTTACATGTAAAAGCGATGGATTGAACAAAAAACAAACATTTCTCGCCGTGAATATGGCCCATGCTGCCGACACGGCATAAAGCAACCACCAATCAATCAATCAATCATGATAACTAGAATACAAATTGGACTCATCGGTCATGGATGAGGTCACAACAAATGATGAGTTGCTCTCATCATCGCCATCGATTTCTTGAAGATTTATACTGCCTGTCATGGATAAGTCTGAATAGACTTGTTTTCTCCATTAGACAGTTTGTTGACAGAAAGCCCAAGCCTACACTTTTACCGACCCAAGGGATTTTGAACCTCCCACACCACATAGACATGGTATGAGAGCAACTGGCCTTTGATGACACTGTAAGTTATACACAGCGGTGGAAATCCAAATTGGCAGAGGTGGGGAGGGCACTGAGAATCGAACCCCTGACCTTCAGATTAGGAGTCTGACCTAGAAAAAAGTCAGACACCCTAACCACTCCGCCACAGAGAACACCACGATGGAAATCCAAGAAGAAGAAAATGATACCAGCGTGGCAGCACTGAAAAGTTGCTGAGTATCCACCATTGCACATTAGTTCCTGTTCTCATATTACCTTCCACCGACCCACTCTTGCGGTCCCCCATACATGCTCTTCAGGACCAATACTATGACACGGTCAGCCCCGTCCTGATATGACCTTACATGTTGCTAGGGCGTAAAACTCCAACAGCCAACCAACCACTGTCAGCTAGAGCTGGTTGGGTTCAGCATTCCACTTATTGGGTTGGTTGATTGTTGGAGTATTACCTCCTGGCAACATTTAAGGTAATATCAGGACGGGTAGCGACTTATGACAGTGCACAGTCTTGGCGGCTTTATAGTGCTGCCCGATTACGAGACCAGGCTACCAGCACCATGACCTGATATCCAACTGAGTCAGATTTTCCTCACACTGAATCAACCAGTCATTGCCCTATCATAATAATCGGGAGAGCCTGGCTAGGTAGCGAAACATATACATTTGTTTACGTCATTGGTTTGATTCGACCCATGGCTGTGAATCCCACGATCTACCAGAACGGGAGACGGACGCTCAACTCATTCGGCCATCCCGTCTCGTCCCATTCAGTGGGAAGGTAACACACTGATTCAGCACTATAAATCCCCTCTCGGATGATCGGCCATGCCTTCAATACAACTTCCATGGGCCAGCCATGCTCTAAATAGCAGACACGTGGACTACCAGCTTAAGCCGTTTAGTTAAGCGATCCGCTTAGCCTATTGTAGGGGGTGTGGGGTGTGGGGAGTGGGCGGAGGGAGGAGAGGGAGTTGGGGGGGGGGGGGGGGTGCTGGCCGCTATGTCTAGCGCTAATCCACACGGCTCGCCCCGATCACACGGCGACCCGATCGATCTGCCCTGCTCATAAACATTGGGAACCGCCAGGGGGCGCCCGTTAGCAGCAGGACTCCCGGCAGGTTTCACCATGATCACAACAAGTCGAGCGCGTGGGGGGGGGGGGGGTGGGGTGGGGGGGGGGGGGTGGGGTGGGGGGGGGGGGGTGGGGGCGGGGCGGGGGTTGGGGGGCGGGAAGCAAGGGGGCGCCTGCTCCTGCGGACCCCGCGTGGTTTATTACAGGTCGCGGACTGGCCGGCAGCCAGGGGGCGCCAGTACCTAATCGACAGCAGGTGCGCTATGATCAAACTAGGCCAGGGCAGCCATGGGGGCGCCGGTTACCAGTAGGATTCCCGCCAGGTGGCAGCCCAATCACATCAAGTCGGTTGTACTGGCCAGGTAGCCAGGGGGCGCCCGTTACCAGCAGGACTACCGCCAGGTGGCAGCACGATCACAACAAGTCAAGCGGGGGCCGGGGGGGGGGGGGGGTGGCGGGGGGGCGGGGCGGGGGGGACTGCAGGCCCGCAGGTGGCAGCCTAATCACAACAGGTCGGTTGTACTGGCCAGGCAGCCAGGGGGTGCTGGTTACCAGTAGGATTCCCGGCAGGTGGCAGCCTAATCACATCAAGTCGGTTGTTCTGGCCAGGTAGCCAGGTGGCAGCACGATCACAACTAGTCAAGCGGGGGGCGGGGGGGGGGGGGGGGGGGCGGGCGGGCAGCTAGGCGGCGACGGTTACCGGCAGGACTCCCGCTAGGTGGCAGCCTAATCACAACAAGTCGGTTGTACTGGCCAGGCAGCCAGGGGGCGCCCGTTTCCGGCAGGACTCCCGCCAGGTGGCAGCACGATCACAGCAAGTCGGTCGGGGGGACGGGCGGGAGGGGGGGGGGGGTGATCGGGCAGCCGGAGGGTGAGTGGGGGTCAGGTGGGTGTTGAGTGTTGGAGACTGGGTGGTGTTTGTAGGTGGGAATTGGTGGGTGGGGTCAATGGGTGGGTGGTGTTGATGGGTGCGTGGTGGTGGGTGGTGGAGAATATGTAGTGTTGGGCGTAGGTGGGAGGTGTTGATGGGTGTTTGTGGGTGGGGGGTTGGTGTGTGGGAGTTGGTAGATTCGGTTGGCGGGTATGTGTGAGTGAGTGACTGGGTCTGGGAACGGTGTTGCTGAGTGTGGGTGTGCGTGGGTATGTGCGTTTGTGTGTGGTTGTGGGTGTGGACGCGGGTATATGTGCGTGTGTGTGGTTGTGTGTGTGTATGTGGGTATGTGCGTTTGTGTGTGGCTGTGTGTGTACTTGGGTCTGGGTGTATGTGTGAATTAGTGTCTGGGCAGATAGGTAGGTGTTGGTGATCATACGTCTATAACATAATGCTCATCGATCTGTCAGGTTATGTTCATCCTATCGGGAATATTCATGACTGTTCCTCGCCAGCATTCGGGACACTTCAGTCATGTTTATTTCTCATGGGGCATAGGTACTGAAGTAGGGTCCCGGGTCTTTCTTCACCGCAGAACCATCTGGTGAATGGTTTGTGTAACCAACAGTTTTTCCAAATTCATGTTGATACTCCGAGTATTCATTTTTATATTTAAAAAAATAATTATATTGAGGCTGTATTTATACTGTCCATAGCATATAAGCCCGGGTATTCAGGCTTATATCATTCTCGATAACCATAAATGTATATATCTGGATTGATAAGTGTAAGTGATTCTGTCCAGGCAGATACTGTCTGACGGACAGCGGAGCGACAGACAATTACTATGAATATCACATTTGCACAAACATCATAAAGAGCTTAAATAATTTAATATCGGTTAAATTTCCACTACCCACCCCTTAATCTAATACCCAAACTTCCGCTATCCCCCCAGACCCCCACCCCCCCACCCCACCCCGCACATGCATATCCCAGTTGGAGAGAGAGAGCTAGCTTCACACCGATGCATTCTGCCATCGAGTGCCCCGTAATATAATTACACAGTCGGGATATCGACCAGATATGCACAGCACTATGCCACGTTAGAATAGCACTTAGACACACAGCGATGGTTCACACGCAATCGACATGGCCCTGACGTTCACAAAGGAATGAGGGTGCACATTAAATTAACGCCACCCTCCCAACATTGCCTTTCATGAAAAACAGGATTTTTAGACACTCCTGGAACACTTTTGCCACATTGATTATATATCGATATATATATATTATATATATATATATGAAGAGTTCAGGCGCAACTTCACGTACACGCCTATCAATACATGTAGTCTAAATGCAAGATTTAAACCTGAAATTAATGTTAATTCTCACCAATTCCACTTTTCTTATGATCACATGGTTATGGAGCAATGAACTACAATTAGGAATATAACAACATCAACTTGTTGAAGGTTCGAATCCGATGTTAATCTCAATGTTTGAATTGGCCTTTACGGGGTTTTTCCCTGAACTCTTCATATATATATATATCTATGTATATATATATATATATATATGTGTGTATTTGTTTGTTTGTTGCTGTTTTATGTCCTAGCAACATCGTAAGGTCATATACCACACGCGATGGCCAAATGAGTTGAACCTGGTCTCCAAGTCGGGCAGCACGATAAAGTCGTCATGAGTGTGCACTGTCACAAGTCGGTACCCGTGCTGATATGACCTTAGATATTGGTAGGACGTAAAACAACAACAAACAAACAAATCTAGGGCCATATCATGATGGGTACAGACTTGTGACCGTGCACACTCATGGTGACTTTATAGTACTGCCCCACTGGGAAATCAGGCCGCTGGCTGCATGACCCGATATCCAACTCAGTTAAATTATCCTAACACTGAGCTAACCAGTCCTTGTCCTATCCTATCAATGGTGAGCAGCAGTCGAGGAAGTGACAAGTATCAATTTTAAAATCATTGGTTTGACTCGACCAGGAGCGGTACTTCCGACCTTCCGCATGCGAGGTTCGCGCTCTACCGATTCGGCCACCGTGCCCGGTATATACATATATTGATATATAGTACATGTATATATACATATATATGTGATGTATAACGAATTATTATGCGAGTATAAAGGCCACAATATAGGAAGCAACAAGTATAAATTTGATAAGTTATTGGTTTGACTCGACCAATTCAGCCACCGTGTTAGGGAGTGTATCCCAGTGGTGAGTGAGGACACTCTCAACTGTGGCCGCTGCAGTGTAGATGACAGGAGTAATCCTTTATGTTATTTATATTCGCATAATAAAGTATATAGCATATATTTCTTTTCTTGAAGATTCATACTGGCTATCATGGATAAGTCTGAATACACTTGTTTTGACCATTACACAGCTTGTCGATAGAAAGCCCGAGCCTACGCTTGACCAACGCAAGGGATTTTAACCTCCCACACCAAATGGACATGGTATCAGATCAACTGATCTTAGATGACGCTATAAGTTATACACAGTGGTGGCAATCCAAATTGGCCAAGGTGGGGGTACAGGAAATCGAACCACTGAACTTCAGATTAGGAGTCCGACCTAGATTGTTGGTGTTCTCTGTGGCGGAGTGGTTAGAGTTCGATTCCATGTGCCCCCCCCCCCTCCCCCACCTCTGCCAATTTGGATTTCCACCGCTGTGTATAACTTACAGCGATATCAAAGGCCAGTTGCTCTTGGGTTGATAAAAGTGTAGGCTCGGGCTTTCTATCAACAAACTGTCAAATGGTGAAAACAAATCTATTCAGACTTATCCATGATATGCACTATACATCTTCAAGAAAAAAAAGAAGAAAAATAAAGAAAGTCGGACACTCTAACCACTCGTCCACAGAGAACACCACAATATATATATATATATATATAATTATCTATGAGCCGTCTTCTGCTTAATCAAATTGAACGACCTGGATAATGATCAATATGCAATGAATTGTGTAATTGAAATCAAGGTTAGTGATCATTCAGTGCGCTTGTTTTTAGTAACTTGTAAAGAAAAGACGTCGCATGAGATCGAAAAAAAACCAAATCATTACGTGAAGGCTCACTTCAAGAACACTCGACAGATAAAATGGAATTGCAAATGATACTGAACTCCCCACAAGCCTCCCCTCAACATCCCCACCCCGACCAGACGAGATGGCTGAATGAGTTGAGCGTCCGCCTCCCGTTTTGGTTGATCGTGGAGTTCAAACACACGGGTTCAAACCATGGTTGAGTCAAACCAATGACTTAAAAATGTATACTTGTCGCTTCCTAGCCAGATGTTCGGCATTATTAGCATAGAGGAAGGACTGGTTGGTTCAGTGTCAGGATATTGTGACTGAGTGGGATATTGGGTCATGGTGCTGGCAGCCTGGTCTCCCAGTTGGGCAACACTATAATGTTGGCATGAGTGTTCACTGGCACAGGTCGGTATGATATCCGTCCTGATATGACCTTAGATGTTGCTAGGACGTAAAACTCCAACAACCAACCTACCAACAAATACCCACCTTGCTCCCAACACACTCCGCCACCTCCTCACACAGTCCCTACACACACACCCCCACATCACCACCCCCACACCCACTCCGCCACCTCCTGACACATTCCATACCCACATACCCCCACATCACCATCTCCACACCCACTCCCGCCCCCACAAAGACCCACACCCACCCACTCCACCATCCCCTCACCCACTCCCTACCCACACATCCCCACATCACCAGCCCCACAACCACTCCCGCCCCCACAAATACCCACACCCACCCACTCCGCCATCCCCTCGCCCACTCCCTACCCACACCCCCCACATCACCAGCCCCAGCCCCACAACCACTTACCCCCCACCAAGACCCACACCCACCCACTCCACCATCCCCTCGCATACTCCCTACCCACACACCCCCACATCACCAGCCCCACAACCACTTACCCCCCACAAATACCCACACCCACCCACTCCACCATCCCTCGCCTACTCCCTACCCACACACCCCACATCACCAGCCCCACAACCACTACCCCCCACAAAGACCCACACCCACCCACTCCACCATCCCCTCGCCTAGTCCCTACCCACACACCCCCACATCACCAGCCCCACAACCACTTACCCCCCACAAAGACCCACACCCACCCACTCCGCTACCTCCTCACCCACTCCCTACCCACACCCCCCCCCCCACATCACCAGCCCCACAACCACTTACCCCCCACACAGACCCACACCCACCCACTCCACCATCCCCTCGCCCACTCCCTACCCACCCCCCACATCACCAGCCCTACAACCACTTACCCCCCACAAAGACCCACATCCACCCACTCCACCATCCCCTCGCCCACTCCCTACCACACACCCCACATCACCATCCCCACACCCACTCCCGCCCCCACAACTACCCACACCCACCCACTCCCCCATCCCCTCACCCACTCCCTACCCACGCACCCCACATCACCAGCCCCACACCCACTCCTTCCCCCACAAATACCCACACCCACCCACTCCGCCATCCCCTCAGCCACTCCCTACCCACAAACCCCCACATAACCATACCCACACTTACCCACCACCACAAACACCCACCCACCCCACTATCCCCGCTACGCGCCACTCCCCACCCACACACACCGGCCCGCGCCCCAGTCTTTAAAACCGTTAGTCACTGCCCCCGCTAACGCCGCTGGCGCACGAGTTGGCGCGTGCGTGTGCATGTGCGTATGTGCGTATACGTGTGCGTGTGCGTTGATTTACATGGGCGTGTCTGTGTGGTAGTAGCATATCGGTAGTGGTGGTGGTGGGAGTGGTGGTGGCGGTGTGGTGGTGGCAGTCGTGGTGGTGGTAGCGATGGGGGTGGTGGCAATGGTAGCGGTGGCAGTGGTAGTGGTGGCGGTGTGGTGGTGGTGGTAGCGATGGTGGTGGTGGTGGTGGTGACGGTGGCAGTGGTGGTGGTGGCGGTGTGGTGGTGGGTGTGGCGGTGGTGGATGTGTGGTGGTGGGTGTGGTTGTGGTGGTGGCGATGGCGGCTGTGGCCCTGGTGACGTTGGTGGTGGTGGTTGTGGCGGTGATGGTGGTGGTGGTGGTTGTGGTGGTGGCAGTGGTGGTGATGGTGGTTGTGGTGGTGGCAGTGGTGGTGTTGGTGGTGGTGACATTGGTGGTGGTAGTGGCAGTGGTGGTGGTTATGCTGGTGTGGTTGTGGTGGTGGTGTGGTGGTGGTGTGGTGGTGGTGGTTGTGGTGGTGTGCTGGTGGTCTTGGTAGTAGCGATGGTAGTGATGATGGTGGTGGTAGTCGTGGCAGTGGTGGCGGTAGTTGTGGTGGTGGTGGCGATGATGGCGATGGTGGTGGTGGCATTGGTGGCGGGGGTGCTGGTGGTGCTGGGGGTGGTGGTGGTGTGTGGTTGTATGGTGGTGGGTTTGATGGTGGTGGTGTTGTGGTGGTGGCGGTCGTGGCAGTGTTGGTGGTGGTGGTAGTGGGGCAGTGGTGGTGGTGGTGGTAGCTGTGGTGGTGGATGTGATGGTGGTTGTAGTGGTGGTGTCGGTGATACCAGTGGTGGTGGTGCTGGTGGTGTTGGGGTGGTGGTGGGGGTGCTGACTGTGGTGGTGGTGTTTGGTTGTATGGTGCTGGGTTTGATGGTGGGGGTGCTGTGGTGGTGGGAGTCGTGGCAGTGTGTGGTGGTGGTACTGGGGGCAGTGGTGGTGATGGTCGCTGTGATGATGGTTGTAGTAGTGGTGTCGGTGATAGCGGTGGTGCTGGTGCTGGTGGTGTTGTGGTGGTGGTGTGTGGTGGTGGTGGTGGTGAATTGGCCGGAAGCATTGATAACTTGCCGATGACCACATCAATGATCATTAGCATGATCAATACGAGGCAAGAGGGCGGCTGGCTGGGGTGGTCGGGCGGGGCTAGGCGGGGCGGGGCGGGGTGGTGCGGGGTGGGTTGGAGTGGGATGGGGCATGGCAGGCCGTGAGCTAGGGCGGGGATGGGGTAGAGCAGGGCTGACCAAGGCTGGACGGAGGGTGGGGGGAGGGGGGCAGGCGCGGCCGGAGACTGATGAGGCTGGGCGGAGCAGGGTGAGGCTGGGGCGGGGCGGCACGGGGCCGACTGGGGTGAGGCCGCGGCCGGCGGCGTGGGGTGGGGTGAGGCCAGCCCGGTGATGGGCGGCCCCGGGTTGTTGGACGGCGTGTCTGGGGGGATGCCCACTGATCTTCTGATGTAATGCGCCGCAACATGTTTACACGGTCGTCTTCGCCGCTATTTATTGAACTACTTATTTCCGGTTAGGCTTATCTTAAGGACACCTCCCTGTAACCGATAATTAGACTCCAATCTGGATTGGAGATCTCGTTTCCTTGTTGTGGCATTATATTCGCTCGAATCATGTGGTGTATATATCTGTGTATATGGGTGTATATTATATATATATATACATATATATATATATATATATATATATATGTATATTTGATGTAAAACATAGTATGCTAGTATAAAGGCGCGAAAGGGAACTACTTCATTAACATTATTATAATATTATTGTGTGCTTCTAGGTCTTTTTTTTTTACTTTGGGGGGTGGTTTGTAACCTTATGACGGTTACTGGTTGCAGAACTGCAATATTTATAGAGAGGCTCCGATAAATCAGCGCAATCTTTGGTTGAAGATTAAACTTCAGTAGGGAGTGTTGTAGAAGCTGGGGACATCTTTACAATGTTGTAATGGCGAGGCGTTGAGGCGGCGCCAAATCTCTTCAGTCTGGCGGTAGTTGAGCAGTAGTTGGGCACTTGTATCCAGTCGACAGCAGCAAGGGTTTCGAGGAAGGGCGGGTAAATAAGGGTGCAGTGGTGGTTCCAGCAACGTAAACAAAGCGAGAGAAAGCGTAAAGGTACAGGGCCACACCCAAGCACACAACTCCCCTGGTCAGGGGGAGGAGTATGCCTGGGAGGATACAAAAAATGGGTAGAGTATAGGAAAGAGAAATGAGGAGAGTTGACTCAAAGGACCGTGTCTAATTGCTCTATTGTGACCAACCAGCGAGCTATAGACACGGACAGAGCAAGAGTAGAAAGTGAAATGCCAGTGGGCTCCCCCTCCTGGAACTCTTTTCAGACATATCAAGGAGGAGCAAGGCCAGCAGAGAGGAGATAAATATAGGTGTGGACAGAATGCGGTCCGGATAGCAAGTGCTTCTAGGTCTACCATGCTGTACAGCCTCGGGCGACCTATGGCGCCACCGCCGGTTGTTACTGTACCAAGCAGATGCTGAAACCCCACTGGCACCGGAGGATGTGTTCTAGCTCTTTATCCATAGCCAGAGACTCATCACACCAAACGTCATGTCATGTCTCTTTTGTTATGTAGCAGCCCCTATATATAAATACATAAATACATATACAGCACAACCCCGTTAAACCAAGCTCGGTTAAACCAAACGATCAGTGAATCCAAACTGTTGCCCGCGGCCTGGCAAAATACTACGATTTATCATATAAAAAAGTTGGTTAAACCAAAGTTTGTTAATCCAAAGTATCGGTTAATCCAAACAAAATTGTCAGCCCCAGGCCACTTCCGGTACAGTTAAACCAAACTTTCTTGTGGTTTTAAGGTCATCTGAGACTTTGTTTATATGATAAATGGTAGTATTTTGCCAGGTCGCCAACAACAGTTTTGATTAACCGATCGGTTGATTTAACCGAGGTTGGTTTAATGGGGTTAAACTGTATATACATAAACAAACAATTATCATAGTGTCCACATACATTGTACATTCATAATGCACCCCCGTTTTTGCCAAAGCCAAGTCAAAGTCAAAGCTCGGTTAAAGCAATGATTGGTTAATCCAAACAGATTTCTAGGGTCCCTTCAGGTTTGGTTTAACAGGGTTATACTGTATATATATATATATATATATACATATATATATATCTATATATCTGTACATGTATGGAAGTAATACACACTCATTGTTCGCCTATTGTTCTTCTATTGTCATCTGACCTAGATAGAAATGGAGTAATATATACTATGCTATAATGCTCCAGTTCCCACTTCTGCCGTGGTGGCGCCTCCTGCGAATCTGCTCTGTGACCTGTTATGGAACAGTCATAACTTACTTTAACATTATACCTGGTGTATAATTCATTACGTGAGTATCAATAAGGGATGTTTCTACTACCAAATATAACTGAGTCTGCATGAGATTTGTTGGTGTCGCCCCCCATCGGCCTCTAACTTCACTAACTGACCGCTGCTAGCTGCTCTACCCTGGCATTGATATATATATATATATATATATATATATATATAAAAAGAGAGAGATATGTATATATGTATATATGTGTGATGTATACCGAATTATGTGCGCATAGGGAATTATTTGGTATACTATATTGCACCGATTATAGATGCATATATTTAATCTAATCAAGGAGTATCTTTGTTTTTATATTCACATAATATATTACCCTATCCATAATTTTTTGCAAATTGCAATACATTAGATATACCACGATATATAATAATATACACAATATATACATATATATATATATGTATATATATATATATATATATATATATATATATATATATATATATATATAGCCATTTACATCGTGCACTGATCAATAAAATATCATGCATACATGATATGGGTGATGAGCTCAATTATGTCGCTCGAACAACTGAGAAGCGCAATTCAAGTTTCAAATGAATTCGAGCCAGCTTGCCTAAAGATTTAATTAATTGTTATTAATGTAAATCTGCCAACACGCTCATTATTGCAATTGATCAAATTAGGATCTTCGAATAGAATCCATCAGGAATTTTATTGTAATTTATTGCTTTGGAACTATTTCATTCATATGTCTATAGATTACATGGCGTTTTCACCAGACACGCGAATCGGGAGAGCGCAGGCCTCCCGTACGGGAGATCTGGAGTTCGATTCTCAGTCAATTCAAACCGATGACTTACAAAATTAATACTTGTCACTTCCTAGCTTGGCACTCGGTATGAATAGGATCGAGCAAAGCATGGTTAGCCCAGTATCAGGATAATGTGATATTGGGTCATATTCCTGTTGGCCTGATTTCCCAATGGAACAGCACTATAAATTCACCATGAGTGTGCACTGTCACAATTCGGTACCCGTCCTTGATATTACCTTAGATGTTGCCAGGACGTAAAATTCCAACAACCAACCAAACAACCATGGCCTTTTCGGCGAATGCTTAATACTTATAATGTTTTCGAGGCTCGACGGTTTAATTTATGTTCAGAAGTAGTCGGGCGCGTACGGGAATGTTGGGAAATGATCGCTCATGGAGCAGTCACACTACGACGTGTTGGCCCGGCGTTGGACAACGCGTGCCAACGTGTTGTGTTTTTGGTCGAAACGTCGGAACCCGTCGGAACACGCCGGCAACGCGTTAGCAACGCGCTGCCGGCGCGTCGGTACACGTCGGTACACTATGATTGACAGGTCGCTTTGATACAACGCGTCGGCGCGCGTCGCCTAGCGCCGAAAGTTTTGTGCTTGCACAAAACTTTCTGCGCTGGGCGACGTGTTGCGGAACACGCTGTCGGCGCGCCAACAACGCGCCAGTAACACGCTCCCAACACGTCGAGTTTTCTCAAAACACGCCGAAAAGTTTGACGTTTCTCGACGCGTTGAATATATTTAAGCGCGTTGGCGGCACGCCGGAATACACGTCGTAGTGTGACTGCTCCATTAGCGAGGTTCCGCTACAACTGCTTGTAATGCAAGCCGGTGACCGGCCCGGTTGTGCCTGACAGAACCCAATTACCATTTCCGGTGGCCGACTAAAGCCGTGTTCACACGGGGAATGTAAATCGATTCGTAGAAAGCGACTTGCCTAGTTCGCATCACATTTCTCGTGTGAACGGGTGTCTGATGCGAATTAGGGCTGATTCGATTCACGTGATGCGCATACTGTAAACCACCTAAGCGAGGTAGTCTACGTGAATCGATTCCTGTGATGCGGATAATTTTGCCCGTGTGGACGCACTGATGCGGATTAAGCACCTCACACTCATGCGCAGTCGAGACCTTAGTTTGTTGACTTTCCGGTCGATCAAAAGCACATATTATATAATTTAATTAATGAAACCGCTATCTATGCACAGATATTTTTTTCATCATTTATTTTTAGGGTTTCACTGCCCAGCAGAAGTTTTGACCGTTCCAAACCAATACGATTCATTAAATACATATCTAGGTCGAACCCACACTCTCTGGTGCCAGAATCGTCGAACCCAAATGGCGCTGGTTAGACTGGACTTGCTCATGCGCAGCATTCGATTTCCGGCCGAAGTACTGCCCGTGTGAACGGGCCGCTAATTCGCCTCACCTGATTCGATTTGCCTGATTCGCATCACATTTTGCCCGTGTGAACACGGCTTATGTCGATATAGCCTTTGTGATTGGTAGATAGATAATCATACGACACATTGTGCATTTGCTGCCCAGGTAGTTGCATAGTCCGATGGTTTTGAATTTCTATATTTTGTCTGAGATAAATATATTAGATCGATCACTAGTATCTACTTTACATTAGTTCAAAGTTACTTTTAATTTAAATGGTAAACCTTTGAGGTATTTTGAGTGCAAACATGGAAAATTAGTTGTGGCAGGCTTGCCAAAACTGTGACTCCATAGACTTCTGCAGTAACAGGTTCTGTTAAATTGACTCAGTATTGCCTTCTACGCACAAACAAATGCTTAACAAGTGCATCAGTATCTAAGGTAGATGTGTAAAATCAAATCTAGATAATTGGTTTGGTTTTGAAAATTTGATATTTCATCGGACTATGCAGCTTTAATTAATTTGGATCAGACGTGGTGGCCGAATCGGTAGAGCGCATGCTTCCCATGCGGAAGGTTGGGAGTTCGCTTCCAGGTCGAGTCAAAATCTAAGGTCATATCAGGACGGGCACCGACCTGTCACAGTGCGCACTCATGGCAACTTTATAGTGCTGCCCCACTTGGAAACCAGGCCGCGGGCACCATGACCTGGTATCACACTTATTCACATTATCCTGACACTGAGCAGACCAGTCCTTGCCCTGTCCTAATAATGCCGAGCGCCTGGCTAGGAAGCGACAAGTATCAAAATTGTGTAGTGGTCAGTCCGGATGTGTGATGCGGAGTGACCAGCTGAGGGCGTGAGCATCGGTGTGCATGCTCTGTGGGCCCCCCCTCCCCCCCACCCCCCACCCCCACCCCACCACCTGGCGGTGGGGGGGCGAGGGGGTGGGCGCCGCGCCTCGCCGCCCTGAGTGCCCCGCAATGACCCAGAATGAGCACCCGCTCATTCCCCACCATTGGTTTGACTCGACCAGGGTTCGAACCCAGTCACTGACACTATTTTGTTGCATATATTAGTTCGGATATCTATCTGCAAACGTAAAGCTTAAAATTAAAATAAACATTTGAAACTAAATTGAAGTAGATTATAGCGTCGATCATGTGTCGATGGTTTGTTGTTGTTTTGTTTTGGGGTGGTTTTTGTTGGGGGGGCGTGGGGCGGGTAATGGTGTATTTATGCTACCCATAATGGTTAAGCTTGTTTTCGCCGCTAGACAGCAATAGTCCAGTGGTTCCCCTTGTTTATCTAAAAATGAATTGCAGGAATCCAAAAATCATCGAATTAGGCACCTTGACTAAGGATTCCTGGTCTGTGGACATTGATGATTGAGCTGGCCTACTCCTGTGCTGGCAGTGACTGACTGGTTTGCGATTGTTCCTATAAACAGGACATTCTCAGGGGCTTTCCATCATGATAGCACTGAGACAGAACCCCATTACGCGGTCATTTACTATGAGCTTGGGATGACCAGTGGAACAAAGAGGGGTAGTTTATTATGGGTCACACACACCCACACCCACAGCCACACCCACACCCATACACACACACATATATATATATATATATATATATATATATATATATATATATATGATGTATAACGAAGTATGCAAGTATAAAGATATGTAAGGGTTAATTATTATTATTATTATTTGTTATACTAAGTAAGACCAACACTGTACCGATGGCTCCACCTACCCTTTTCGCCTCCACCGGATGTAGACCAGTGACAGTTGCACCAAAGGATTTTTCTCATATATATATATATATATATTTGGTTGATTGGTTGACCTGCTAACACTCGTCATAGCCAACAGTAAATTGGGTGATAAAACAAAGCACACAGAAACTATAGAAGACAAACAGGCCTACCATATCGCCAGAAACAACTCTCTCAAAGCTGTGAGCAGGGCAAAAAAGAAATACATAATAAAGCCGGAAAAGACTGGGGAAGCAATACAAACAAATGAAGGGACAATGCTCACAAATAAAGATGCAGCAAACAAAACTGAACAACACTTCGCCACAGTAGGGCAAAAGCTGTCAGAAAGATTCCAAAAAAGATGGGAAAATAGATCAGGAACTGTGCAGGAAACCAAACATTAGAAAATGTAGACCATTACAAATAGCTAGGCCTTGAGTTGGACAGCATGAGTACGTGAGCGTGTGAGTGTGTGAGTGTGTGAGTGTGTGAGTGTGTGAGTGTGTGAGTGTGTGAGTGTGTGAGTGTGTGAGTGTGTGAGTGTGAGAGTGTGAGTGTGTGAGTGTGTGAGTGTGTGAGTGTGAGTGAGTGTGTGAGTGTGAGTGGTGTGTGAGTGTGTGAGTGTGTGAGTGTGTGAGTGTGGGTGTGTGTGAGTGTGTGAGTGTGGAGTGTGTGAGTGTGTGAGTGTGTGAGTGTGTGAGTGTGTGAGTGTGAGTGTGTGAGTGTGTGATTGTGTGAGTGGTGAGGTGTGTGTGAGTGTGTGTGAGTGTGAGTGTGTGAAGTGTGGTGTGTGTGAGTATGGTGAGTGTGTGAGTGTGTGAGTGTGTGAGTGTGTGAGTGTGTGAGTGTGTGAGTGTGTGAGTGTGTGAGTGTGATGACTATGTGAGTGTGTGAGTGTCTGAGTATGTGAGTGTGTGAATGGGTGAGTGTATGAGTGTATGAGTGTATGAGTGTATGAGTGTATGAGTGTGTGAGTGTGTGGGTGTGTGAGTGTGTGAGTGTGTGAGTATGTGAGTGTGTGAGTGTGTGAGTGTGTGAGTGTGTGGGTGTGTGGGTGTGTGAGTGTGTGAGTGTGTGAGCGTGTGAGTGGGTGAGTTGGACAGCATGAGTACGTGAGCGTGTGAGCGTGTGAGCGTGTGATTGTGTGAGTGTGTGAGTGTGAGAGTGTGTGAGTGTGTGAGTATGTGAGTGTGTGAGTGTGTGAGTGTGAGAGTGTGAGTGTCTGAGTCTGTGAGTATGTGAGTGTGTGAGTGTGAGAGTGTGTGAATGCGTGAGTGGGTGAGTATGTGAGTGTGTGAGTGTGTGAGTGTGTGAGTGTGTGAATGGGTGAGTGGGTGAGCGTATGAGTGTATGAGTGTATGAGTGTGTGAGTGTGTGGGTGTGTGAGTGTGTGAGTGTGTGAGTGTGTGAGTGTGTGAGTGTGTGAGTGTGTGAGTGTGTGAGTGTGTGAGTGTGTGAGTGTGTGAGTGTGTGAGTGTGTGAGTGTGTCGGTGTGTGAGTGTGTGAGTGTGTGAGTGTGTGAGTGTGTGAATATGTGAATGTGTGAGTGTGTGAGTGTGAGAGTGTGTGAATGTGTGAGTGGGTGACTATGTGAGTGTGTGAGTGTCTGAGTATGTGAGTGTGTGAATGGGTGAGTGTGTGAGTGTATGAGTGTATGAGTGTATGAGTGTGTGAGTGTGTGGGTGTGTGAGTGTGTGAGTGTGTGAGTATGTGAGTGTGTGAGTGTGTGAGTGTGTGAGTGTGTGAGTGTGTGGGTGTGTGGGTGTGTGAGTGTGTGAGTGTGTGAGCGTGTGAGTGGGTGAGTTGGACAGCATGAGTACGTGAGCGTGTGAGCGTGTGATTGTGTGAGTGTGTGAGTGTGAGAGTGTGTGAGTGTGTGAGTATGTGAGTGTGTGAGTGTGTGAGTGTGAGCGTGTGAGTGTCTGAGTCTGTGAGTATTTGAGTGTGTGAGTGTGAGAGTGTGTGAATGCGTGAGTGGGTGAGTATGTGAGTGTGTGAGTGTGTGAGTGTGTGAGTGTGTGAATGGGTGAGTTGGTGAGTGTATGAGTGTATGATTGTATGAGTGTATGAGTGTGTGAGTGTGTGAGTGTGTGAGTGTGTGAGTGTGTGAGTGTGTGAGTGTGTGAGTGTGTGAGTGTGTGAGTGTGTGAGTGTGTGAGTGTGTGAGTGTGTCGGTGTGTGAGTGTGTGAGTGTGTGAGTGTGTGAGTGTGTGAGTGTGTGAGTGTGTGAGTATGTGAGTGTGTGAGTGTGTGAGTGTGTGAGTGTGAGTGTGTGAGTGTGTGAGTGTGTGAGTGTATGAGTGTGTAAGTGTGTGAGTGTGTGAGGGTGTGAGTGTGTGAGTGGATGAGTGGGGGCGGGTGCAGAAGCCAGGATTGTCTGAGAATCTGCTGTTCTAGTTCCAGAAATCTCGGCATGTCATGCAGATAGCGTCGGTTGCCATGGCTACGCATCTTCTTCCACCATTGTATTTAGACTGCGCAGTTATCTCTTCAACCTGTGTGTCTCACTCCATCAGGGCAGCTGTTGACCCCACACCAACACCCACACCCACACCCACGCACCCACCCTCCCGCCTATCCAACTCCCCGACAGGACGCTTTCTTTGTCTTTCAAGTCCAATCAATCAGTGGTTGCGAATAATTCCAGCTCAATATATTGTTTGTTTGTTTCTTGTTTTGACAGTGCGCACTGAATGGCGACGTTACACGTGATGTCCTAGCCAACGTCTTGCTGACCCCATAAACCTGAAATTTCATAATGATAACTCCCTTCATGATTTGTATTGGCCTAATCTGCTTTGTGGGTTTTACTTCCTAGCAACATTTAATATCATATCAGTACGACGACTCCGCTGGTGCTATTTTTAACCATGGAGCTACCGATAATTTTCATAATGTTGAACCTCATGAAAAAAGTCAACTGCCGATTCCGGATCGAGAGGGTTGATTTAAGATGAAACTATCGCTGCTCGATATGTGTATACATTGCTTGAATCAACCAGTGGTTCATAACTGGTTCATCGAAGGTTGTGTCATGCGCTGTCCTGTCTGTCTGGGGGAAAGTGCATATAAAAGACCCCTTGCTGCTTATCGGAAAGAGTAGCCTATGTGGGGGCAGTGGGTTTCCTCCAAAGAAATATGTCAGAATGACCATATGTTTGACTTCCAATAGCCAATGAAGAAAATCAGTGTGATCTAGAGGGGTTGTTAAATGAGATCAGGGCCAGTATGCATGGGTCGGTGTTAGTGGCATTTGGTGTTAAAGCCTGTCACCGTTTAGCTATCACCAAGGTGGGGAATCAGGTCATGCGGTAGGTAGGGGCGCGTAACACTTTGATTATAGCTAAACATGAAGTTATTTATAGATTTTGGAAATCCCTCGATTCAGCAATATGAATAACGCCACCAATGTGGCGGCGGCGTTAATATCGGTTCGAATTTAGGGTTAAATTTATCAAATGTCACTTATTGCGTATGTAATTCTGTTAAATATCATAGCATTGTATAGATTTGGGCCTAATATATTGCTGCCGATGCGGCGGCGGTGGTGGCGATTGACAGTATGGATATCGACGTCCATGTGGCGGCCGTGGCGGCGATTTGTTTACTTTAAATTTGTCAATTCGAATAATGCCGCCAATGCGGCCACGGCTTTAATATCAGTTCGTTTTTATGGTTAAATTGACAAAATATCACGTTTAGAGTATGGAATTCTGTCAAATATGATCGCATTGAAAAGATTTGTGCCTAATCGGTGCCTAACACCAACCTTAAACCACATATGGAACAGGGTTACCCTAACCTAGTTTAACATTGTGGTGCTAGTCCTATCACCTACTCTTGCATGCCACTTTTCGCCGCTCAACGTGGAATTTCCCCCTACAGCCGTTTTGGCTCGCTAACACCGACCCATGCATACGGGCCAAGTTTTCTGAAGGTGGAGAGGAAGGGGAGGGAGAGGGAATTATCAAGGGGTGTATAGGGTACAGTGGTGGGTACAGCACACACACACACCCAGCATGCATTCAGAATGCACGCAGAGAGAACTAAACCCCATGTTCCAGCTAAACCCCGAAGACAAAAGAGTCACAGGTGGTCGGTCCCTGGTACCCCTCCACCCCCATCCAACCCCCTCCCACACCCACACCCGTGCGGCACCACCCCTTTCACTTGCCATCCCCACCCACTCTTCCACAACCACCTCGCCCCAGTTTTATAACCACAGCACCAATTTGCCATCCCACATCTGCTTAAAGTGTACCAGACCAGATGGGATGGTTCGAATGAGTTGAGCGCCCGTCTGCCATGTTGGTAGATTGTGGGATTCGAAGCCATGGATTCAAACCCTGGTCGAGTCAAAACCAATGACTTAAAAATTGGTACTTATCACTTCCTAGCCGGGTGCTTGGCAGTATTAAGATAGGCCGAGGACTGGTTGGCTAAGTGGCAGGATAATGTGACTTAGTGGGATATCAGGTTGAGGGGGTGGAAGCCTGGTCTCCCAATGGGGCAGCACTATAACAATTGCCATGAGTGTGCGCTGTCACATGCCAGTACCCATCCTAATATGACCTTAGATGTAAAATGCTAACAACCAACCAACCAGCTTAAAGTATACATGGCGCGAACTGTCATGCGCATGCGCGCCGCGACTACACTTCAACTTGGACAGCGCCAGTGTAATCACTACTCGCAAAGGCCACCTCACATTAACCGACAATTTAACACGATCATTCTGGTTGCGTAGTGGGGGAGGACAACAATGTTCATCCACTTCCACTAGAGATAATCGGGCATGAATCTGATCGTCTGCTATCTCGATTCCACCTGCCGCCATCATGCATTTCCGATATCGCTCAGGTCGACTGGGTATATCAATCTAATAAAAGTGGAACCCCCCGATCCCCGATTTCCGATTTCCGATCTCCGATTTCCGATCTCTGATTTCTGTTCTCCTATTTCCGATCTCCGGTCCCCGATTCTCGTTGGGCCTCCATATTCAACTTCATTTCCAGTAACGATCAGATCCACTGCGTATATTGTATAATAAACCTGAAAATGAGTTTCGTGATCTCCGATTCCCGATGCCCGATCTCCGATCTCCGATTCCTGATGATCCCCTCTATTGACCACCCTCTCGCCCCCACCAGGTCCAGTACAGCTGACATCAACCAGATGTATTGAATTAAAACCCGGAGAGAAAATATTTGATTCCCGATCCCCGATTCCCGATACACGATTCCCGATTCCTTGATGATCCCCCCGTTTGATCCCCCGCCATCAGTTCCGATACAGCTTAGGCCAACCAGATGCATTGAATTATAACTTGGAGGGAAACAAAATGGAATCCCGATCCCCGATTCCCGATCCCCGATTCATAAAGATCCCTGCTATTAAGCTCCCCTAGTTCCCAACCAAACATATTGAATTAATACCTGGAAAAGAAAAAAAAGGAAGAAAACATTGGAATCCGGATCTCCGATTCCCGATCCCCGACGGAAAACGATTTTGCAGTGAAGTTGTCGGCTAGTGTGAGGGAGGCACAACTCCACCCGACCAGGCTAAGCCGCAGCCCTGGGCCGGCGGCTGTGCCGGAGTTTGGCCGGCTGTTTTACCGTTTGATCCCCAGTTAAGACATTAAGACGAACACCGGGTACTAAATGGACGTCACCAGAGAGAGGCTGCCGGGGGACCCTGCACTAAGAGCGCACCGATGAATGTCAGTGAATATATAGGAACGGCGCGATGATATATTAAGCCATGAATGAACCTGCTCAGTGGACCCAATTGTCATTTGGGGTATTTCCCGTTCCAACCAGTGGTCCACAACTGGTTCATCAAAGGTTGTGGAGGTGCTGTCCTGTCTGTGGGAAAGTGCTTATAAATGACCCCTTGCTTCTTATCGGAAAGAGTAGCCTATGTGGCGGCAGTGGGTTTCCTCCAAGGAAATCGATCAGAATGAACATATGCTTGACATCCAATAGCCGATGATGAAAATCAATGTTCTCTAGAAGGGTCATTGGATAAAACAAGCTTTACTTTTATTTGATTAAGCAATGACCGATCTCTCAGGAACCCTATCTGAGTCACAGTGTGTAATCGTAACGCTGAACTGTGTAAGCTTAAGCGCGGGTGGTGTTATTCCAGTTGGAGCAGCGGAATTAAAAATAATTTAGTTGTTGGAGTTCTACATCCAGGACTAAGGTCATATTAGGATGGGTACCGACTTCCAACAGTGCACACTCATGGTTACTTTTTAGTGATGCTCAACAGGGAAATCAGGCCGCCGGTCCCATGACCTGATATCCCACTCAGTCACATTATCCTGTCACTGAGCTAACCAGTGCTTGCCCTATCCTATTAGTATTAATGCTGAGTGCCAGGCTAGGAAGCGACACGTACACATTTGATAAGTCATCGGTTTGACTCGACCGGGAACCAAACCCCCCATCTCCCTCACGAGATGCCCGCGCTCTACCGATTCGGCCACCGTACCCGGGCTAATCATTCTTTTGTTATTTTCTCATTTCGCGCTCATACCAGGTGAGGTGAATAGTTCGTGCAGTGAGCCGGTGATGTGTGTAAGCTGATGGGCCGAGAACGGTCCCCAGGGGCGGCTGAGGTGGAGCCGGCCATTGTGCCGCAGAGGGACCCGGGGATCCCGGGCGGCGACCCCGGGGGGACGGCTGGGGTAACCTGCACAGGGAGGTTGGGATGCGGGAGGGTGTGGTGGGTGAGGGTAGTCGGGATGGGGAGAAGGCATTGTTCTACTTGCAGGCCCTGTGCAAAGGGGGTGGGTGGGGTGGAGGGGGGGGTATGGCTTGGGCGGAGGAGAAAGGGACCGTAGGGAGAAGGAGGGATTTCTGGTGATGGTGGTTAGCGTTATTTACTGAGACGAGAGTGAGAGAGGGTGTGTGTTGGGGGGAGGGAGGGTGTGTGGGGGGAGGGAGAGTGTGTGTACGGGAGGCAGCGTGTATGTGGGCGAGAGAGGGTGTGCGTGGGGGAGAGTTGATTGGTTGTTGGAGTTTTAGGTCCTGGCAACATCTAAAGTCATATCCGGATGGGTATCGACTTGTGACAGTGTGCACGCATGGCCAATTTATAGTGTTGTGCACTGGGAGACCAGGGGCCATATTCATGATGCGGTGTTAGTGAGCCAAAACTGGTTTTGGGTGGGATTTCTAGGTTAGCGACGAAAACTCAGTACGCAAGGAGTGGTGTTAGCGCAAACACACCGAGTGTAAGCTAACACCGCATCATGCATACGGGCCCAGGTCACCAGCATCATGACCTAATATCCCACTCAGTCACATTATCCTGACACTGAGCTAACCAATCCTTGCCCTGTCCTAAGCTCCTGGCTCGGAAGCAACAAGTATACATGTTTAAGTCATTGATTTGACTTGACCAGGGTTCCAAACCATGCATTCGAATCCCGCGATCTACCAAGACGGGACACGGACGCTCAACTCATTTGGCTATCCAGTCAGGAGAGGGGCTATGTGTCTGGGGGGGGGGGGGGGGGGGGGGGGGGGGGGGGGGTGGGGTGCACCTGGGAATAACACTAGAGGTGAGAATGTATGTGGGTATTACTGAGGTGGAAGTGGAACATGGTCACTGTGAGCTGAGTTGTGGCTAGGTCATTGGTGGCTAGGACATTGCCCAAGCAGCCATTAGCCTGTTTGGGGAAATATAGTAACAATGGTGGCGGGGAGGGGCTGGAGATAGGAAGGGTGGCGGAGACGAAGTTGGTTGGTTGTTGGAGGTGTATGTCCTGGCAACATCTCAGGTCATATCAGGGCGTGGAGAAGAAGGGAACAGTAGGAATACCTTGGCTCTCATCAGGGCCTTCAGAAACCAATGATTTAAAAATTGATACTTGTTGCTTCCTAGCCAGGCGCTAGGCATGATTAGGATATGGCAACGGACTGGTTGGCTCAGTGTCAGAATAATGTGACTGAGTGGGATATCATGTCATAGGTGCTGGTGGCCTGGTCTTCCAATTGGGCAGTACTATAAAGTCACCATGAGTGTGCACTGTCACAAGTCGATACTCGTCCTGATATGACCTTAGATGTTGCCAGGACGTAAATTTCCAACAACAAATCCAACCATTAGAGAATGTATACAGTACCTCCGATAGCAGGATACCTGCTATTTGAGGACAACATTGACCTGGACGTAGAGTTGTCCTTTGAAGTGACATGTGCTCCTGGGGAAGGGGGGACTGAAGGGAGCGATGGAGGGAAGGAGGGGAGTGGGATTCTGGTGGTGCAGCGGAAATTGAAGGAGGAACGAAAAGAGAAGTTGCAGAGGATGAATTAAAGAGATGCTGGAGGACGTGAATAGGTGATGGTTGCGGAGTAAGAGATTGTAGAAGAGAAGGCTTGCTGGATCGGTGACACACAGCTGTGTGCCACTGGTATCGGCGATAGACAGCTGTGTGCAACTGGTATCGGCGATCCGCCGCTGGTATCGGTGATACACATCTGCGTGCCACTGGCATCGGCCATACACCACTTCGTATCGATGATACACAGATGTGTGCCACTGGTATCGATGATGCACAACTGTATCTCACTGTTATCGGCCCTGTACCGCTGGTACCCGTGATACATAGCTACGTGCCACTGGTATCGGCGATCCGCTGCTGATATCGGTGATACACCACTGCCTGCCACTGGTATCGGCCATATACTGCTGATATCGGCCATACACAGGTGTATGCCACTGGTATTGCCAATGTACCGCTAGTACCGTTGATACACACATGTGTGCTGCTAGTATCGGTGATACACCACCGATATCAGCACACCGCTGGTATCGGTGATACACAACTGCGTTCGCTGGTAACAGGGATGCACTTATATGTGCCGCTGGTATCGTCGATACACCGCTGGTATCGGTGATGCACTACTGTGTGCCACTGATATCGTTGATATATCACTGTTTGTCACTGGTCTCGGCGATATACCGGCTGTATCGACAATACCTCGCTGGTATCGGCCATACACAGATATGTGCCACTGGTATCGCCGATGTGCTGCTGGAATCGGTGATGCACTACTGTGTATCACTGCTATCGTTGATATATCACTGTTTGTCACCTGTATCGGCGATATACCGGCGGTATCGGCACTACACCGCTGGTATCGGTGATGACCCCGGCATCAGTGAAACACAGCTGTGTGACTCCGCGTTCAGTGTTCGCTGGGATTGGCAGTGGGGGGGGGGGGGGGGGGGGAGCGGGGTTCGGGATGAGATGGGGTGAGGGCGGGGCGGGGCGGGGTGGTGACCGCGGCAGTGTCGAGTAGCGACTGGGATGGGGGTGGGGGTGGGGGTGGAAGTGGGGGTGGTTTTGCCGCGGCCGACATCGCCATGTGGTCACGCTACACTGATTTCAACCCCGTCACGCCTCGCTGCACGCAGCCTCCCATTCCGCGGGGGGCTTGGGGGAGATGGGGGGGGGGGGGGCGGGTCATGACGGTGCAACCAGAACCAAGGGGAGGCTGGGCTGGGTGGGGGTTGGGCTGGTGGTGGTGGTGAGGGTGAGGGTGGATGTGGGGTGGAGGTGGATGTGGAGAGGGTGGATGTGGTGGTGAGGGCGGGGCTGAGGGGAGGGTGAGGGTGAGGGTGAGGGTGAGGGTGAGGGTGGGCGTGAGGGTGAGGGAGGGGGTTGGTGGGGGGTGGGGGTGAGGGTGGTGCTGGGTTGGTGGTGCTGAGGGTGGTAGTGGGGTTGGGGTGGAGGTGAGGGTGGTGCTGGGATGGTGGTGGTGAGGGTGGTGGTGGGGTGGGGGTGGATGTGGGGAGGGTGGTGGTAGGTTGATGGTGGTGGAGGTGAGGGTGATGGGTTGGTGGTGGTGAGGGTGGTGGTGGGGGTGGGGGTGGATGTGGGGAGGGTGGTGGTAGGTTGATGGTGGTGGTAGACGTGGGGGTGGGGGTAGATTGCAGGGCGTGGTGTAGAGAGAAGAGGGTGATTTTTGACAGTGAACACCTCTGATTTAAAATACAACACACATGCAACATGTTGCCCTCAGTACAGACTATTGTTTTGAACCTACACACATAGCACACAGCATGTTCTACATAAATGTGACATGTGTAAATTGAAGGCTCTCTCCTACCAACATTCTCCAATATGATATGCAGCTAGCAATTGATGTATGTCTATATAAATTTTAGTGGTACAGTGAGTGAAAGCAACGGCCGCAGAGGCGTGGGCGAGCAGGTGGCATCATGTGCTCAGGTCATGAGGCACTAGTAGATGACCTAATGAGTAGGTGACCAGCCGATGACTTAGTGGCTGGGGAGTAGATGACTCTTCTGGCTTATTATACTCGTATAATGGCTTATGCAGCATATATATATGACTAGTAGGGACCTCGTTACATTTACCTTAAAACATGCATGTAAGTTGTATAATAAACAGTGTGTCACATGACAGACACACAAACCAAACGCGATGACCTAATGAAACAACATATATATCAGACGAATAATTCTATTTACCTCAACACCTAAACAGAAGAATGCCTGTAGTTGATTGGTTGTTGGAATGTTGCATCCTGACAACATCTAAGGTCATACTAGGACAGCTACCAACTTGTGACAGTGCACACTCATGGTGACTTTATAGCACTGCCCCATTGGGAGACTAGACCGCTAGCACCGCTACCTGATATCGCACCCAGTCACATTTTCCGGACACTGAGCCAACCAGTCCTTGCCCTATCCTAACAATGCCGAGTGTCTGGCTAGGAAGCAACAGGTAGCAATGTTTAAGTCATTGCTTTGATTTGAGCAGGGTTCGAACCCATGGGAACCCTAGCATCCATCTGAATGCCAGTAGTTCCAGCCTACGAGGATAACACTGGCACCATTATCAACTAGTGTCATACTGATGCTATGTGATAGTGATTGATGTAAGTCATAATAATACACTTTGCTCCAGCTTGTGACACCCAACGCAAAGGTTCCCGCTCTCCCCCATTTTCCTCTCCTTATATTCCTTCCCCCTAATGCACCCAGTCCCCCTCTCCCTTCCCACCAGCCCCTTGTCCTCCCGTCCCCTTCTCATTCCCCTCCCTTGCGACTGCTGTCCCCTCCCCTCACTTCCCCTCACCACCCCTCTCTGTTCCCCATCGCTTCATTCCCCATCCCCCATTGGCCTTATCCCTTCACGTCCCCTGTCTGCCTTCCCCCTCCGCTCATCCCCTTTGTTGCTCTCCCACTTCTGTTTGCAGTGTTTTCCTTTCCTTCCAACTCCACCACAAGGCAGTCTTCCACTCCCTTGCTCTACCCTCTTCTCCTCTCCCATTTACCACTGCTGAGCCCCTATGGGCACCTCGTTCCCTGCCCACCCTCCATGTCCCTGGCCTCCTTCCCCGTCCCCACCCTGACCTCCCCTTCTCCTACCCCCGTACCCCCTAGCACCCTACCCCCAGCTGCCTTTCCCAGCCCTCCTAGAGGTTACATCGACACACTCACCGTTGGCAAGGCGGACGGCGAGCGGCTGCAGCGACGGCGTGTACGGGGCCAGGGCCGTGGTCACCGGGCATGGCGACACGACGCGCCGGCCGTGGTAACCACCATGGTAACCATAGTAACCGTCCTCATCGTCGTAGTCGTCGTCACAAAAGAAGGACGACTTCTCGACCTTGACGCGCTCTGTCTTCTTGACGAGGAACGACCGTGGCATGACGTAGTGTTATGACGTCAGTGACACCGGTGCCAGTTGGGGTGAGCGGCTTTGAGTTGGGCTGGGTTTGTGATATCTATTTTAGGCACTTGACCTTTCTGCACTGAACTGGTTCGGGACCTGTTGGCAGAGCACGCTGTTGCACTGTTGGTGTAATGTGTTCGAATCCACGCTGTGATCCAAATCTGAGCGTCGCTTCCAGTTCTGGTTCCTGTTGCTGGTTCCCCCGCTCTGGATGGAACGCCCCCTGGTGGGGAACACTTGTTGATGGTTGAGGACGCTGGTTGCGACTTAACCCAGGGCCTACCACTCACTCACAGCCAGCCAACCACCAGCACCACCTCCTCCTCCTCCAGCCCTTCTCCAGTTGGTATAAGCAGTCGCTGCCCCCTCCTCCAACACCATACGCCCCCTACCTCCTGCCGTTCCACTCCTGCAGTTGTCCACTGCTAGCGTTGCTCATAATTTACCAGTCTGCCACCTGTTTTGATTGGTTCCTCCTGCTTCCTCAGTCTGGTCCCCCGCACTCCGTCAACACCACCACCACCTCCACACTTCCTCCTGGTGCCAATCCTCTCACCATTCCATAAACATGCCTCCAGTAAGGCAACAGGCAATGCCTTACTTCCCCTCTCCTCCACACGGCCTCTCCTCTCCGCTCCTCTCCTCCCCTCTCCTCTCCTCTCCTCTCCTCTCCTCTCTGCTTCTCTCCTCTCTTCTCTTCTCCCCACCTCTCCTCTCTACTACTCTCCTCTCCTCTCCGCACCTCTCCTCTCCTCCTCTCTCCTCTCCTCTCCACCAGATTCCTCCTGTTGCTTGGCCCCCGTCGTCCCACTCCCGCTATGCTGGAGGAGGTGGTGGTGCCAGTAGTTCGAGTGGTTCCACTGGTGCTGGTGCTGGTGCTGTTGACTGCGCTCCTCCCGTACCTATGCCCCGCCGCCCCTCCTCGCCGCGCACCCCGGGGTTGACAGTGGCCGTGCCCCGTGCCTGCCTGCCTACCTACCGCTGTTGCTGTTGCTGCCGCTGCTACTGCCGACGCCACCCCACCCTCGTCTGTCTGTTGCTGATGCCAGCCGGCTGTGGTACTGGTGCTGCCCCTGGTGGCGCCGGTGTACACTGTGGGCTTCTTCCTGGCCCGACACTCTCGGACGGTAGCCGGTAGCGCCGGCTGGCGGTGGCGGGCGGGCGGTAGGTACGCAGTCCGGCAGTTCGTCGGTCACAGTGACAGGTGGTGGCGGACGTGGGGTTGTTGTCGGGTTGTTGCTGCCGCCTCGCCCGGTCTGCTGGCTCCTTCTGTGAATCTGTCTCCCCGCACCCCGCGCAATGTTATCCCTCCCTCTCCACCCCCCAACCCCCCTCAATCCTCCATCCGTATCCCGCCCCCGCCCCTCCCTCCACCCTTCATCCCATCACCTTCACCCACCCACCACACATATTCAACACTCACCCCCTCACCCCCTCTCCCCCTCACCCCCCCACCCAACATGCCCAATCACCCACCCCTCACACACCCCACATGTGCAATCCCCTACTCATCTCTCACACACACACACACTACACAAGCCAACCCCACATCCACACCCATCTCCTACACACTCATCCCACATTCCCAACACCCACTCCATCATCACTCCTCCACCCCACATGCCCAACTCTCCTCCCCATGACACCAACCCCACGTACAGAACTCCACACCCCTCACACACCCGCCCCACATGCACAACTCTCCTCCCCCTGACACACACCCACATGCCCAACTCCCCACCCCTCACCCCCACCCCATAGGTCCAACCCCCCACCCGTCACACACACACACCCCACATGCCCAACTCTTTCTTCTACCCCTCACACCCACACACCCACATCGCCAACCCCCACCCATCCACACACACCCCACATACCCAACCCCCACCCCATCACAAAACCACCCCACATGACCAACCATCCCCCGACCCTCACCAACCCACCGCACATGTCCCCCCCCCCCCTCCCCTCCCCATCACCGCGTCTGCCATCAACCCCCGCCAGCAGCACCTCCGCCCTCACCACCACTACCACACACCACGCACCATACACACCCGCACACCCGTGCTAGTATTGTCACATTGTGTCCAGCGGGTCATCCAATCAACAGCCGCGTCTCAGCCGCGCACGGGCCGCCGACCAATTGGAGCGTGGTTTACAGCGACGCGCCTGCTAAGGCATCGATCGATGTGGCTTTGGATGTGGAGTGTGGAGTGTGGAGTGTGGAGTGAGGGCGGGAGTGAGCTGGGGAGTGAGGAGGTGAGGAGGGCGGCCGGGTGGGTGAGTGTGGACCGGTGAGGAGGAAGGAAAGTGGGTGGTTTAGAGGGAGGGGGAGGTGGGGTGTGTGTCATGTGTAGATGGGTTTGTGGGTGGCAGTGAGGAGGATGGAGAGTGGGTGGGTCTAGAGGGAGATGGGGGGGAGGGGGGCAAGGGAGGGGGAAGGGGGCTGAAAGGGGTGCTTCCCGCCTGGGTATCAATGGGGAGACTGCGGGGAGCGTGGCCGGGGCGGTGTACGGGTCGGTGTACGGGGCACGGCGCAGGCTCCCGGGCTCTATGAGCCGCAGAGACCCATTCACGGGGAAAACTCTCTCCCATAGTCCCCTCCACCGACCCACGGCACACACAAACTCTTCCCTGTCCTACATCCTCCCTCGATCTAACTATTTTGGCCTACCCCACAGCCCCATGCCTACCCATAACTCACACTTACTCCTCCCTTTCCCACGGCGCCTTCAATCCACCACCAGGAGTGAACATTGTTTTAAAATAATTAGAATAATACTGTTAATACAAATAATAAGAATACTAAGAATACTAAGAATACTAAGAATACTAAGAATACTAAGAATACTAAGAATACTATCAATAATAACAATACTAACAATAATAATAAGAAGAATATGAATACGAATAATTGTAATAATCATAGTAATACATTAAATAATAACATGAATAATAATATAAATAATCATATAAATAATGAAATAAATAACAATGTAAATAATAATACAAATAATGTAAGTACTAACATAAATAATAATATAAGTACTAGTGTAAATAATAATAGAAATAATAATATAAAAACATGAAATAAATAATGATATCAAAATATAAATAACAACATAAATAATAATATAAATAATAATATAAATAATAATATAAATAATAATATAAATAATATAAATAATAATATAAATAATAATATAAATAATAATATAAGTAATAATACAAATAATAATATAAATAAAGACATTGATAATAGCAATGCAAGTAACCCAAATATTTACAATTATTTTCTAATCATAGATTGACATAACACAAATAAAAAAGTCAATTTTGATTATTTATTATAAAGGAAACACGAATCCTTGTGCACTATCATAAGTATATACACATACAGTATATATACTTATATAAGTGTATTTATATACACAAATCTTGCCAATACCCCAATCAACTCACTGAGATAAATTATGTACTGCTTTCTGAGTTGCCTCCAACACAGTCATTTTACGTTGAATACAAATTCGGGAGTGAGGATTTGAATCCACATGTTCTTTTATTTAAACAATAGAACAGTTAAAGAAACCAGTTGTTATTGAGAAATCAACAAAATAATTGGGTTATTTATTTCAAACGGAGACCAGATCTCACTATCGACAATGTATGCTTCAACTAATTAAATTAGCTTAAAGCCGCATAGTCCGATGGAAACATGACAATTTCAAATCCAAAGCCATGACGTTGATTTGATTCTACATATGAAGAGTGCCTTGCTCCATAATCATGCCATCATAGCAAAAGTGGAATTAGTCAAATTATGAATTATTTTCAGGTCAAAATCTGTTATTTTAATTACATTTTTGAAATGGCGTTTATAGGGTTTTGCGCCTGAACTCTTCATATCTAACTTAAGGCCCTGTCACACTACGACGTAACAACGTCAGCATAGGGAGAATGTGAAGAACGTTCAACTTCTCGGCGTAGTATGCAAATTTGGGCACGAGTTGAACCTGGATGCAGCGTAGTTGATGAGAGTGTAACGTCAGTAAAGCGTAGTGATACCGTCATTCAACGAGAGAGGACAACATCATTACGCTCATGGAACGTTATGAACGTTATTCCATCGCCAGAACTATGTTACGTGACGTTACATACATCATGACATGGTGGCGAAACGTTGAACGTATGTTGAACGTACATTCTCCTGACGTTCTCCTGACGTTCTCCTGATGTTCCCATTACGCCGCATGGACGTTTCCACCGGGTATATTGTGGGTCAACGTAGTGGAACGTAGTTGAATGTAGTGAGCAGCATTTGACTAACGTCCGTTTAACATCATTGATGTTCGCTGAATATGTACAGAACGTACGGCGAACGTAAACCCTTACGTTTGAGTTACGTCAAAAGTTTTGAACATGTTCAAAACTTTGATGTGGCGCGGACGTAACACGACGTAACGTGATGTCGCTAGACGTCAGTCTAACTTCATTCTGATGTCATCATATCGTAACCCAACGTACGTCAACGTAATGACCAAACGTGATCACGTCAGGCTTACGTTTGCTCGTTATGTCATAGTGTGACAGGGGTATAAGATATCGATGGACTTATTAAGCCTCTATTACTGCATATAACTTAAATGGAAATACTGATTCACTTTAATAGAACCGCTTACTGCAGAAACATATCATACCTGACTGTTGACGGGCTTGTCAACATTGCTCTTGCATGTTTGCTTCCTTGTTTAGATTTTATGTTCTAACAACATCTAAGGTCATATAAGAACGGTGCAAATTTGCACTGCAAATCCCTCAAAAGGTTACCATTTCAAATATAAATTACTTCAAACAAAATTAAGGTAGATTAGCGTAATCACCCTACTATATTTATCTAAAACAGAGTGACAGAAACTCAATAGCATCGGACTACGCAATTTGAATTTCTATAACTTCACGTGTCATTTCAAAGTGTTTTCCTGGCACAGCTATTCCGCTGCAACTGACAACGATTCAGATGTTGCGTCGTTAAAAGTTGCACAGTCCGAAGGTTTTCAGGTTTTGTGAATCCGGGAGATGTACATATTAGGTTCATCATAATAGGTTGATTATAATTTATCTTACTTTCGTTTATAGTAACTTTTATTTTAAATGACCAACATACCAACATAATTGCTCGGACACTATAGGCTTCTGCATTAACATATTCTATTAAATTGACTTGGTATTCTCTTCTAACAGGCAAAACATGCTTAAACTATAAGCAGTGTTGTATACCTCATCAGCCTATGCAGCTTTAAGTTAAAGCTGCACAGTCTGAGGAAAACATAAAATTGTCAAAACCGAAATAATTATCTAGATTTGATTCTGCATATCTTACTTAGATAGTGGTGCACTTATTAAACATTTGTCGCCACATTACGCAATTTAATAGAATCTGTTGTGAGGTATAAAGTACTTAAGCAAATATTATTCATGTATGTAATTCTGTTGCTTTGTTATTTACTTGTTCCACTCGCTGCAAATACTCCTGCAACCTCCACTGGTATGTTCTTAGGTAGTTTGGGTTACTAGAGGCTGGGGTGAAGCCTGGAGAGTGGGAGATCTGCCTTCAAGCAGACTGTTGACGGGCCTTCAACAGTGTTCAAGCAGCTCCCTAATTCCCCTCCTGTCCTCCAGGTGGTGCCTGAGCCCCTTACCATCTGCCCATTTCGTCTCTGAAGCCTATCGTGTCAAAGTTTTGGCATGCTTGCCAACATTAATTTAGCATGTTTGCACTTCAAATATCTCAAAAGTATGCCATTTAAAATCAAAGTCACTTCAAAACTAAAGTAAGGTAGATTGGAATGATCAACATAATATATTAATCTCAGACAATGACAGAAACGCAAAACCATCTGACTATGCAACTTTAATAAGTGCATTAGTATATAAGGTAGATATGTAAAATCAAATATGTGGCAGTATTTTGGTTTTGAACATTTGATGCTTTCATCAGACTGTGCAGCTTTAAATATGCAAGGATTGCATGCCGGGTGCGACATAATTAAAATGTCGTGGATGAGTTGGTTTTCCCTTTAGCACAGTCAATACTTGTTGCTGCTACCAGACGCGGTGGCCGAATCGGTAGAGCGCAGACCTCCCATGCGGACGGTCGGGAGCTCAATTCCTGGTCGCATCAAACCAATGACTTATCAAATTGATGCTTGTCGCTTCCTAGCTCGGTGATCAACATTAATATAATAGGGCAAGGACCGGTTAGCTCAGTGCCAGTATAATGTGACTGAGTGGGATGTTGGGTCATGGTCTCAGCAGCGTGATTTCCCATTTGGCCACCACTATTAAGCTGCCATCAGTGACACTGTCACAAGCCGGTACCCGTCCTGCTATGACCTCAGATGTTGCCAGGACGTAAAACTCCAACAACCAACCAACCAAAGCATTGCATGCCCGTGCGCGACATAATTAAAATGTTGCGGCTGAGTTGGCTTTCACTTTGGTGCGCAGTCACTACTTGTTGCTGCTTCAGTGGTCCGCTATATTCCGGTGTGTTGACCTGGATATGGGACGTGAGAGACACAAAGAAATGCCGGGGTACAATGGAACGGAGGACCCTCAATTATACCCAGCCAGCCTCCAATATTCATAGCCATGCGTGTATTTGGCCAGCCTAATTATCACAACAGGACCACGAGTCGAAATCAGTATATGCCCGCCACACACTTATCGACATTGACGATTTATGGGCAGGCACGCTGAGCTGTGTTTGCAGAGTCGGTACGTTTAGCGGTGGAGATTTGATGCCAGGTGGCGCCACTGGCCATTTTAATGCAGAACCGAAGGATTGGCGAAATAGAGGAAGATTATTTTCAGCGGCACAGTTATCCTGTTATGACCTTAGATGTTGCTAGGATGTAAAACAACAACAAAACAAAAATCAAATCACATAATCAAGCCAGCGAAAATATGTCCACATATATCACGGCCCTAAAGGACAGAGTTAAAGATTGTGAATATGGACCGATTGAAGAATCACGTTTGCATGATCGTTTGGTTGCTGGTGTCAAGAACATGACTTTGAGAAACAAGATGCTTCAAACAGCCGATCTCATACTCGAAAAGTGCATTAATATGTGCAAACTCCGTGAATTTAGTGCTGACCAGTTGGAAGAAAAGAAATCAGACATGGGGATCAAAGAAATAAATTTTCTGAACAGATATGCAAATGTGCATACCTGTGCACCGGTGGTTCATCCGGTTGGGCCACCATCTTGGAAATCGCCATCTTGGAAGGCCAGAAACGCCACCAGTGCAAGAAAATTCAAGACTCAATGTCAAAACTGTGGTTACAAACACCAACGTGGATTTTGTCTGGCGAAGGGCAAGATTTGTATTGCATGCAAGGTTGGGTACTTCGGGAAGGTTTGCCGGAGCAAATTTGGCAGGGTCGATGAGCTGTCCGCGAAAGAACCCGACCTTCACAACGTCGAACAAGACCCAGATCTGGCGGAAGTCAATATCTTGACAACGGACCTGTTTGTCTGTTTGTCGGTGTTATCGAGTGCAACACCGAACAAGACAACGAGCTCTACTATGCACCCGTCCGAATGAATGGTCATCCAGTAAAGTTCAAGCTCGCCACAGGCTTGGAGGAGAACGTTCTTCTGAGCAATGTTTTTGACAGGATTGCATTGGTGCAGCTGACGAACACCAGATCTTCACTTGTGACATTCTCGGGGCATCGGATCACTTCAAATCATGAGGCTTCAGTCGAGATCGATGGCAGAGACTTTGTATTCCAAGTGGTGCGGGACCCTGCCAACCTATTTTGGGTAAACATGCTTGTTTTGTGATGATGAGTTGTGTTGGCATGGGTTGATGAGGTGAACACTGGCATGCCAACCAACATTTCCACCCTAAACAACACCCACATCCCGCAAGCCAACGATCTGGTAAGCAAATATAAATATGTTTTTCAATGTTTAGGCTTGATAAAATCGAATGCTGTCATTCATATTGACACATCTGTAGAAACTGTTGTCGACCTACTGAGAAGGATTCCATATGCAATACAAAATAAGGTGCATGACAAACTAAAATGCATGTTAAAAATGTGTGTTATTGTGTAAGAAAATGACCCAACTGAATTTGTAAATTCCATAACCATATTTAAAAAACCTTACAAAATAAGAATCTGTCTGGATCCAACAAAATTGAACAAAGCAATCAGAAGAGGAACATTACCAACTAAATCTATTGACAAAATGATTGCCAAAATGGCGAACGCGCAATATTTCTCAGTTTTAGATGCCATGACAGGGTATTGGCAAATCAAACTAGACTACGAAAGTTCACTGTTGTGCGCGTTTAATACTCCATGGGGCCGGTATAGGTACACCCATCTACCATTTGGCTTCAAAACAGCAGGTGACATTTTCATTCAGGAAATGCACCGTATCATACGCGATATACCCGGGATAGGTATAGTGACAGACGACATTCTGGTATATGGGTCAACCACTGAGGAACACAATGACATACTGAAAGCAGTGCTGGACTGGTCGGGTAAATCTAAAATTAAAAGAGTCAAAACCTGATATCCCACTCGTTAAAATTAGCCTGACACTGAGCCAACCAGTCCTTGCCCTATCCTAATAATGCCAAGTGACAGGCTAGGAAGGGACAAGTATAAATAGTTAAGTCATTGGTTTGACCCGACCTGGGTTCAAACCCATGATCCCATGGTCTACTAACACGGGAGACGGATGTTCTAACTCATTCGGCCATCCCGTCTGGTTAATTATTATAGGGAAATGTTTGTCCATTTCTGTTGTGACTGAGGGGGAGATGAACTTTGATCTTGCCAGAACGTAAAACTCCAACAATCAAATAGTATCCTGCACCATGGCTTATATATATATATATATATATATATATATATATATATATATATATATATATGTATATATATATATATATATATATATATATATATATATAAATCAGTACCTCTGTCTACCACCAGGATTCCAGAGCTGAAACTGGAAGGCGCCGTGTTGATGCCTGATGTGATGATGTCACGCTAACGTCATTGTGACGATGAACATGTTGCTGGTGGCGTAGCACGGAGCGTCACACGGACAATTGACACCGGCTGTTGATGACGTTATTACCGGGGATATACACCAGTGACGTGGCGCATTCGTCATGGTGACGTCACGAGAGCAATCAAATATAAACCAGGCGACGCCAAGGTCGGCACGTACATTATCTCTCGCGAGGAAGGTCACGTGGTGCTATCACTGGACATACTCCAGCGTCTTCGTAGTTTGGGGAGGTGGGAGGCGGGAGGCGGGATGTGGGAGGTGGGATGTGGGATGTGGGAGGTGGGATGTGGGATGTGGGAGGTGGGATGTGGGAGGTGGGAGGCGGGAGGCGGGATGTGGGAGGTGGGATATGGGATGTGGGAGGTGGGATCTGGGATGTGGAAGGTGGGATGTGGGAGATGGGAGGTTGGAGGTGGGATGTGGGATGTGGGATGTCGGAGGTGGGATGTCGGAGGTGGGATGTGGGAGGTGGGAGGTTGGATGTGGGATGTGGGATGTTGGGATGTGGGATGTGGGATGTGAGAGGCGGGATGTGGGATGTGGGATGTGGGATGTGGGATGTGGGATGTGGGATGTATGATGTGAGATGTGGGATGTGGGATGTGGGATGTGGGATGTAGGATGTGGGATGTGGGATGTGGGATGTGGGATGTGAGAGGCGGGATGTGGGATGTGGGATGTGGGATGTGGGATGTGGGATGTGGGATGTATGATGTAGGATGTGGGATGTGGGATGTGGGATGTGGGATGTATGATGTGGGATGTGGGAGGCGGGATGTTTTATGTGGGATGTGGGATGCGGGAAGTGGGATGTGGGATGTAGAATGTTGGATGTGGGATGTGGGATGTGGGGTGTGAGAGGCGGGATGTGGGATGTGGGATGTGGGATGTGGGATGTGGGATGTGGGATGTGGGATGTGGGATGTGGGATGTGGGATGTGGGATGTGGGATGTGGGATGTGGGAGGCGGGATGTGGTATGTGGGATGTGGGATGCGGGAAGTGGGATGTAGGATGTGGGATGTGGGAGGTGAGATGTGGTATGTGGGAAGTGGGATCTGGGAGGCGGGATGTGGGAGGTTGGAGGTGGGAGGTGGGAGGTGGAATTTGGGAGGTTGGAGGTGGGATATGGGAGGTTGGAGGTAGGAGGAGGGAGGGGGGAGGCGGGAGGTGGGAAGCGGGGAGTGGGAGGAAAGAGGTCGGAGGCAAGAGGTGGGAGGCGGGAGGCGGGAGGCGGGAGGTGGGGACTGACTGGGGCTGCGATGCGATGAAATGATACCACTAACAAATGACCGTCCCCGCCCTCCCCTCTACGCCCCCCCCCCCCCTTGACCCTACCTCCAACCCCCCTCCACACTCACACGCCCTTCCCCCAGCACAACGCCTGCCTGGCCCATCAGGCCGTGATCTCGTATACAACGTACTGAGATGACAAGAACCCTGTTGACTATCACACGCTCTACACCATTTGCATTCCCCCAATTCACCCCTAGTGGATTAAAGCTGCACAATTCCATGGAAACAGAACGTTCTATAACCCGATACACTTACCTACATTTAATCCCACATATTCAAACTAGATACCAGTCCGTCCATTAATTATTTATTACGAAGTGGAGTTCTAGGATGTTGGCGTGCACGTCTAAATTAATGTTGCATGTTAGAAAATCTCCCAATATAACCATTTATACTGATTCTATAACCCGATACACTTACCTGCTTACCTACATTTAATCCCAAATATTCAAACTAGATACCAATCCGTCAATTAATTATTTATTATGAATTGGAGTTCTAGGATGTTGGCGTGTACATCTAAATTAATGTTGCATGTTAGAATATCTCCCAATATAACCAATGACTTAACAATTTATACTTGTTGTTTCCTAGCCAGGTGCTCGGCATTATTAGGATAGGGCAAGGACTGGGTGGCTCAGTGTCATGATAATGTGACTGAGTGGGATATCAGGTCATGGTGCTGGTAGACTGGTGTCCCTGTGCGGCAACACTATAAAGTCACCATGAGTGCGCACTGTCACAAGTCGGCACCCTTCCTGATATGACCTTAGATGTTGCTAGGACGTAACACAACAATAAACAAACATCTAAATTAATGTTGCATGTTTGAATATTTCCCAATATAACCATTTATAATCAAATTTACTTCAAAGTAAACTAAAGTACCGCATGCCACCTCTAGAAAGATAATCAGTTAAGCCCAAGTCACACCTACCCGGACCAGCCCCGAATTTTTAGCCGGACCACTCCCCTGGACTGTCCCAGACAGCCCTGGATAAACTCGCTTGTTTGCCTCCCTCTCACACCTATCGGGACGAGCCACGGACTAAAAGCCCAGATGAGGCCTAGACAATCCCCGGATGAGCCCCGGACAACCCCTGGATGATAGCCTGAAATGCGGGACTCATCTGTGGCTATCCGTCGCAATCAATTGTTAATCCGTGGTCATCCGGCCTGTCTGGGTCTTATCTGAGCATTCCGGGAGTGGTCGGTGGCTCTGTCGGGGCTAGTACGGGCTAAACCGGGGCTAAAACATGGCTCTTCCGGTTTAAAAATGACCCGAACTGCGCCGGACGGGACACCTCGGACCACCACCGGACTACCTTTAAACATTTTAAAACATCCAGGGATGACGCCAGATGAGACCGGACCAGCCAAGGATCACCAAGGATCACCAAGGATCACCAAGGATCACCAAGGACCACCAAGGACCAGCCACGGATGAGCCACGGATCGCCACGGATCACCACGGACCATGCCGGATCGCGGGTCGGCGCTCGTCTGGCCCCTGTTCCGGGTAGGTGTGACCTAGCCTTTAAGTCCGCCTTACTAATACTTACCATACAAGTCAAACATGGCTACCTCCCGATGTGTTTATTGTGTTCTTATATGATGTTGTTCTTTAAGGCCCAGTCACACCTTACCGGGCTGGAGAACCGGACATGAACCGGACACTGTCCGGTGAAATACAGCAAGGTCCGGTACATGTCCGGTACCCATCCGGCGGTGTCCGGCGGTGTCCGGTAGTGTCCAGTGGTGTCCAGTGGTGTCCGGTACAAGTTTTGAACATGCACTAACCTTGAACCGACCACCACCGAACTGACGTGCACGGTTGGTGTCCGTTTTAAGTCTGTTTCATCCGTTTCGTCCGTTTCGTCCGTTTCATGTCCGTTAATCATCCGTTAGGTGTCCGTTTTGTATCCTGAAGTGACTGGGGCTTTACCGATCATCGATGCTTTCATTCTTGTCTTCTAATTGTCTATCTATATTGTTGTAGCTTTGTTTACTGTGTAGAGGCAATTGTCATTAGGGATGGAAGACCAGTGCATTAGCACTGACAACATATTTATTCAGAGGAATGAACAAACTTGAACCAACAAAAACGCCAGTATAATGATCAATAAATATATTTAGCTAAAACGTATATATATCGGGAACTCTAAATGAGTATATAACTGTAAGTTAATTCAAACCTTTTTTTTAAATACTAGGATGAGTGGGTTGCAGACTTCTTTTATACACGAGGCAAAATATTATCCACTCTTGTCATATGCAGAGGATATAGTATTAATTTAGTCGCATTTATTCAAATAAATAGCAACGCTGATGCAATGATTAAATAAGAGATGGCATTATGGATGTGTTAAGCCCATCTCACATTAAACAGTCATTGGAGTTAAACCTCGTCGATTGAGAATCGCCCTTCAAGCTACTAGAGTTAAGAATTACATAAATTTTGATTTGTTCCTGACCCCAGACCACAAGGCTAATTATCGCTCATTATCGCTTGTTATTTTGTGCACGGTGCCATACTTGTACTCAACCAATTTCAATAGTACGTGGAGGTCGCGAATTAACAGTTCAAGCTCCCATGGCTATATTTATATATATATATATATATATATATATATATACATATATATATATATATATATATATATATATATATACACAGTATAACCCCATTAAACCAAACTTGAAGGGACCCTAGAAATTTGTTTGGATTAACCGATCTTTGGTTTAACCAAGCTTTGGCTTCAACTTTGACTTTGAGTAAGCATGTATTGCACATGTAATATACAATGTATGTGGACACTTTGATTATTGGTTTTCATGTATATGCAGTATAACCATGTTAAACCAAGCTTGGTTAAAGTTGCATAGTCCGATGGCTTTGAATTTCTGTATTTTTCTGACATAAATATATTAGATCGATCACTCGTATCTACTTTACATTAGTTCAAAGTTACTTTTATTTTAAATGGTAAACTTTTGAGATGTTTTGAATACAAACATGCAAAATTAGTTTTGGCAAGCTTGCCAAAACTCTGACACCATAGACTTCTGTAGTAACAGGTTCTGATAAATTGACTCAGTATTCCCTTCTACGCAGAAACAAATGCTTAATAAGTGCATCAGTATCTAAGTTAGATATGTAAAATCAAACTTAGATAATTGGTTTGGCTTTGAAAATTTGATATTTCATCAGACTATGCAGCTTTAAACCAAACGATCGGTTAATCCCAACTTTTTTCGGTGGCCCAGCAAAATACTACCATTTATCATATCAAAAAGTTGGTGGGGTCTCACGTGACCTTATAACCACATGAAAGTTTGGTTTAACCATACATGGGTGGCCAGGGTCTGACAATTTTGTTTGGGTTACCCAACTTTTATATGATAAATGGTAGTATTTTGTCGGGCCGCTGACAAAAGTTTGGATTAGCTGATCGTTTGGTTTAAGCGAGCTTGGCTTAACAGGGTTATACCGTATATATATAGAATAGGCTATATATCTAGCCTCAGTTATATATATATTTATATATATACCGTTATATATACCGTTATATATACCACAGAAGCTAGGCGGTTTGGATGGGGAGGAGAGAAAGCCTGGATACGCTGACCAGATAGTTCAGCCAGTCTCGTCAAGGCCCACCAAGGCTCGCCGAAGGAGAAATGAGGAAGGGCCCCCAACAGAGATTACAACTCACGTTATCTTCACGCCCCGGAGCGAGACTTGGCGAGACATGGGTCGCCGTCGGGGAGGCAACAGGCTATAAGGGGATCCGGAGGAGAACGCCGGGACCCGGTGATTGGTTAGGAGAGGGCCCGGCAGGGGAGCGCGGGGAGTGGGGGGCGGCGGGGGGATGGGGGTAGGAGTGGGGGATGGACAGGGGAAGGTAGGTGGGGGTGGAAGGAGGTGTGACTGGTCGGGGGAATGGGGATAGGCGAGGGGAAGTGGGGGTGTGCGTGAGGAATAGGGGTGGGGGGCCGGCAGGGGAGCGCGGGGAGTGGGGGGGAGGGGGGATGGGGGGCCGGAGGTGGTGCGTTGTAGGACGGGAGAGTGGGGGATGGACAGGGGAATGTAGGTGGGATGGAAGGAGGTGGGAGTGGTCGGGGGAATGGGGATAGGCGAAGGGAAGTGTGGGGTGGGAGGAATAGGGGTGGGGGGTATGGCGGGGTGCGGGAAGTGGGAGATGGGTGCGGGAAGTTGGGTCGGTCGGAAGGAAGGGGGTGGGCGGGAGGAGGCGGGGGGAGGCGAGGGGAGGCGGGGAATGGAGGCTGTGTGTGTGGGGCTGGGGGAATGGAGGTGGGTGGGGAAGTGAGGTGGGAGGGGGGAATGGGGATGGGTGGGGGAAGTGGGGGGGGGGGGGGGGCGGGGCGCAAGGAATGGAGGTGGACGAGGGAGAGTGGGGTGGGCCGGGGGAAGTGGCAGGAAGGCTGGGGGAATGGGGAGTGGGCGGTGGGAATGGGTGTTGTGGGAATGGGTGCTAGGGGGAATTGGGGGTGGGAGAGGGACGTTGGGGTGGGGGTGGGCGTAGAAAAGTGGGTGGTGGGTGGTGGGTGGTGGGTGGGGGAAGAACAGGGAGGAGCATGGGTCGGTAGGAATGGAATGCATGGGGTGGGTGTGGGGGTAGAGGTAGGCGGATCATGTGGTGGATGCTTTATGGACTGTGTTGTTATGGGGGGGTGGGGGGTGCGGGCAGTTCTGTGGTGGGATAGTGGCGTTGTGTGGTGGTTGAGGTTGTGGTGGTGTGTTGGGGGCAGTAGTGTGGTGGGTGATGGCGGATGTAGTGGGGGTTAGGTGGTTGGGGCTGTGGTAGTGTATTGGGGCCACTAATGTGGTGGTTGGGGCTGGGGTGGTGGGGTGGGAGCTTTCGTAAGGTGAGGTGGGGCAGGTGGTGGTGAGGGCTCTGGTGTGGTGAGGTAATGAGGCATGTTGTTGGGTTGGGGCATAGGGGTAGACGTATGTGGTGAGGTGTGGTGGTGTTGCCTGTGATGGAATTGAATGGTGGGTCACTGGTGGCACAGAGTGGTGGCACAGAGTGGGGGCACAGCGTGGTGGCACAGAGTGGTAGCAGCTGTGATGGTTTGGAGTGACGGGGCTGTGGTGGGACGGGATGTTCTGGCTTGTAATGTGGTGCAATGGAGATATCCTAGAGATCTAACATGTAGTGGGGAATATTGTTGTTGGCTTCTTTGTTGTTTTTCGTTCTAGCAACATCTAAGGTCATATCAGGACTGGTAACGACTTGTGACAATGGGCACTCTTGGTGACTGTACAGTGCAGGCCCACTGGGAAATCAGGCCACCAGCACCATGACCTGATATCCCACTCAGTCACATTAACCAATTGTAAAAATATACGGATTTTCGGTTAAGAATTATATATTGGCAGAGAGCATTATTATTCTTGGATGCCGGAGTGGGAATCAGGTTGCGTAAACCAAAATTAATAAAATCCCACTCCCATGGTACATGATACTGGGTGATGTAAACTATATGTTATATATGATGATTGGAGTTAATGAAAAGATTTCCTTTGCAAGAAACAGTACATGATTATTGAAATGTTTCTCTATGTGTTCATAAAGAATACAATTGGAGGAAAAGAACAATTTTACTATATATATCTATATACATATCTGTAACTGTATGCAACATCCTGTCCACCCAGGACCACCGACTGACCCACCTGCCTAATTTGCATATGTATAGAGTGCACCACCTGCAGCTGGTTTGAGTGACAGCCCCTACTGGGGGTGGCCACCCACCCAGTCTGTGGGGAGTGTCTGATTGGCTGGGTGGGGAATGTCCGGTCACCTGACTCCCTTGGCTTATCCTGACCACACACTAGTCTCAATTAAGTAATTATTCAAAATTCTGCTTCTGAGACGCTGAAGAAAACTCACTCTCATCCTGGCTCTGGAGTGAGACACACCTACTTTGGAGCAGGAACCCCAGACACTCTGTCCGATGCTACCTAAATTCACCCTTTTCAAATTGAGTGTATACACAGCCATAGGACTCCTGTCCCAATGGCTGTAGGCGCTGCTTTCAGTATACAGGCTAAAGTGACAATGAGACATAGTGTGGGCAGTATATGAGGAGTGCAGGTGCTAGGTCACATGTAAGGGGGATGACAGGAGTTGCTGCCAATAAAGCACAACTTATTCACTGTTCATCTGTGTGACTGGTTTTCCTTCCTCTTTCCAGACATGGTTAAATTGATTAGGATGATTGCATCACAGGTGAAATGAAGGGGGAGAGTTTTGTAATTACATAGGGTGCTCACAGCGGCAGAGCACTTCATGTTTTTATACAATCCCTGCCCTATCCTAGAAATGCAGAGTGCCAGGCTAAGAAGCGACAAGTATAAATTGTTACGGCATTGGTTTCACTCGAACAGGGTTTGAACCCATTAACTCATGGGTTGGGATCCCAGACAAGGGACGGAAGCTCAACTCATCCGGCGACCCCAATGAGTCGGCATAAAATTGGATGTGGTGTTAGGTGGTTGGATCTCGGTATAGTGTTTCATGCTGTGGAGAGGACGGTGAGTTCTTGGTAAAGTTATTAAAGCTGCATAGTCGGATGAGGCATTACTTCTTTTAAACCAAAAGAATTATCTAGATTTGATTCCATATATTTAACTTCGATACTAATGCACTTAGTACACATCTGTTTATGCCTAGAAGGGAATACTGAGTAAATTTAATAGAACCTGTTACTGCAGAAACATATGCTGGAAGGCTTTTGGCATCCTTGCCAAAACTAATAATACATTTTTGCACTTAAAATAGCTCAATATTTAGAAATTTAAAATAAAACTTACTTCAAAGTACAGTAAAACATCTTTTTCTTGAAGATTTATACTGCCTATTATGGATAAGTCTGAATAGACTTGCTTTCACCATTAGACAGTTTGTCGATAGAAAACCCGACCCTACACTTTTACCAACCCAAGGGGTTTTTAACCTCCCACAACACATAGACAAGGTTTGAGAGCAACTGGCCTTTGATGACGCTATAAGTTATACACAGCAGTGGAAATCCAAATTGGCAGAAGTTGGGGTGACAGGGAATCGAACCACTGACGTTCAGATTAGGAGTCCTACCTAGAAATAAGTCAGACACTCTAACCACTCCGCCACAGAGAACATCACAAAAACTATAAACGACCACCTCCACAAAGCGACCACTCCGCCACAGAGAACATCACAAAACGACCACCTCCACAAAGCGACCACTCCCCTATATTGATCGCTTTATTTGGGTCCCAACGATACCAATGTAACCATATTTTAACTCCTTAAACTGACCACTTCCCTAAATGGACCACTTAAAATCGGTCCAAAGGTCGGTCGATTTAGAGAGGTTTTACTGTGTAGTAATGTCTGTTATAATGAGCAATCTAATATATTTATCTCAGTAAATGACAGAAACTCAATACTACTGGAATATGAAACTTTAAAGTCCGATGGTTTTGAGTTTCTGTCCTTTTCTGAGATGATAAGTTGATCATTATAATCTACCTTACTTTAGTTTGAAGTGTCTTTGATTTAAATTGGCTAAATTTGGAGGTTTTTGAAGGACACCAATGCAGAATAAATTGTCGCATGCATCCCAATATTCTGTCACCATATGCTTCTGCAGTAACAGGTTCTATTAAATTGCCTCAGTATTCCTTTCTGTGTCACGACAAAAGGTAAATAAGTACACCAGTATCTAAGTTAGATATGTAGAATAACATCTAGATAATTGTTTCGCTTTTGAAAATTTGATGTTTTCATCGGATTGTGCAGCTTTAATGTCATGTCCCAAATCTTGTGACCAGACAAGGTGACCAAATTAGATAGAGGATTCGCATGCGGAAGGTCAATGTGTCAGGTTTTCGAATTCTTGCCGAGTCAAGTCAATGATTTACCAAAGTTATACTTGTCACTACCTATCCTGGTACTCGGCACTACTAGGATAGGGCAAATACTAGATATCTCAGTATCAAAATAATGTTACTGAGTGGGCAATCAGGTCAGGGTGTCAGTAGCTTGCTCTCCCAATGCGGTAGCACTATAAAGTCACTATAAGTGTGCAATGTCACAAGTCGGTAACGATCCTGATACGACCATATATGTTGCCAGGACGTATAACTCCAACAATAACCCAACCAACCGACCCCAATAAACAAACAAGCCAGGTCATTGTCCTCCCTATAATGGGATTTAACACAATGCGCCAAGTAGTAGCGTCAAATGGAGGTTTGGGCGCAGTGGTGTCTGCCAGGAGACGCCTTCCAAGTCACCCACACTGCACCGCGCCAAGCCAACCGGAAGAGATTGCCACAGAGCGGAGCAGCTGGACCTTTCTCCGCCATACAGACTCACGTCTGCAACCACCACAATTCACCAACACCACTATATATATGCCGTCCTGATATGACCTTAGATGTTATTAGGATGTAAAATAACAACAAACAAGCAAACCACTATCTATAACACCCTCTTACCAGATGGGATGGCCGAATGAGTTGAGCGTCTCCCATTTTGGTAGATCGTGCGATTCGAACCCATGTGGTCGAACCCTGGTCGAAACAAAGCAATGACTTAAAAATGTATACTGGTTGCTTCCTAGCCAGACGCTTGGGATTATGAGGATAGGGCAAGGACTGGTTGGCTCAGTTTTAGGATAATGTGACTGAGTGGGATATTATCAGGTCACCACCAATCAATCAATCCTAGTGGGGCAGCACTGCACAGACACCATGAGTGTGCACTGTCACAAGTCTGTCACGGGCATTAGTGCGTCGTCCCGGCACTCGTGAGTGTGCACTGTCACAAGTCGGTAACCGTCCCGAAGTTACCTTAGATGTTGCCAGGACGACAAACTGCAATAACCAACCATATCTTCTGTTTGGAGATTTGGAAATGTCCAACATATATTACATATATATGTATATATTTACTTATATACCTAATATATATATATATACTTATGTACCTAATATATGGTGTCCATTTCCAAATCTCCAAAATCTCTTTCTCTATATATTTATACACATATGGACTTGCATGCATATGACAAGGAGTCATCCACTGTATGCTCTCAAACCGCCATAGCTCATCGGCTCGAAGGCGTCGTGAAAATTGTGATATAAATATTACCTAGACGTGTGAATTTATTATCTTATTACACCCCCCCCCCCCACACACACACATACAGACTGGTAACCACACCTAATCCGACCAATAACCAAATCAGCGGCCCTGAGAAGCAGACGACAAGCCCGGGGGCGGCGGGCGGCGGGCGGCGGGCGGCGGGCGGCGGGCGGCGGGCGGTGGGCGGCGGGCGGCGGGCGGAGGGCGGCGGGCGGCGGGCGGCGGGCGGTGGGGGAGAGTTGGGGGGAGTTAATGCGGCATTAACTCGTGTATTTCGCGTCGCCCTCAGCCTGTCACGGGCATTAGTGCGTCGTCCCGGCACTCGTTAGGCCTCCAGCCGGTATTCTACCAGACAAAAGAAACACAAGTCGACTCGCGGCGTTTTGACAAATTTACCCAGAATGCAGAGCGGGAAGTTGGTGCTGACAGGGTGAGGATTGTCGGCGACGGGCGGACAATGGTGTCGAGCCGACGACAGACGCCTGAGAGACTCCGGTCGCGGCTGCTCGACCAATGACCTTTGACCTCTGGCCGTTGCCGCCTTTTTCCTCCACTTTCCCGCCAAAGAAAGCGCTCCCTGTCATTTACCCCGGACGTCGTAGATCAGTGTGCGTGCACTGATGCCCGGCGACAAGTCGACAAGTGTGTCGTCTGCTCAGAATCTCCGTCCTTCCTATTCCTCTCTGTCCGTACCCACACACCCACACATCCGCACACCCATACACCCACTACCCTCACCCACTAACCAGCACCCTCACCCTCACCCACACACTCACTACCTGTTACCTTCACCCTCACCCATTACCCTCACCATTGCCCCACACACCCACACCCACTACCCTCATCCAACCCCTCACCCAACCCCTCACCCACACTAATACCCACTATCCACACCCACAATCACTACCTACTACCCACACCCACAACCCTCATCCATACCCAGACGGATCCACACTCACATCCACAACAACTCCCCATTCCTCCTACACACACACGCCGAAAATGTCGTCTGCCTCGCTTTGGGTTCTCCCGCCTCTAATTGCATATCCACAATCTGCACCGGGGCCGCCTGTTAAAGGCTTTCATTGGGACCCTGAGACGGGGCCCAGGAACCTGGTTAAATAATTACTGTCGGAGCAGTAGTGCCGCAGCGGCGACAAAAGCAGACGATCGTGAGTCACTGAGACCCGCTTTTCCCGCCCTTTTCCGGAGGCTGCCTACCGTTCATTCTAGGTTATGGCGCCTAAAATCTCGGCTGCTCGTAAAATGCACTCAGCTTGGAAAGTGGGCGTTGCTGTGTGATGATCTTGATTGCGTGAGTTTTAGAAAAACGCCAGCTTTTTGTTCTCCAAGAAAATAAATAAATAAATAATAAACCCCAAGAATGTAATAGGCACAACTCATGTACCGTGAATAATAAGGACTTTGAAACATGGATTTTCTTTTTCTTGTTTTAACATTTATAAAAGTGTATTATAATAGTTTAATATAGCAACAGTTTTGTATGTCTACAAGTTGGTTGTTGAAATGTTATGTCCTGGCAACATCTAAGGTTTATATCAGGACAGGTACTGATTTGTGACACTGACAGTGTGCACTTATGGTGATTTTATAGTGCTGCCCCACTGAGAAATCAGGCTGCCAGGACAATGACTCGATATCCCACTCGGACATATTATCCTGACACTGAGCAAAACACTCTGCACTTTTACATGATACAATAACGATAGTTATATTATATATACAGTATAACCTCGTTAAACAAAACTTGAAAGTTGAAGGGACCCTAGAAATTTATTTGGATTAACCGATCATTGGTTTAACCGAGCTTTGGCTTCGACTTTGACTTGGCTTTTGCATAAACGCGGGTGCAATTTCAATGTATTATACAATGTATGTGGACACTTTGATTATTGTTTTTTTTATGTATATACAGTATAATCCTGTTAAAACAAGCTCGGTTAAACCAAACGATCGGTTAGTTCAAACTTTTGTTGGCAGCCCGGCAAAATACTACCATTTATCATATACACAAATCTCAGATGACCTAATAACCACATGAAAGTTTTGATTTAAACATCCCGGAAGTGGCCTTGGCCCCGACAAATTTGTTTGGATTGTCCTCTTAATTGGGATTTTTTATATGAGAAATGGTAATATTTTGCAGGGCCGCCGAAAAAAAGTTTGGATTAACCGATCGGTGAGCTTAACCTACCTTGGTTTAACGGGGTTGTACTGTATATACTTTGTATTTACTTCTCTTGTATTTACTTATAACCATTATTGTGTTGCGATCTGTGAGTGCTAGTTCGATTCATCTCGAATATTTTTATGAATGAGCACCCTGCGTTGAGTAATCAAATAATGTTGACTTCTTGCGATATTTAAAAAAAACTAACTTAGATATCTCATTAGATTATACTTTTAAAGTGTTAACTCTGAAGATATTCGAAGCAAATCCATCCACATTGTATAAGTGGTATGGACATTGAAGCCCTGAACATCATAGGCTTCGGTAGAAACAGGTTCTATTAAATCGACTTAAAACCCGGCTCAGTAGATGAATCGGTAGAGCGCAGGCTTCCCAAGCCGGTGATCGAGAGTTAGATTCCCGGTCGAGTCAAACCAATGGCTTACCAAATTGATACCTGACACTTCATAGCCTGGCGCTCAACATTAATAAGATAGGGCAAGGACAGGTTAGCTCAGTGTCAGGATAATGTGACTGAGTGGGATATCATGTCATGGTTCTGGCAGCCTGCTTTCCCAGTGGGGCAGCATTATAAAGTCACCATAAGTGTGCACTGTCACAAGTGAGCCCCTTTCCTGGTATGACCTTAGATGTTGCCAGGACTTAACATTCCTACAACCAACCTGTAGAAATGCTAAGCCATTGCTCTGTTAAACTCCTTTATGATAATATGATAGGACATGTTATACATTTTTTAAAGAGAAAAATCCAAGTTACAAAGTCCTTATTATTCACAGTAGTTGACGTTGTGCTGTCAGGACATTGACGTTGTGCTTTGACTCGACTGGGAAACGAACTCCCGACCTTCCCCACGCGAGGCTAGCGCTATACCTATTCGGGCACCGCGCCCTGTCTCCAGATTGTAAGTGGCATTGCTGGCATCATGTAGCATATTAATGATCCTCTTACACAAAAGACCACCCCCTATGCAGAGTAAGTGTGAATACTATTAGTAATCCTGCTTAAAGCTGCATAGTCTGATGAAATATAAAATTTTCAAAACATAACCAACAACCAACCAACCTAGATTACAATCGGTGATAGGCTTAGCCGGAGCTAAGGCACTAGCCACGGGTAGCTACCTCGGGGTAGCGGCGGGTTGGAGAGATGTGTGAATCGGTATGCACCAATGTTCTAGCCGGGACAGATAGCTAACCATGAGTTTATTTATAGATTTGGGAATTCCCTCCAGTCGACAATATGAATGAATATCCCCGCCGTTACGGCACCAGCGTTAATCTCGCTTCGATTTTAGGGTTAATTTAATGAAATTTCACGATTTGCCTATGTAATTCTGTGAAATATGACAGCATTGAATAGATTTGGGCCTAATATATAGGCGGCTGCCACACTACCCGCACCGGGTAGGCCCTTAACCCAAATCTGAAAGTGGGGTAGCTTAGCCGAGGCTACTAGTCAGCGTTAGCGCTGGCACCGATTGGTGCATACCGATTTCTCACATTTAGCCGTGTGGAGATAACCAAACCGCGGTTAAGGCCCTAACTCTGATTAGTGCATATGGCCCCAGGCGCAAAACCAAGTAAATGCCAATCCAAAAATCTAGTTTAAATAAAAGAATTTTCCCCGAAAATAATCTTAATTCTCACTAATTTAACTTTTCATATGATAATATGGTTATGGAGCAATTAACAAAAAAGTAGCAATGTAAAAAAACCTCCTTTTTGTTGGTTTGATTCCAATGTTTATCTCCATTTTTGGGTTGGCCTTTAAGTGGTTTTGCGTCTGAACTCTTCATATCTAACTTAGATACTGATGTGCTTATTAAGCATTTGTTTCTGCCTAGTAGGCAATACTGAGGCAATTTAACAGAACCTGTTACGGCAGAAGTCTATGGTGTCAGAGTTTTGGAAAGCTTGCAAAAACTAATTTTTCATGTTTGCACTCAAAATATCTCAAAAGTTTACCATTTAAAATAAAAGTAACTTTGGACTAATGTAAAGTAGATACTAGTGATCGATCTAATATATTTATCTCAGAAAAAATACAGAAATTCAAAACCATCCGACTATGCAACTTTAACTGTGACTAAGAATTGTTCCAGTGGGAATTTACTGTGGATGTGATGGTTCCAGTGTGCAGTGTGGATGGACATTTATGAGATAGGAGAGATTCCAAAGAAACAAAATGGTGGCCACTGAATTTGATCGATTCAAATTTGAATGCATATTAAAGCTGCATAGTCCGAGGAAATATCAAATTTTCAAAACCAAACCAATTATCTAGATTTGATTTTACATATCTAAATTAGATACTGATGCACTTATTAAGCATTTGTTTCTGCGTAGAAGGCAATACTGAGTCAATTTAACAGAAAGTGTTATGGCAGCAATCGATGAATTTTGTCGATTCAAATTTGAATGCCTTATTAATCTAAATGATTTTTTCAATTCTTCACTCCAAACACAGCAGGTTATGATATATAAGCATTTGAACGATATATATATATATATAACACTTTAGATCACAAATGTCCAGTCAAACCAATCACTTAAAAATTGATACTTGTTGGTTCCTAGCCAGATCCTGGGCATTATTAGGGTAAGGTGAGGACTGAGTCATCAGAGTTCAATATACCGTACATTGTTGGAAGGGAAGGTGATTGGCAGCAGAGGGAGAGGGAGACCAAGAACATCATGGTTTACAAATATTTCACAGTGGTCAGGCTTGAATTATTCACAGTCTATCAGAACAGCACACCATCGGGACAAGTGGAGAACCATTGCATCCAACCCTCGACTAGAGGACGGAACTATTAATTGATTGAGATCACAAATGTCCAGTCAAACCAATGACTTAAAAATTGATTCTTGTTGGTTCCTAGCCAGATGTTCAGCATTATTAGGATAGGGTGAGGACTGGTTGGCTCAATGTCAGGACTGAGTGGCATATCAGGTCATGGTGCTGGTGGTCTGCTCTCCCAGTGGGACAGCACTATAAAGTCACCATGAGCGTGCACTGTTACAAGTCGGTACCCATCTTGTTATGACCTTAGATGTTGCCATGACATAACACCCCAACAACCAACCAACCTAGATTACAAATTCAAATGGCTAAGCCGATAACCCAACTTCTGACCACTTTTATTTCTACTCAGTTGTTTATAATGCCATCACACCAAACTAGTTCTCACTACATTCTTGAAAATGTTGCTGAACGGACTCAACCTCTGTGCGAACAGAATGGACGTAGTAGCAACTTTTTACTGTCTTTTTACAAATGGAATGGACGGGCTAGAACGGAGTGGTGCTCCAGAACTTTGAGCATGCCTAAAACTGTCTTGAAGCCACGTTCTACCCCGACTACAGCCCATTTTAGAACGTGGTCAGGCATTTTGAGAACTAGTTTGGTGTAATGGGGGTGTAAGCACCCCTTTTCTAGAGACCATTCTGTGGGAGTAACGCTACACAAACTTGTTCAACTCCACCCCACTCCCTACTCCCCCCCCTTCTCCGCGCACAGACTCCCCTGCAGTCACTACCACTTACGACACCCCCATTGGTAGCACTCACGCAAACATTACTGCATATCAATAATACATCGCCACACATCAGTGCACATGAATGCCCTTTGACCTGCTAATGCCCCTCTGCCACACAGAAGCCTCAAACCAGACGTAGGCCGTCACTAACCAGATGTGACCTGGGAAACTACCACCATTTCTGCTCATCAGGAGAGTTTGAATCGATGATTTGAACACTTCCCAACCTGTTGTTAGTGTGATGTTACTAGAGTGTGCTCTTCTATGAAGCCCTTGACCTAAAGGCCCTGTCACACTACGACGTTTCTCACCAACGCGCTTCGACGCGTGCCGACGGGTCTGGTTTTTGTTCAAAACGTCGGTACACGTCCGGTACGTTGCCGGCGCGTTGCCGGCGCGTTACCGGCGCGTTACCGGCGCGTCGGTACATAGCAACGTGTGAATGGAAACGTCGGCGCGCGTCGGTGCGCGGCGCGGCGCGTCGAGGTTTTGTGCATGCACAAAACTTTGGACGCGCGGCGACGCGCGCCAACGGGTTGGAGGGCGCGTTACGGACGCGTTAGCAACACGTCGACACGCGTTGGCGGCGCGCCGGCGGAACGCTGGCAGGACGTTGATCAATGTTGGTTAACGTTGGCTCTTTTTCCCCAAAAATGGGAGCGTTCCGTCGGCGCGTCGGGAACGTCCCATCGACGTGTTGTGGGCATGCCATTGGCGTTGCTCCAGCGTTTCTCGGCGCGTTGGACGTGTTGCCGGCGCGCCTGGATGCGTTGGCCGCGCGCTGTGGACGCGCTGTGGACGCGCTGCGGGCGCGTCCTAACGTGTTGCTGGCGGGTATGTACGGGTTGACGCAATACTAACACGATACCAACGCGCTCCCTCCACGCTGTAAACGCGCCGATAGCGCGCCACCAGGGCGCCGACAACGCGCCAATAACACGCTACTAACGCGCCAATAACGCGCCAATAACGCGCCAATAACGCGCCAATAACGCGCCAATAACGCGCCTCCAACACGCCACTAACACGCTGCGCCGCGTCAAACTTTCTCCCAAAGCGCCGAAAAGTTCGACGTTTCTCGACGGGTTGCAAATATTTTGCGCGTTGCCGGCGCGCCGGCAGAAGCGTCGTAATGTGACAGGGCCTTAATGCTTCACATATTAAAGCTGCATTGTCTGATGAAAACATACAACTTTCATAACCAAAATAATTATCTAAATTTTATTCTACATATCTAATTTAGATGCTGGTGCACTTATTAACCAGTTCTCATCACATATAAAGGGATGCGGAGTCAATTAATAGAAGCTGCTACTGCAGAAGCCTATGGTGATAGAGTTTTGGCATGCATGCCAAAATTAATGTAGCATGTTTCCATTTCAAATATCTCAAATGTTAGCGATTTAAAATAAAAGTTACTTCAAACTAAAGTAAGGTACATTATAACCTAATATCTTTATATCAGAAAATGTGAGAAACTCAAAACCATCAGACTATGCAACTTTAACATTTGAAGAGTTCACCCGCAAAACCCGATAAATGCCAATCCAAACATTTAACTAAATTCGATGATGTTTTAGCTGAAGGTCATTTTCATTCTCATCAATTTGACTTTTCTTGTGATGAAATGGTTATGAGCAATGGATAAGAATATAGGAATATAATAAATTAACTCTTCGAAGGTTTGATTGCTATGTTTATCTTAATTTTTGGATTGGGGTTTACAGGTTTTGCACCTGAGCTCCTCATATATATGTAAGTAGGCATTACGAGGAGACCGGAGTGGATGATACAATCTTTATTAACATGGAAGTATATATAAATATGCATGTAAAATATATATAGAAAGTATCTGGCTGGGCTCACAATGCCCTACCGGTCAAGTACCAAATTAAAATACAGCGAATCGTATGGCAATGTGTATGTACAAAGGCGAAGTGATGCAGCTGGCACACGCTCAGTGGAGTATATGTCGCTCAGCAGCGCCAACTAGTGGATTTAGACTGTAGCCCCCGGCGGCACCAAAACTCGCCGCAGAGGGGCAGCACCATGTGGTTTCTTACATATGCATATACAGAGTATATGCTTTGCTATATATATCTAGAACAATCCAATACGAATTCCCTTCCATATATATAAGCTCGGATAATAAGTTAAACATCATAACTATATATATGAGCCGTTCTCTGAAACTGGATACCACTTTTGTGACATGGAAAGCAAAAGTGAAAATAGTCTAAAATAATACCAGAATACATTTCAAGTCATAGGAAAACCCATATTCATAATAAGGTTTACATGTTGTGGATATGCCAGATTTGAAACAAAGCAATTTCAGTTTTTTTTATGTTGATCTCATACAAATTAAGCAATGCCCTAAAGTCTCCTGTGTAAGCTGTAAGCTCATTTCATGAAAGCTGCCTGCAAAAGTGTTGAAGCGCTGCTGGCTTTTGCAAGTTACCAGAGGCACTCTCTCGGGGCACCGGCAAGAACATGTCAAGACAGGCGCAAAACTATTTGTCCCTGCAGTGGCTCGTCGGGAGATGTTGGGAGTTCCATACATCAACCGCCATTAATGCTGCCACAGTGACATGGTTTTCTGTTCAGGGTTTGCTCCCTTAGCCTTCAGTTCTGTCAAGAACCTGTACCACAAGTCAGTGGTTTACAACTCTGCAGGGTGTAATGATCACGAACCGACTCTACACAACGACGTCTAGTTTCATTATGGTTTATTTGGGTTCCGCGCAGTCGGCACTGGCGGCCCTTTCAGGGTTTCAGTTTTGGGTTCCCGCATCGTACATACATTACATCTCCCTTTTTTACATTGTATTGAAAAGCACAATAAGATACCGATTATTTTACCTCTCGATGTGCAGGCCTTCCTAAGAGCGGAAGTAACATTTTGTCGTGCCCTTGTGCATTTCTGTGAAGTTTTATTTTTACGGCGTTTCACGACTTACCCATGTCCCGGCTGGCGCGCAGGCACAGCCCTAGGGCAGGGGCATCAAACTCCCTGAGGTATTGCTATACCTGCAATACCTGCATACTCATCATGGACATTAAAGGTACATCCAGAATATCATTTTAACATACACAATGCATTCCAAAACGATTTGATTGATTACAGTTAAGCAAATACAATTATGTCTTAGAAGAAAAAAGTGGAAAAAACAGTCTGTGAAAACTTTCATGTAAATGTGTAAATTTTCACATTTTCACTTTAGCACAAAATCATTCAAGCATTCTGTTGATACATTGATACATTTTTGTGTGATGATTTAGATACATGTATTATTGCTAACATACTTACAGATGCAATAGACGCTTTTGTTTTTTTAACTAACTGTGAAGAGACGCATCAGTATCTCATCATAATCATTAGTTAAAAATGTAGTTTAAGTCTAATCATCTCTTATTGTCATCACGTTTTCATTCACATCATGGAGTCCAGCTAGATAAGCATCGCTTTTCTGGGATCCTTTCTGTCTGTAAGGATTTTGTAGGCATTTATTGTATCACTTCAGTTTATCGTAAACAGACCTTGCAGGGAGTTAAAATAAAAGAATTGAATTGAACACTAATTGTTTGACTTGACATTGTTGTTAGCGATTAATTATGCCCATCATAACGTGGACACTAAATATGTGGTGCGCAGTTTCAGAAAACAACCCATATACCGACTTTAAATGGTCCGGTTAAGGAGGTGGTCGGTTTAGGAATTTTTAGAAATTGTTCCAATGGTATTGTATGGGCGATCATTTGGGACCCAAATATAGCGATCGATATACGGGAGTGGTCGCTCTGTGGAGAAGTTTTGTTTGTTGTTGTTTTATGTCCTAGCAACATGTAATGTCATATCAGGACGGGGGTTAGAGCGGTTTTACTGTATATACATCACTGGCACCATTGGTTGTGGCGAACCACACATCCTAGTACATTGTGGTGAGTACATCACAATCCACGAGTATTGCACACCTGGAGTACCTCCTTCATGATTGATTGATTGATGATGGCTTAGTACAACGATGACCATTTTCACGCTGAAAAGTTAGTAGCGTTTATTCAGTCTGTCTTCGTAATTCGATTTATGCTGACATTAACATTTCGACACAAATCTGAAATAGTCACCCTTGTATTCAATTTTTAAAAAAACACCATGATCTCAGATGCAATTTTCTGGTCGCTTAAATTCGTCGTTAATGAGAGCAAAATTTAATCCACAAAAGATAGATAATATCACAGGGGTTTCTCAGGAATTTGAAGTGGCATATATGATCTAGTAGGAAGTTGACCCTGTGTAAGTGTTGTAGTAAGGTAGTGCTGGGTAAACGTCTGACATTGAACTGCAAAACAGGGACACAACTTTCCTCCTGTCTTTTCTGGAGGATCTTTTTTCTTAAAAAGGGTTACTCATTAGTCAAATCTTCCGATATATGGCATAAGGGGAATGCAAATATTCTATTACTGATCAGTGTACATGACCAGGCGGATGTATGTATATATATATATATATATATATATATATATATATGTGTGGGTTGGTGGTGCCTGAGTGGGATGTAAATATACATAGTGGTGCTGGCAGGTCTAGGTGTGGGTGCACTCAGGGCCTACCCCCTCTGCTGGGATAGTGATCACCACACATAAAGGTCAAGGTTGATGGTGGCCAAGGGGGGCCTACAGCTTGGTGGTGGTGGGCAGACCACTGGTCTCCATAGGGACCAGGAATGCTGGATCCCTATTGGTTGGGCCAAGAATGCTTGGTTTCCATTGGGGGAAAAAGGATGGGGTGATACTCTACAGTGAACCCATGTAACCATACTAATCTGAAACCAGAGGGCTTGACTCTCTCTCCTTCTTTACACTTTATAGCCTTCCTTTCTCTTTGTCATCCGTTATGCTCAGGTCGAGCATGTTGAGCACTCGCTGTCCTTACGCTGAGCATGCTGGACTGTCGTTAGAATGACGCTGCTCATGCATGGCTGACATTGACTCACATTACAAATTACATCAGAGTCACATGTAGATACGTTAGGGCGGGCATAATTACCCGAGTCCTACGTTAAGCCAATACTAGGGTTTCACTAGGCTGACGCCACACAGTCTGGAGGCTTGTTAGCCTTACATTGGGCCATTTTTGTTGTTGACGTTCTACCTCAGTGATACACATTACAACATTTCGCCTACGTCCACTATGTTGCACTGACATCCAATTTGGCCCTGAAATGTCGAGAATTTCTACGTATTTTGACGTATCTCGACATAACAAAGGGACTTTTATGTTGCCCACTCGCTGGCCTGTTACGGCATAGTGTGACAGGGGTATAAAACACAAGCATAGACTCTACTGTTGATAATTGTGGGCAAGGAAGACATTTAAAATATGCCCCAATGTGGATGCCTGGGGCCGTCACATCCTCTGCCCCGCTTCCTGTGCGGAAGATCGGGAGTTTGAATCCCATCCGAGTCAAACCAATGGCTCATAAAAAATTATAGTTGGCGTTACCTAGCTTGGCACTTGGCATTAATAGGATATGACAAGGAATGGTTACCACAGTATCAGAATAATCTAACCAATAACTGACTACCAGTGTGTTCTTAAACTAGACAACCCCTCATGTAGCTGATTATGACAGTGCCATCATCCATCAAGAAGTGTCACTATACATCCACTTTCACCATTATGATTTGGTACTTTATTCTCCATGAAATGGTTAGTACCCCGATCCCATCAAAGTAATTCTTACTACGTTCTTGAAAATGTTGTCGAATGGACTCAAACTGTGTGCGAATGGAGTGAATGTAGTCGAAAACATTTTATCAACTTTTTATGAACTGCATGGACCGGCAGCAATGGAAGAGTGCTCCACAACTTTGAGCACGATCAACATTTTCGGCGGCCACGTTCTACCCAGTTTTACAGAACTCATTTGGTGTGATGTGGGTGTTATATAAGTAACTACTACTAGTATCTCCGGCCGGAGGAACAGTTCCTCATTAACCATGAAATGATTCATATCGATAACTGCTAGTTTCTACGCCTCTGGAAAGGCAGTTAGTTCCTTGGCGCTGACAAATGTGTTATCCTGAAAAATAAAGCTATTGACGGTGGACATGGAGAAAGATTCAATAGTTGCAAGTCGTTCTTCAAGACCCGACAGAATGTTGACAATTAACACAAAGAAACACCCACTGACACATTTGTTTGGGGAACACAGTGTTCAACTCTGAATGGTCTGAGCAGGCCGGCTTGTACTAGGTAGAAGCAATGAGGAGAGCAGCTCAACAGTTGTGACCTTTTACCCGATTGCATCTATCTGTCTGCGGTCTGCACTGTGTATGATATTGATAAGCCGCCACACGCCTGAGCCATCTCGCCTCATCATTCCACGCAGCGCTACCTAGTGGCAGGCATTGTCAAACAGCGTCACTCAACACCAGCCAGAACAACCATCCACCACCCAGCACCACCATCCACCACCCAGCACCACCATCCACCACCCACCAGCCCCATCCACCACCCAGCACCCAGCACCACCCAGCACCACCCACCATCAACCACCACCCAGCACCACCCAGCAACACCATACACCACCCACCAGCCCATCCACCACCCACCACCCACCACCCAGAACCACCCACCATCACCCACCACCCAGCACCACCATACACCACCCACCAGCCCCACCCACCACCCACCACCCAGAACCACCCACCATCAACCACCACCCAGCACCACCATACACCACCCACCAGCCCCATCCACCACCCACCACCCACCACCACCACCCACCACCCACCACCCAGCACCACCCACCATCAACCACCACCCAGCGCCACCATACATACACCACCCACCATCATCCACCACCCAGCACCACCATCCACCACCCACCAGCCCCATCCAACACCCACCACATACCACCGCCCACAACCACCCACCATCAACCACCACCCAGCACTACCCAACACCACCCACCATCATCCACCACCCAGCACCACCAGACACCACCCATCAGCCCCATCCACCTCCCACCATCAACCACCACCCGACACCACTATCCACCACCCAGCACCACCACCCACCACCCACCACCACCCACCACCACCCACCATCAACCACCACCCAGCACCACCATCCACCACCCAGCACCACCACCCACCACCACCCACCACCACCCACCATCAATCACCACCCATCACCACCACCCACCACCCACCACGACCCACTACCACCCACCACCACCCAACACCACCCAGCACCATCATCCACCACCCAACACCACCATCCACCGTCCAGCAGCACCACCGCCACCCATACCCACCCATCACCACCCATCACCACGCACCACCACCCAGCTCCATCCAGCACCACTCACCACCACCCACCACCACCCACCACCACCCACCACCACCCACCACCACCTACCACCACCCACCACCACCCATCACCACCCACCTCCACCCACCACCCACCACCACCCAACACCACCCAGCACCACCCACTACCCCCCACCATCCACCACCCAACACCACCACCCACCACCCAGCATCACCCAGCGCCACCCTTTTGGGGCGTCCATTTTATTCAATCAGTGTCACCCCTGCCTGATCCTAATGACTGCTGGCCCTGTGAGTGACGGCCGTGAGGGTGGGGGCCGGGGCTGGGCCTGGGCTGGGCCCGGGGCCGGTGTGGCGGTTTCAGCCGTGTCCCATACTCAGCCATGTACCTATTCTCAAACTCAAGGCATTGTCAATGGTCTTAAGTCACTAACCTTATACATTTAATATAATGTTTTTGGTAAAGATGTTTTCTATATGTGTACCAAGCGATTTGTTTCTAGGTGGTGTGGTTTTAGAGATATTTCACTTTTCCTGGATTTTCTGTATGAAGATTGCTCACCACCATTGACAAAGCCTTGAGTTTGACAGTATGTGCAGTGCAAAACATGAGTTTTAATCTAAATTAATAGAAATCAAGAACCCTAACCTTATACATTTAATATAATCTTTTTGGTGAAGATGTTTTCTATATGTGTACCAAGCGATTTGTTAATAGGTGGTGTGCTTTTAGAGATATTTCACTTGTTCTGTATTTTCTGTATGAAAATTACTCACGACCATTGACAATGCCTTGAGTTTGAGTATAGGTACACGGCTGAGTACGGGACACGGCTGAAACCGCCACACCGGGGACAGGAGCCGTGGCTGGGAGATGGAGGATGGAGCGGAGGTAAAGGGCCAGTACGGGATGGCTGAGACGGGTTGGAGGGGAGGGGGGAAACCCACACTCATACTGCCGGGCCCCTCCAGCCCCCCCCCCCCCCCCACACACACACCGGGCTTTGTCTCGTCACCGTGTCCGCATGAAGCATGTGCTGTCCCGTTTGAGACATGCTCTGCCCTGGGGGTGTGGATGTGTGAGTGTGTGTGGGGGGGGGGGGGGGTGTATGGGTGTGTGGGTGTATGTGCGGGTGTATGTATGGGTGTGGGTGTGGGGGATGTGGGTGTATGGGTGGAAGCGTGGTGTGTATGGGTGTGTGTGGGCGTGGGGTTGCGGGGTCTGTGGGTGTGCGTGGGGTGTGTGTGTGGGGGTTGTGGGGTGTGTGGGTATGGGGATATGGGTGTGTGGGGGAGTGTGGGGTGTGTGAGGGTGTATGCATGTATGAGTATGTGGGTGTGGGTGTGTGGATGTGTGAGTGTGTGGATGTGTGTGGATGTGTGTAGGTGGGTGGGTGTGTGGTTACGGGTATGTGGGTGTGTGGATGTTGGGGGTGGGGGGTGTAGCTTGGAGCGTGTGGGGATATGTGAGTGTGTGGGTGGGTTTGGGTCTGTGTGTGTGTTGGGTATGTGGGGTATGTCCGGGTGTATCGGGGTATGTTGAGGTATGTGGGGATGTGTGTGTGCGGTGTGTGGGTGGGTTGATTTGGGTGTGTGGGTGTGTGGGTGGGTGGGTGGGGTGGGGGTGGGTGGATTGGTGGATAGGTGTGGGGATGTTGGGCTAGGTGTGGGGGGTGGGGGACGTGTGTTGTAACTTGTATGTGTATGGGTGTGTGGGTGTGTGGGTGTGTGGGTGTGTGGGTGTGTGGGTGTGTGGGTGTGTGGGTGTGTGGGTGTGTGGGTGTGTGGGTGTGTTGGTGTTTGGGTGTGTGGGTGTGTGGGTGTGTGGGTGTGTGGGTGTGTGGTGTGTGGGTGTGTGGGTGTGTGGGTGTGTGGGTGTGTGGGTGTGTGGGTGTGTGGGGTGTGTGGGTGTGTGGGTGTGTGGGTGTGTGGTGGGTGTGTGTGGGGGTGTGTGGGTGTGTGGGTGTGTGGGGGTGTGGGGTGTGGGGTGTGGGGTGTGGGAATAGGACCATGCTGGGGGTGGCTGTGGGTGCAGGTTCTGTGGGTGCGTTTTGGTTGTGCCGGATTCCATTCGGAGTTGCAACAATGCTGGGGACCTGTGGATTCAAACTCCCGACCTTCCGCATGGAGAACATACACTCTGCTGATTGGGCTACCATGTCCCGGCCGGTTTGGGGTAATGGTCAATGACTGGGGTGTTGCTGTTGACAGGAAGGTACAGTTGTGGAGGGGGAGGGGGGAGGGAGATGGGGAGTGGGGGGGGGGGGGATGGTAGGAATAACCAACCGGGACAACTATCGGTTTTTGTGGTTTGACAGAGAATTGTCTGTGAATCCGGTCATCACTCTACTTGAGACAGGGCCTGCCCACTTATATTAGGTACACTCCGAGTGATAAATTAAATTCTAGCTATCCATATGGGGTGGCCGAATGAGGCGAGCACCACTGCTACGTCATGGGATATGAACCCACGGGTTGAGTCAAAGCACTTACTATGCAAAAGTATCCTTGTCGCTACCCACCCTTGCATTTGGCATTACTAGGATAGGGCAAAGAGCAATGTAATGGGGGAAACCAAATTGTCCGGGATTGAATGTCCCTTCTAATAATATGCCTAATAATATGCCTAATGTTAAACAAATATATATAAAAGAAAAGTTTGTGTGCTTTCGTAATTCTCAGTGGTTGAGCATTCAGCAACTTACTAACTATATAGACATTGTACATTTTATTTACCTCTCTCCGCTGCTAACCACCTTCGCTTTTACGATTCCGTGTATATATACATATATAGATATATATATATATAGAGTCAGATTTGGTTAATCCGACACATTCTGTCACACACCAAATAATGTTGGATAGCAAATTTTCGGATTAACCAATTTTGACTATTTTGTGGTCGTTTCTGCTTTTTTTTTTATAAGCCTATATAGGCTTATGTGTGACGGAATCATGTATGCAAATAATAAAAACACCTGAGTAACATATCTACATTTATTACAAATAAACATGCATATCATGTGTTTGTTTGTTGTTGTTTTACATCCTAGGGTCATATAAGGACGGGTACTGACTTGTGACATTGCGCACTCATGGCGACTTGATAGTGCTACCCCACTGGAAGACCAGGCTGCCAGCACCATGACCTGAGATCCCACTCAGTCACATTATCCTGACACTGTGCCAACCAGTCCTTGCCCTATCCTAATAATGCCGAGCGCCAGGCTAGGAAGCAACAATTATTAATTTTTGGTTTGACTCGACTGGGGTTCGAACCCACGACCCCCACGATCTACCAACACGGGAGACAGACACTCTAACTCATTCGGCCATCCCGTCTGATATCAATCATTCACACTAACATTATTTGATATTTAAAAACTTCAACAAACTGAACTGCACAGCCAATGAATGAAGGTCTAAATCTGGGATGCTAGTACTAATTCATGTTTGATGGATATCAAGTATCAGATTAACCAGGGCTATAGGCATGCTATGGGCATGTTTCTTACCCAAAAAAAGCAGTGCTATTGCAGAACGCAAGTGTTGGATTAACCAGAGTAATTAGCATCGATTAACATTGGGGAAATCGGTTACACCTGAAATTGTGTCGGTAAGCAACATTGTCAGATTAACCAGTGTTGGATTAACGAAGGGTGAATGTAGATATATATATATATATATATATATACATACATACATACATGTCCCTATTTCCCACACCATTCACTAGGGGTGACATCCATGGATGCAAGGTTCCCTTGTCATCCCGGCGGAATAACTAAATAAATAGTCATTATGACGTTCTTTGCCCACGATTATTAATCATTAGCCTCGACCCCCTCCAACCCGCTCCCACCCCCTCCTACCCCTTCCCACCCCCTCCCCACACAACCTCTCACTCCAGGGTTAATGATCCTTAATGACATACAAATCACCTGGGTGGTTATCACGTGCAGCGACCCTGATTGGTCGCGCATAATTAGTCCTTCCGCGCATGCGCAACCTGACACTTGCGTATTCAGTTTTGTGGCCGGGCACCAATTGTTTATCCATCTTGCAGAGCCGTGATAAGAGGGCGACTGGGAGGTTGGCGGGGGGCGGGGGTGGGGGGGGGGCGCCGCGCTCTACTAACAAACCCGCGACTACAGTTTGCGGTAGTTGTCACCGGAAGTTGGTTGGTTGGTTCTTGGAGTTTTACATCCTGGCAACAGCTAAGGTCACATCACGACGGGTACCGATTTCTGACAGGTCGCACTCATGACGACTGTATAGCACTGCCCCATTGGGAAATCAGGCCACCTGATATCTGACTCAGTAACATTATCCTGACACTGAGCCGACCAGTCCTTGCCCTATCCTATTAATGGTGAGTGCCTGACTAGGAAGGGACAAGTATCAATTTTGAAGTCATTGGTTTGATTCGACTGGGAACCATACTTCCTGACCTTCCGCACGCGAAGCCGGCGCTCTACCGATTAGGCCACCGCGTCCGGTGTCAACTGCAGTAGATGTATCCATCCGCACAGCCATATGCAGCCACAGAGAGAAATGTATACACACATACAGATAGAATAGTGAACGCAGCAACACAGATAACCACAAGCACCGTACTATACCTACAAAACTACCGTTGGAGGAGGAGGGGGTGGCTGTAATTGGTATTTCCATTTGCGACGCGGAATTTGTGATTTATGAATTTGTTTTAAGGACGGCGAATCGTTGAGTGTGTTTATTTATTTTATTTAGGACGGCGATTCGTTGATAAGCCGGCACACGATGGCAGGCCCGGGGTGAATGGCGTCGCTGGCTGTGAGCCTATGATAACCATTATTAGGCCGAGGCAGTGTAACAGAGCGCCCCCTCCCCCATCCCCTTCCCCCATCCACTTTCCCCATCCCCTTCCCCTCCCCGCTCCTCCCTCCCGTCCCCCTTCTCCCACCCCTTCCCCTCACCCCTTCTCCCACCCCGCCCCTCCCCCCTCGCATACCCTCCCCTTCTCCCCTCGCCCCTTCTCCTCTCCCCTTTCCCCCTTCCCCTTCCCCTCCCTTCCCCTCCCTTCCCCCTCCGTTCCCGTCACCCTCCCCTCCCCTTCCCCCTCCCCTTCCCCCATCACCCGCCTTCCACCCCCAGCACCCGGTAACCATCCCCGGCTCTCCCGGCGCGTAGTGCGGATGGCTGCCGCTGCTATTAATCATGTCCAACAGTTGAGGGCCTTAATAAGCATGGGCAGTGCCTGCCTTATTAATGCCACCCCGCTTCATCACTACTCTCGCCATCAAACCTGGTCGGACACCTCACAGGCTGCCTCGGCATAATTACAATGACACCCACTTGTGGGGCAGTGAATTATTCCATTTTCATCTCTTTGCAATTATCTTTTTTTTTTGCCTTAACAAAAAAAAACAATTGTCCTACCCCCACTTTTCAATCTTTGAAGCTTCATATGTATGCACAATATACCATACATTGTTGGAAGGCAAGGGGAATGGCAGCAGAGGGAGAACAAGAACATCATGGTTTACAAATATTTCACAGTGGACAGGCTTGAATTATTCACAGTCTATCAGAACAGCACACCATCGGGACAAGTGGAGAAGCATTGCATCCAACCCTCGAGTAGAGGACGGAACTATTGATTGATTGATGTATGCATTAATGTTTGTATGTATCTCAGCTGTGCTTCCGGGTTGAGTCAACGATCTGGTGGGTTATTCGGGGAGTTCCGCAATATGGAGTCCTGTTATTTCAAAGCTTCATAACTGTGCTCTATTATGCTGCATCCATAGTGTATTATAGAGTATTGTAGTGGTCTGCACTGACCTCTCAGACAAGTAACCACATAGACAGGTAGGTGTGGGTAGTGTGGTGATATCAGGGAGCCTAGGTGGTGTAATGGTTAGCACACTGGCCCGGAATGCAAAGAGATGTGGGTTCGAGTCCCGCTCTAGGCACAATATTTCCCATTTTCATCACCCCCACGACACTGGTGCCGTGACCAGGATCCTGTACAATCTTTGCGCTGTGTGGGTGTTGAACCTACCCTCTGTATGTATGTGTTAGTGCATTGCCTGTATGTATGGAATTGTAAGCATTAAAAGACTTACAATTCCAGGGGGATGAGTGTAGTGGTCTGCACTGACCTCTCAGGCAAGTAACCACATAGGCAGGTAGGTGTGGGTAGTGTGGTGATATCAGTGAGCCTAGGTGGTGTAATGGTTAGCACACTGGCCCGGAATGCAAAGAGATGTGGGTTTGAGTCTCGCTCTAGGGGCAATATTTCCCATTTTCATCACCCCCACGACAGTATTGTAATATCTATCGAATAGTACGATGTACATGGACAACCAACTATGTTATGCTATATAATACACTTATGCTATAAAGATACACGCAACCATTCATGCGAGATGAGTCCAATCACTCAAGATATATAAGACTGTCTCAAAAGGTGCTAAGCAATATGGGACAGAACATTTGTCTATTGTAACGATCACCATACTATCTGCTTGTCCATTTGCTCAGGATAAACTGATTTGTTTTGTACAGGGTGTTTCATAATCCCAATAGAATACATATAGATTTGAAGCAAATGTCCTTGTGTTTTCGGTGTAACCGTTTATGTGCTGTTTTGTGTCAATCATTACAATGGACAACAAAAAGAAGGGTTATCACCTTTTGGGACAGGCTTATAAGCACATAATCTAATAATAATAAACCTTTTAAATTCAGGCATAAAACCATGTAAACGCCAATCCAAAAATTGTGTTTAAATAGCAGGTATTTCCCTCAAACTTATTTTAAAGCTCACTAATTCCATGTGTCATGTGATCACATGGTTATGGAGCAATAAACAAAACTGTATGAATATACCGATCTCCCAAAGCAGGGGACGGACACTCAACTCCTTCGGCCACCAAGTCTGGCCACCAGCATCTGTTCCTACGTGTCCTATCCTGGCCTGGACGCGGACAAGTACTCGTGTGTGGAGGGGATATCCGGTTCGTCATACCCAACAAGCACACTGTCCTGTTGAATGTTAAGTCAGCTTTCAGACTTGTACAGAATGGACGGCTCCTAGTTCCAGGTGCTAGCTGGGTCAGTGCATTCCCGATTCTCAGTAGCTATGCCTTCCACATTGTTGCTATCCTGATAATAGACATTGGATGTATTCGACTGGGCCTTTCCATGCAAATATCAAAATATTCCTATTTGACTGGGACCGGCAGTGGGTTTCTATACATATGAATTGAATGTGTCTTGTGGCTCCATCCACAAGGTCACATGGTGTATTTCAACATGGCTGATATGGAAAGGTTGAAAGACTCAGTAGCTTCAGCCAATCAGAGCTGTTGTTTTCGATTGCAAATGTCGGCACCCATAGGGGGAAGCCATTTGAAATGGAAACGAACAGCTCTGATTGTTACTTTTCGATTGCAAATGGTGGCCTCCATAGAGGGCAGCCATGTGCAATGGAAAAGAACAGGTCTGATTGGCTAAAACCACTAAAGCCATTTGACTGGTCCTCTTTGCATTTGAAAACCAAGTTCACTGCGCAGGTGGGCGGAGCCTAATTTTGCAGATGGAAAGGTCCCAGTCGAATACATCCTTTCATGCATTTCACCTATTCTCTAGGATGCGATTGCCGAATCAGTAGAATGCAGTATCCCTGTGCGGAAGGTTGGTTGTTCTAATCCCAGCCGAGTCAAACCAATGACTTACACAATTGATACTTGTCGCTACCATGTCTGGCACTTGGCATTAATAGGATAGGACCAAGACTGGTTAGTACAGTGTCAGGATAATGTGACTATGGGATATCGGGTCATGGTGCTAGTGGCTTTGTTTCCTAGTGGGGCAGCATTATGAAGTTGCCATGAGTGTGCACTGTCACAAGTCGGCGCCACTCCTGATATGACCTTAGATGTTGTTAGGATGTAAAAACAAAACAAACACACAAACATATATGCTCTCTCCTATCCACCATCGCTTACGTCATTCTGTATGAGTAGCCTTATCTGCTCTTCTTTCTATTTTCGGACCAGACATGATGGCCGAATGAGTAGAGCGTCCGTCTCCTGTTTTGGGAGATCGGGAGATCCGAACCCATGAGTTTGTGGTGTCAAATCCTGGTCGAGTCAAACAAATGACTAAAACATTGATAATTGTCACTTCCTCGCCTGGCACGTGGCATTATTAGGACAGGGCAATGACTGGTTAGCTCAGCCAGGTCATGGTGCTGGTGGCCTGGTGTCCCAGTGGGGCACCACTATACAGTCGAAATGAGTGTGCACTGTCACAAGTCGGTACCCATCCTGATATGACCTTAAGTGTTGCTAGGACGTAAAACAACAAACAAACAAATCTTTCCATTTTCACTCCCTTCTAAAAAAATACCAGCTTACCCTTCCATCTCCCTCGACATATTTTTTTTTAAATGACAAAACATTGCAGATATTTGTTTATTAAAGGCCCTGTCACACTACGACGCTTCTCCTGGCAACCCGTCAGCGTTGAAAATAAAATCTTGCGCGTCGAGAAACGTTCAATTTTTTGGCGGTTTGGGGAAAAAGATCGGTGTCAGCATGGCGCATTATGCACGCGCGGCCAACGAGTGTCGACGCGTTCGGGGGAAAAAAAAGAAAAAGTTTGGCGCGACATCTTCATCTAAACTTAAATGTTGCTAGGGCATAAAACAAAAACACCCCAGTTTGCCGCAACGTGTGGACACGACCCGCCCGCATGCATGCCATCTGCCTAGCATTCCCATAACGTTATTCCGGCGCGTCCAACAGAACTTGACGTCCTTACCCATATATTTGCGCACGATGGCGGTCGTAATTTTGTTGTTGACATGCTTAAAACCTTGGGTGACAGGGAATGCGCGCTGGCATTTTGCGCTGACCATCAACATCAAAGATAGTGTACCGACATGTTGCGAAATGTACCGACGCCCCCCTAACGCGCCATCAGCGCGTGCCAACTTTTCACTTATTATCGCCCAAAACACTACATGTTGACGGGTCGCTGGTTAGAAACGTCGTAGTGTGACAGCCCCATAAGTAAAGCACAAAAATCACATTTTTGTTATTAATTTCTTAACGCTAGAGGAAAATATTTGTCTTTCTTTTTGTTGTGTACATTGGTCGTAATGCTTGCACGGCGGTTGATTCGCGGCGGGAGAAGACCCCCACCCCCCACCCCCACCCCACCCCCCCCTCTCCCCGCTGATGCTGACATCTAGCAGCCAACACCCCGGCCCTGACACCTGACCACCTCTGCTCGCCCCCGCACCTCCTGCCGCCTGACACCTCCCCACTGGTCGCCACGGGGCTTTCTCGCCTCCCCTCTCTCTCCCTCCCTTATAACCCCGGCCGTCGCTGCCTCCAGCCATTCCGTATCCTGCCGCCTCCAGGTCCACGTCTCTTCTTTCCACCCAATTCTCTTCTCTTCTCTTCTTTCCACCCAATTCTCTTCTCTTCTTTCCACCCTCTTCTCTTCTCTTCTTGCCACCCTCTTCTGTTCTCTTCTTTCCACCCTCTTCTCTTCGTTCCACCCTCTTCTCTTCTCTTCTTTCCACCCTATTCTCTTCTCTTCTTTCCACCCTCTTCTCTTCTTTCCACCCTCTTCTCTTCTCTTCTTTCCACCCTATTCTCTTCTCTTCTTTCCACCCTCTTCTCTTCTTTCCACCCTATTCTCTTCTCGTAGTTCCACCCTCTTCTCTTCTCTTCTCTTCTTTCCACCCTCTTCTTTCCACCCTCTTCTTTCCACCTCTCTTCTTTCCACCTCTCTTCTTTCCACCTCTCTTCTTTCCACCTCTCTTCTCTTCTCTTCTCCCTAAGGTGGAGGGCTCTTCCGGGCTCTCTCCCCCCAGCCTCTCTCTCGGACATTCATTTCCCCTCACTTCGATATATAAGTTATAACCTGTTCGCCCCCTTTGCATTGTGAGTTGAGCCTGAGTGATATTGTGACTAATATGGTGAGTGATATTGTTCTTCCTGCCTAAACTTTTTGTTCTTCCTGTACTAAAGGTGTTTTCTTCCACCTCCGCCTCCTCGTTCTTCTTCCGTTGCGTATCAGTTGTTTAAGGGCCTGTCACACTACGATGTATAGCCTTAGCATATGCCGATGTATGTGATTTTCGACCAACACGTCCACATACATTGTCATATGTTACATGTACATTTGGTATATAGGTGTATACGTTCTGGATACGTCGGTATATGTCGTCTTATGTCAACGCGTGTCGAGGCACCGAAAATTGTTTATGCCTGCTCAAAATGTTCAAAGTGTGTCAACGTTTGGCTCCTACGTTGAACGTATGCTGCACGTATGTTCAGGATAAATCAGCGTATGTTCGGAGTACATTAGGGATACGTTGGTATACATTGCTGGACCTTAGCCATATGTTCAGCTGGTTGGAACATACAGTCCGTGTACTGCCAATGGATGCATTACGTACTTATAACATACTTTGAATGTATGCCTGCCGTATCTCCAGCATATTTAACGTATACACCATACTTCTAGCAATGAAGTAATGTATGTAACATTGGTCAGCGTTCCGTTAGCATATGCAAGCGTTTTGCGAATGTTTTGCGAGGCACATAAACACTCTCATACACTAGCAATACATCAGAGATACGTTCTGCATACGTTACATACATTGTGTGTATGTTGTGTATACAGCCATTTTTACCACCCGTGACTGAAAAGTTTGATGAATGCCGACATACTGGCAAATCTTTTAATGCTGAGCACGCACTGACGCCATCCGTCCTAGTGTGACAGGGCCTTCAAGCAGGGGAAGTTTCAATCGTGGACAATTGGTCTTCCTCATTCCACTGCTCCTTGCACTATCCTAATAATGCCGGGCACCTGGCTAGGAACCAACAAGTATCAATTTTTAAATCATTGGTTTGACTCGACCAGGATTCGAACCCACGACCCCACGGTCTACCAACACGCGAGACGGACTCTCTAACTCATTCTGCCATCCTGTCTGGTTTTCCTGGTCTGTTTACAAAAATAAGAAAATACACATCAATGATATTTTTTAATACTTTTTTTCTCGACAATGCCATTTCGACAATCGGTATGAAGCTTAAAGCTGCATAGTGTGATGAAATATCAAACTTCCAAAACCAAACCAATTAGCTAGATTTGATTTTACATATCTAACTTAGATACTGATGATTAAGCATTTGTTTCTGCGTAGAAGGCAATACTGAGTCAATTTAACAGAACCTGTTACTGCAGAAGTCTTTGGGTGTCAGAGTTTTGGCAAGCTTGCCAAAACTAATTTTCCATGTTTGCACTCAAAATATCTCAAAAGTTTACCATTTAAAATAAAAGTAACTTTGAACTAATGTAAAGTAAATCCTAGTGATCGATCTAATATATTTATCTCAGAAAAAATACAGAAATTCAAAACCATCGACTATGCAACTTTAATAGAAAGAAGAAACCAATACTTCTCTATGTTTACCAGAAAGATCGCAATAAGGATGGTATGAAAATGAAAATGTATCGCCTATGTATATACATATAAATACATTATCCTGAAACTGTTAATTTTGCGTGCCCTTTGTCTGTGGGTGTCACGTGGTGTGCGTGGCACCACATGCCGGTCACGTGCTCACCCCGGTGTGGCGTGCTCAGCCATGTCCTGTGCTCAGCCGTGTACCTATACTCAAACTCAAGGCATCGTCAATGGTCATAAGTCACTAATCTTATAAGTTTAATATAATGTTTTTGGTAAAGATGTTTTCTATGTGTGTACCAAGCGATTTGTTTCTAGGTGGTGTGGTTTTAGAGATATTTCACTTTTCCTGGATTTTCTGTATGAAGATTGCTCACCACCATTGACAATGCCTTGAGTTTGACGGTATGCGCAGTGCAAAACATTAGTTTTAATCAAAATTAATAGAAATCAAGAACTCTAACCTTATAAATTTAATATAATCTTTTTGGTGAAGATGTTTTCTATATGTGTACCAAGCGATTTGAGATTTCACTTTTCCTGGATTTTCTGTATGAAGATTCCTCACCACCATTGACAATGCCTTGAGTTTGACGGTACGCGCGGTGCAAAACATTAGTTTTAATCAAAATTAATAGAAATCAAGAACTCTAACCTTATAAATTTAATATAATCTTTTCGGTGAAGATGTTTTCTATATGTGTACCAAGCGATTTGTTTATAGGTAGTGTGGTTTTAGAGATATTTCACTTGTTCTGTATTTTCTGTATGAAAATTACTCACGACCATTGACAATGCCTTGAGTTTGAGCATAGGTACACGGCTGAGCACGGGACATGGCTGAGCACGCCACACCGGCCCGGCTCTACCCTCCGCCGACGTCACCTCCCCCCCCATCCGTCACACACAACCAATCCCCTCCAAACATCCCCACCCCGCACCCTCTGCCCAGCGTTCTAGTCCGTATGGTCCGTTGCACCATTAGTCATTCCACAAATTCGGAACGCTGCATTAAGGCATCTTTGCACTACACGATAATTCCAAAATTATCACATTTTCAAAAATATAACTTTTACCTAGTTTGAATCCGATATATTTCACTTAGATCCTAACACATAAAGGAGACAAGTAGGTCAATTGTATAGAGCCTCCTACTGCTGGATCTAGATCAGTATCTACATTTCTGATGCGCACATAAAGGTGAGTTGCATATTTTCACTTCTAATAACTCCAAAGGTAGCAAGCAATTTGTAATCATTTTCATTCAATCTAAATAACGTCTGTTGAAACATTACTTTACTGCAATAAAGCTTAAAATTCCAAAGTCTGAAGAAGGATCATATTTGTATAACCAAACCAGTGATCTATTTTTTATTTGACAAGTCCAGAATATATACACGTACCCTTATTAAAGTAGCATAGTCCGATGGTTTTGAATTTCTGTAATTTTTCTGAGATAAATATATTAGATCGATCACTAGGATTTACTTTACATTAGTTTAAAGTTACTTTTATTTCAAATGGTAAACATTTGAGATATTTTGAGTGCAAACAGGGGAAATTAGTTTTGGCAAGCTTGCCAAACTCTGGCACCATATACTTCTGCAGTAACAGGTATAAAATGGTAGGTTATTATTGTACGGCCACCCTGTCAGCATTCTCAACCAATCACACTTGAGTTGTGTTTCAAGATGCTTTTCTTGGTTGTTTTTGTCTTACATCCTAGCAACATCTAAGGTCATATCAGGATGGGATCCGAGTCGTGACATTGCGCACTTATGTCAACTTTATAGTGGTGCCTCACTGGGAGACCAGGCTGCCAGCACCATGACCTGATATCCCACTCAGTCACATTATCCTGACACTGACAACAACCAGTCCTTGCCCATCCTAATAATGCTGAGCCCCTGTTTAGAAACCGACAAGTATCAATTATTAAGTCATTGGTTTGACTCGACCAGGGTTCGAACACACAAACCTATATGGGTTTGGATCCCCCGCTCTCCCAAAACAGGAGACGGACTCTCAACTCATTCGGCCACCCCATCTCGTCATGGTTCTGTATGCCTAGATCCAAATAATATAGTTAATTCAGCATTTTGTATGTTCCTGCGTCATCACTGTGTGGTTTATTTATACACTACCACATCGGGGCCTGGTGTCAAAGAAAGAGTGCACTACACAAAAGGTATTGAGCCTGCCAAGCATCAGACAACCAGTCACGTGACCAGACAACCATAGCACAAGGTTTACACAATGCCCGCAATCAGGGGCCATGTCGGTAGCGCTTCGAGGGGTTTCTCCTTCAGTTCTCCATACATTTCCGGTGTATTCATCTTATCTATATAAATATAAATATAAATACAAAAGCCTCACAACTTCACAGTCAACAAGTACACTGTTAGAAGGAAGTCTTTCTATCCAACGAGTCCAGCTATTCGATACGATGCCATCTTACATAAGAAATCAATCAAACTGCAGTGTACAATCGTTCAACATGCAGCTTGACAAGGTGTTAATGACAATACCAGATTAATCAGAGATACCAAGATGCACACAGCTAATGCCAGCAGATTCAAATTCATTGCTGCATATGACAAAACTGAACAGAGCATCCTCACCACATGGAGTGGACCCTGAAGGTCGAGCTTCTGACTTGGCCTGAGCATAGAGCTCAAACACTCTAATCTAATCTAATCTGAATATAGGGTTTGCATCGAAATATGGGCCTTTCAGCAACAAACAAATACAAACATTTATAATAATACTAGGCAGTAAGATGAATAGCAGCATAGTCTGACATCTCAGCATGAAGTCGGAGTGATTGCCTCATTGATTCACCAGGATTTACATTGATATATGTTGAACCTAAATGTTGTTCATTAAATTCATTGATTAAGCACAGGACATTTTTGTGTGAGCATTAGTTGATTAACCAGAGTAAAATTCAATCACGGACCATTGGTATTCATCATTCCACTGCTCCTGACCCTTACCTGATAACATTCAATGCCAGGCTAGGTAGCGACAAGTACCAACTTTTAAGTTATTGCTTTGATTCAGCGCGAGTTCAAAACCGATGTTTCAAATCCCATGACCTACCAAATCGGAAGGCGGGTGCTCAACTCATTCGGCCACCCTGTTAATCACATTCGGCCATCTCGTTAATGACAGGGCTTCCTCATTCCATTGTTCCTTGCTTTAAGCTACTAAAGGGGCCGTCCAACGTTGTCAACATTTTCAAGGTAGTACAAAGAGTACTACTTTTCCAGACTCCCGCCGCCCCCCTCCCCCTTACCCTCCAAGTAGTGCACATCAACATTTTACGACAGACCCAGATGGGATGGCCAAATGAGTTGAGTGCTCAGCTCCCGTGTTGGTAGGTGTTGGGATTCAAATCCCTCAGGTTCGAAACCTGGTTGGGTCAAACCAATAACGTAATAATGGATACTTGTTGCTGACTACCCTGGCATTTAGCATTACTAATATAGGGCAAGGAGCCGTGTAATTAAGAAGATCAATTGTATGTGATTGAAAATTCCCCAGCTTAATCAACTCTTGAAGATTTATACTGCCTATCATGGATAAGTCTCAATAGATTTGTTTTCACCATTAGACAGTTTGTCGATAGAAAGCCCAAGCCTAGACTTTTACCGACCCAAGGGATTTTTAATCTCCCACACCACATAGACATGATATGAGAGCAATGGGCCTTTGATGATGCTGTAAGTTATACACAGCAGTGGAAATCCAAATTGGCGGAGGTGGGGGCCACAGAGAATTGAACCACCAACCATCAGATTAGGAGTCCGGCCTAGAAAAAGTCAGACACTCTAACCACTCCACCACAGAGAACACTAATATATGATGACTGGATGTGGTGGTCTATTGCAGATAAACTCGAAAGAAAAGTTGTCAAAAAATATCAAAATTTATATTAAACTACAAAAGTTATACTTTACTGTCAGCTCCTTCCCCTTTCCATACGCTTTGTATAACCATGAAAATGTTGACAACTCTGGATGACCCCTAATGCGCAAGCACCTGACTAAGTCGCGACAAATACAGATGTCAGTCACGAGTTTGGTGCATGTGCGCAGGTTCACATATGTAATAATAGAGTTGTTCATTGTTAGTTCTTGTAGTTATGTCACTGTTTGGTGTGTAGGGGAGGGTGCCATGAGGAGATGGTTACGTCAAGCCGAGAACAGTCCTTTCATGAAACCACAAGAGATGGGCGAATAAGTTAAATGTTTTGGTACATCATGGGATTCGGAGACCTAGGTTTAAATACTGTTTGAGTCAAACCAATGACTTAAAACTTGTTGCTTCCTAGCCAGGCGCTCGGCATTATTAAGATAGGACAGGGACTGGTTGGCTTTGTATCAGGGTACTGTGACTGAGTGGAATATCAGCTCATGGTGCTGGTAGCCTGGTCTCCCAGTAGGGCAGCACTATTAAGTTGTCATGCGTGTGCACTGTCACAAGTCGGTACCCGTCCTGATATAAACTTAGATGTTGCCAGGGCATAGAACTGCAACAAGCAACCAACCTTTGATGATGCAGCAGACACATTTGGTTAAGGCTCTGTCACATATCACCGGATTGGGGAAACGGAAAGAAACCAAACAAAGTCTGTTGATATCTGGCAAAGTCTGGTTTGTGTCCATTGCATATCTGTTACATATCCATTGATATCCGTTGATATCTGGCCCAATCCGTTACAAGTTTTGAGCATGCACAAAACTTGGAATGGATACCGCCGGATTGACATCTACGGTTCTTGTCCGGTTTGACTTTGTTTAGTCCGCTTATCGTCCATTGGCTATCCGTCATGTACATTTCATGTCCGTTTCATGTCCTTTTCATGTCCATTCGTCCAGCGGCCTTTGAACCAATATCGCAACATTTTGACACATTTTAATACATTTTGATACTTATCACGCCCCAAGACCACCAGACTAGAAAATTCTGTCCATTGCTCAATCCGGCATAGTGTGACAGGCACTTTATCGATGGTCTTGGAGATTAGATAATTTGGACTAATTCCTGGTGGTAGCCGCTTAGTAGTTTGTGGGTTAAATTTAGCTTGTATTGTTTGTTGTTTGTTGTTTGTAGTTTGTTGGAGTGTTACGTGGAAAAGTGGGTCACGGCGCTAGCAGTCTGGTCTCGCAGTGGGGCAGCACGATAAAGTCCCCAAGAGTGTGCACTGTTACAAGTCGGTACCCATACAAATAAGTACTATGACCTTAGATGTTTCCAGGACGTAAAAGCGAAAAGAAACAAATAAAACTCATATAAAACAAAAATATCGTCAACAAATATCAACATTTGTGTATTAAACTATAAAAGTCATACTTTACTCTCAAGCCCCGTTCCCCCTGTCGTATCCTTTGTACGAGCATGAAAATATTGATAACTTTAGACAATCCCTTATGCATCACATACCGTATATGTCCCAATAGACCCGCACTGCATGAGTGCAGACACATGGATGCACATCTATTCAAACTTAAAGAATTTCATGGATTAGTTTTTTTCGAGCCTCTGAAATAAAGTGGGATTGTCTTATTTTATGTGCATTCAGTCTGAATATGATCATACATTTGTGTGTGCTTTCAATCTTGAAAGAGGGGTGTGGTCTTCTATTGGGTAGCGTGCGTCTATTGGGACATATACGGTATATAAACTACCAAATCTTGGATCGTCGCCATTCAAGTCAGATTATCGCTGTTTGTGAGGTTGGCTTTACACAAAGCCGACAAGCCGGCAGGCAAACGCGCGGCTGCGGACCAATGAACGAGCGCGTTGCCTCTGTGAAAGCGTCGCGATAACGCCAGGGTTACAACAATGGCTGCCATGCAACGCGGTACATAGAGTTGACCCCTGACCCCGCCCCTATTGAGCATCGTCTATCAGTGTGGCTATCCCCGGGGCAGACATAGAATAGGATCACTTCAGTCTCGCAGTGAAAGCACTGTCTGCATGGAGCCCTCCAGGTGTATGTTTGCCATAGAGGACCCGTGTTGGTAGATCGGGGGTTCGAACCCTGGTCGTGTCAAACCAATGACTAACAAAATTGATACCCGTCTCCTCTTCCCTTCTCACGCACTGAGGAAACGGGATGGCCGAATGAGTAGAGCGTTCATCGCCCGTTTTGGTAGAGCGTGGGATTCCAACTCATGGGTATCGAGTCCAGGTCGAGTCAAACCAATGACTTACAAAATTGATACTTGTCGCATCCTAACTTGGCACGCGGCATTATTAGGATAGGGCAAGGACTGATTGGCTCACTGTCAGGATAATGTGACTGAGTGGGATATCAGGTCATGGTGCTGGTGGCATAGTCTCAGACTGGGGCATCTCTATAAAGTGGCCATGCGTGTACACTGTCACTTTTCTTTCACTAGTAACATGCCATTAAAATTGATACTTGTCGCTTCCTAGCCAGGCGTTCGGCATTAATAGGATAAGGAAAGGAATGGATGGCTCCGTGTCAGGATAATGTGACGGTGTGGGATATTAAGTCATGGTTCTGGCTGCCTGGTCTCATCGTTTGGGCAGCACTGTAAAGTTGCTATGATTGCGCACTGTCACAAGTCGGTACCCATCCTGATATAACCTTGGATGTAGCCAGGATATTAAACTCCAACAACCAACCAACCAAGCCTAGAAGGTCGTGCCGCTAGTTATCTTCCTGTTTCCAGGATAATTGATCCACGTCGAAAAGTGTGCACCTTACTCTATAATAAATGTAGATCAACAGATGGGAGCAGGTGTATAATCTAGTCAATGTATGATTTGGCTGACTGTCCACAACCCCGCCCCACCTCCACCCACCGCCCACGGCCTCCCATCTCTCTCATACCCCCAACGGACGCAAAGGCCGAGTCGGTACAGCGCAGGATTCCACTTCCAGTGTGGTAAGTCGGGAATTTGAAACCTGCCCGAGTCAAACCAATGACGGGTACCGACTTGTTAGAGTGCGCGCTCATGTCAATTGTATTGTTCTGCCCCACTGGGAGACCAGGCTGCCAGCACCATGACCTGATATCCCACTCAGTTACATTATCCTGACACTGAGCCAACCACTCCCTGCCTTATCCTAATTATGCCGACCACCTGGCTAGGAAGCGACAAGTATCTAACTTTTAAAGTCATTGATTTGACTCGACCAGGGTTTGATACCCGTGAGTTTGAATCCCACTATCTGCCAAAGCGGGAGACAGTCGCTCAACTCATTCGGCCATCCTGTGTGGTCAGTGGGTGAGAGGGGGTGAGGAGGAGGAGAGGCCTATATGTGGATGGATGGTGGGGGTGGAGTTGAGTGGAGTGTGTGGGGGGGGGGGGGGGCGGGCGGGATGTATGGAAAAACCCACAGTGGCGAAGCAGTGATGGATGCCGGGTGTAACAGGTAGTGGACAGTTAACAGGTGTCCCGGTAGGCGGCGCTACGGGCGCGCGCACGGGAAGCACGGGAAAGCACGAGAAAGCACGGGAAAGCACGGGAAAGCACTACGATCTGCGCATGCGAGCGCAGCGGGCGGCCAGATAAGACGCAACGTCGGTTATGGATGAGGGACAGCTATAGGCAGTAGAAGGGTTTACTAAAGGTATGCTTATGGGCCCACTCCATTAACACAAGGCCGACCCATCAAAAGTAAAGCTTCTTTTATTCAACGATGCATCTAGAACACATTGATTTTTATCATCGGCTATTGGACGTCAAACATATGGTCATTCTGACATATTCATTTGGAGGAAACCTGTTGCAGCCACATAGGCTACACTGTCCACTAAGCAACAAGGGGTCTTTTATATGCAATTTCCTACAAACAGGACAGCACATGCCACAACCTTTAATGAATCAGTTGTGGACCACTGGTTGGAATGGACAATACCCGAAATTAGCTGCACTGAACGGGATCAATCCGATGAGTGACACCGCCACAGGTGGACACTCTACCACCTGAGCTACGTCCCGCTTCGAACGACGCATCACGCCGCATATATCTAGAAGAGCAGTATGAGGGTTTACTAATGGTACGTTCACGGGCCCAGTGCATTAACACATGAACGACCAATCACGGTGAATATCTGCACCAACGGTACACACATGGGCCTGCTGCATTAACACTTTACCGACCCATCAGGGTGAATATCTGTACAAGGGCAGTAGGAAGGCTTAGCAACGGTATGCTCATGGGTCTGCTGCATTAACACATGCCCGACCCATCACGGTGAATATCTGTACAAGGGCAGTAGGAAAGTTTACCAACGGTACGCTCATGGGTCTGCTGCATTAACACATGACCGACCTATCAGAGCGAATATCTGTACAAGGGCAGTAGGAAGGTTTAGCAAAGGTACGCTCATGGGACTGCTGCATTAACACATGACCGACCCATCACGGTGAATATCTGTACAAGGGCAGTAGGAAGGTTTAGCAAAGGTACGCTCATGGGACTGCTGCATTAACACATGACCGACCCATCACGGTGAATATCTGTACACGGGCAGTAGGAAGGTTTAGCAATGGTACGCTCATGGGACTGCTGCATTAACACATGACCGACCGATCATGGTGAATATCTGTACAAGGGCAGTAGGAAGGTTTACCAAAGGTACGCTCATGGGTCTGCTGCATTAACCATGACCGACCCATCATGGTGAATATCTGTACAAGGGCAGTAGGAAGGTTTACCAACGGTACGCTCATGGGTCTGCTGCATTAACACATGACCGACCCATCACGGTGAATATCTGTACAAGGGCAGTAGGAAGGTTTACCAATGGTACGCTCATGGGACTGCTGCATTAACCATGACCGACCCATCATGGTGAATATCTGTACAAGGGCAGTAGGAAGGTTTACCAAAGGTACGCTCATGGGTCTGCTGCATTAACACATGACCGACCCATCACGGTGAATATCTGTACAAGGGCAGTAGGAAGGTTTACCAACGGTACGCTCATGGGTCTGCTGCATTAACACATGACCGACCCATCAGGGCGAATATCTGTACAAGGGCAGTAGGAAGGTTTAGCAATGGTACGCTCATGGGACTGCTGCATTAACACATGACCGACCTATCAAGGAGAATATCTGTACACGGGCAGTAGGAAGGTTTACTAACGGTACACACATGGGCCTGCTGCATTAAAACATGACTGACCCATCAGAGCGAATATCTGTACAAGGGCAGTAGGAAGGTTTAGCAAAGGTATGCTCATGGGACTGCTGCATTAACACATGGCCGACCCATCACGACGACCCGGCGCGGTGGCCGAATTAGTAGAGCGCAGGCCTCCGATGCGGGAGATTAGGAGTTCAATTCCCGGTTGATTAAAACCAATGACTTAGAAAATTGATACTTGTGACTTCCTAGGATGGCGCTCAGCATTAATAGGATATGGCAAGGACTGGTTAACTCAGTGTAATGATAATGTGATGGAGTGGGATATCGGGTCATGGAGCTGGCAGCCTGGTCTCCCAGTGGGACAGCACTATAAAGTCACCATGAGTTTGCACTGTCATGAGTCGGTACACGTCCTGATGTGACCTTAGATGTTGCTAGGACGTTACATTCCAACAAGCAACCAACCCATCATGGCGAATTTGATATACATGTTCAGTTGTTGAATTGGCATAGTGCGACGGTTTTGAGTTTCTGATATTTATGATAACTATATGAGGTGGGTGGGTAGTATCTACCTTGCTGAAGTTTTAAGTCAGTTTTAATATTAATGAATAACTTAGGAAAAAATAGGCCAGATTAATGGGAATGTGTTCATAAAAATGCTGCACTGAATAGACAACTGCACTATCAGGGTGTATGAAGTTGACTTTTGATGGACATATTGATAACTTAAATAATTCAATCATTAAAACAGCTAACTCATTAAAAATAATCAGATGACGGGCACATGAGGAAAATAAAAAATGTGTATACTATGCATATGTTTACTCCAACATTTAGTATGGTATATATGGAGAGATCGAAAGATGGAGAGATGGAGAGAGGGAGAGAGGGAGATATGGAGATATGGAGAGACGGAGAGATGGAGAGAGATGGAGAGAGATGGAGAGAGATGGAGAGAGATGGAGAGAGATGGAGAGAGGTGGAGAGAGATGGAGAGATATGTAGAGATGGAGAGATGGAGAGATGGAGAGATTGAGAGATTGAGAGATGGAGAGATAGAAAGATGGAGAGATGGAGAGATGGAGAGATGGAGAGATGACGAGTTAGAGAGATGAATAACAACATATAAACAACGAGTAATACTAATAGACAAAGCCAAAACGGTCCAATGACAAAAATGATGTTTTCAATGGAATCGCAGTGCATGAAATAATCAAATAAGAATACAGATAGACTACTGGATCAATCTGGACTTCTACTTTATAGCAATAGAGTAGGGTATGCAAAACGGCAGCAGTACATTAAGCATAACACGATATTCGACAATATTACCGCTGTATTACAGACAAAGGCAATAGCAGGAACATAACATCCTAGATTGGACAAAACAATAACTGAGAAATCGCCAACAGAAAATTGAAGCAGACAACACTACCTCATCTGAAAGAGAAATGAGGTTTGGCCAACGACAAGGCTCACTGCTAGTGCTATTGGTTATACTATAGATACAGGATCTGTAAGACTGGTTTCACACTGATAAATTACACGTCTCTGAGGATGACACCGTTATCTATGCAGAGGCTGACCCCAATATCCCATGTTTACTTGTTGTGAAGGTGTCATTAAATAAACAAAGAAATTATGCAAATGCTAAAGCAGAAGAAGAGGTAACTGTTATACCTAATACATTATAACCCTGTTAAACCAAGCTAGGTTAAACCAAACGATCGGTTAATCGAAAATATTGTCGGCGGCCCAGCAAAATACTACCTTTATCATATAAAAAAGTTGATTAAACCAAAGTCGGTTAATCCAAATTATCGGTTAATCCACACAAAATTGTCAGACCCCAGGCCACTCAGGTAGGGCGAAACCAAACTTTCATGTGGTTATAAGCTCATCTGATAACCCACCAACTTTTTTATATGATAAATGGTAGTATTTTGCCGGGCCACCAAAACACGTTTGGATTAACTGATCATTTGGTTTAGCCGAGCTTGGATTAACATGGTTATACTGTATATACATAAAAATACAATTCTTAAAGTGTCCACATACATTGTATATTACATGTGCAATACACACTTACTCAAAGTCAAAGTCGAAGGCAAAGCTCGGTTAAACCAATGATCGGTTAATCTAAACAAATTTCTAGGGTCCCATCAAGTTTGGTTTAATGGGGTTATACTGTACTATGATAGACAGGCTAAATATCTAATGTGAGGCTGACACAATTACTATCAATGTCAACAACTCTAAATCTCTAATCTTCTGTAACAGGAAAACCCAAAGGTTCAGCAGCAGAGACCCTCGGTAGCCAATTACTAGAAGGGGTACAAGACTGGAGACACCTTGGACTCAAGCTAGATAAGAAACTAAATTACAAACTATGCATCAATAATGTCATACAGAAAGTAAATAATGTTGGAGGGGTGATGAAAATGGGAAATATTGTGCCTAGAACTATACAATGAACGAACTATACAATGATGACAGAGGGAACCCACCCACAATCGAGAAAGAAGATGGGAATATTATATTAGTATCAGAGGTTGAGAAGGCTATCAATGATCTAAAGGCAGGTAAGGCTCCTGGAAGTGACCAGATAACATCAGAAATGATAAAAGGACTAGATGAAGTGGGGATTCAAATCATTCATAAGCTAGTAACTGACATCTATGAGACTGGATTTATACCATTGAATATGAATGAATCCATATTTGTACGACTCCCAAAGAAGCTAAAACCAACATTGTGTACTGAGTACAGAACATTAAGCCTGATGAGTCATATGTTGAAGATGATCCTGAAAATAACTTTACTGAGAAACAGACAGAAAATTGAAGAACAAATCAGTAACGTACAAAGTGGGTTTATATCTGGAAGAGGTACACGTGAAGGGATTTTCAATATGAGAATGATTTGTGAACGTTATTGTGAAGTGAACCAGGATGTTTATGCCTGCTTTATTGACTATGAGAAGGCCTTCGACCGAGTCAATCATGAACTGTTAATCAAATGTTTACAAGATATTGGTGTCAATGGCAAAGACATTAAACTAATTGTGAACTTATACTGGACACAACGTGCATTTATAAAAATGGAGCAGGGCCTATCGGATGAAGTTATGATTAAACGAGGAGTTCGACAGGGGTGTGTATTGTCACCATGTCTATTTAACCTGTACACAGAGATGATTTTCAGACACATTGAAGATTGCAAGGGAGTGACAATAGGTGGCATGAACATCAACAATCTTAGATATGCCGATGACAGTGTAATACTAGCAGACAGTGAGAAAAACCTACAAGATATAGTGAATAGAATCAATAAAGCTGGAATACTATTCAACATGAAGATGAATGTCAGGAAGACCAAAACAATGGTTATAAGTAAAAAGACAGATAAACCAAAGGTCAATATAACCATAGATGGCACAAACATAGAACAAGTATCCGAATTCATATATCTCAGACAAAAGATTACAAATGATGGGAGATGTGAGGAAGAAATTAAAAGAAGGATAACAATAGCCCGAACAACATTCTCCAAAATGAATAGAGTGTTAACATCAAGTAAGATATTAATACAAACAAGGAAGCGTATTCTTCAGTGTTATGTGTGGTCTACTCTAATGTATGGGGCAGAGACATGGACAATCTCTAAGAAAATGTACAAACGTTTAGCAGCATTTGAGATGTGGACTTATCGAAGGATGATGAAAATATCATGGACAAAGAAGATCACCAACAAAGAAGTTCTCAGAAAAATTAAAAATAAGAAAAGCTTGTTTGCCACTATACAGACAAAGAAACTTATTTATTTTGGCCACATCATTCGTCAGAGTTCAATATACCGTACATTGTTGGAAGGGAAGGTGCATGGCAGCAGAGGGAGAGGGAGACCAAGAACATCATGGTTTACAAATATTTCACAGTGGACAGGCTTGAATTATTCACAGTCTATCAGAACAGCACAACATCGGGACAAGTGGAGAACCATTGCATCCAACCCTCGACTAGAGGATGGAACTATTGATTGATTGATTGTGCCTAGAACAGGACTCAAACCCACATCTCTTTGCATTCTGGGCCACTCTGCTAACCATTACACCACCTAGCCTACCTGATATCACCACACTACACACACCTACCTGTCTATGTGGTTACTTGTCTGAGAGGTCAGTGCAGACTACTACACTCGTCCCCCTGGAATTGTAAGTCTGTTAATGCTTACAATTACATACATACAGGCAATGCACTAACACATACATACACAGGGTATGTTCAACAACCATACAGGGCGTAGCTTGTACAGGATCGTGGTCATGGCAACCAGCATCATGGGGGTGATGAAAATGGGAAATATTGGGCCTAGAGCAGGACTCGAACCCACATCTCTTTGCATTCCGGGCCAGTGTGCTAACCATTACAACACCTAGGCTCCCTGATATCACCACACTACCCACACCTACCTGTCTATGTGGTTACTTGCCTGAGAGGTCAGTGCAGACTACTACACTAATAAAATATGTTTTTTTTGGTAAAACGAAGAAGCTTCATGATGAAATCATGGCCCTAAAAATGTATAAATCTATGGTATTGCCATTCTTTGACTCTGGGGACATAATGTATATATATAGGATGCAACAAAATACTATTAGCCAATCTGCAAAGTCTACAAAATAAGGCACTCAAAATATGTCTTACCCTAGACATCAAACATATTACATTATAAATAAACATTATAAATAAACAAAAACAGGAACGCTAGCCACCAGAAGAGAGTCACACTTAACATTATGGTAGTCACCTACAGTCGAGTCAGAAAATATGTTCATAAAGCAACAAGAAGTAGCCCAAAAAATTATGTGCCTATACTAGCCACAGCACTAGCAGGTCTCCCATGGCTAGCTATGACATAATTGTCATATCTATGTCAGCAAACATTTCGACTGAACAACCGATCACAAGCAGAAACATGAAGTCCAAGCAGACAACAAATATGTACATAAAACAACATTACCTACCCCAGGAACCAACGGAAGCCATAGCCATTAGAGGGTTTTGGTGTGTTCACATATTACACATCAAGAACGCCTTTCTGATCCACCTTGAAATACAAAATGGCTAGGCAAACAACATAGCCATCCCACCTGGCTGCAGTCCTAAAGGGTCTGGGTGTGTTCTTACACACGAGTACACTACCTAAGGACAGGGTTTAGGTGAAAGCATGGTGTTACAAATAAAGAAATCTGAATGGAATGGGATCCTCTCCCGCAAGCCTCCATGTCACCCAAGTAGATGTAAATAGTAGGCTAAGGTATCATACTCAGACTCGACAAAAGAACTGGAAAATTACAAAAAAACTAACATAGGCTATTACTAACAACCAGATGCAGAAGGCTGACCTGAGCAGACACAGGTAAACACTCCTGGGCAAAGGAACAGATCAAGCTAGCACCACAGATGTCCAGCATTGAAAACAAGCACCCTGACGGGAGCTTATATGTTATAGGCAGAGTAAACACCTCATCACTAAAACGATTTTTATTAAAATGTAACTCTGAGATAAATACCCTTACACATTACTAACAAACCGTACAAGACAATAAACCACAAACTAATGATTAAACATGTTACATCTTGAAAATAAGTTCTATTATGAACAGACATGTTATGGACATGGGAAATAAATCATCAATAAAAAACCAACATGGCAGTACTAATTTACAATTATCATGACCGAATATATGGCTAATTACAATTTGGAAATTCTGAAAATACCTATTCGCTGGGACTTATCTAGGGCGCAAACAAGGCTGAGGGCCTACTGTAGTCAATCGGCGGCTATTAGGGGAAGGGCAATGCAAGGCGGGGCGGGAAGGGGTGGGGTGGGGTGGGGTGGGGCGGGGAGGGGCGTGGCGGGGCGGGAAGGGCTGGGTCCCGGACGACGCTGTGTTATTAATGCCCTGATCAATCAGGTATGCACGGGGCATCGTCGCAACATAAATGGGGTTATCGAGACACGACCGTCATTTGGGAAAAAGCAAAATCATGTCTGTCATGCGCAGGCCTGACTATGCGCATCTGTCATATCCGACCAGACCGGAAGTGATGGCGATCCGGAAGGATCATGCGCATGGAACTGATTCTGGTCTTTGGAGAGGCACTATTGCCCCCCTCTTTCTATCCCTCCCCCCCCCCCCTCACCACATTGCTTCTCCTTCTCATGATATATTAAATGAACATACCATGCTGTAGTGTGGCACTGTTGCATTAAGCTATCGGATTTAACCCTGCTATGCAAATCGAGTGATGTGCGGTTGGTTGGTTGTTGGAGATTTTTATGTCCTGGCAACATTTGAGGTCATATAAGGATGGGTGCTGACTTGTAACAGTACACACTCATGGTGAATTTATAGTGCTGCCCCACTGGGAAATCAGACTGCCTGCACCATGACCTGATATCCTACTCAGTCACATTATCCTGACACTCAGCTAACCATCCCTTGCCCTATCCTATTAATGCCAAGCGCCGAGCTAGGAAGTGACAAGTATCAATTCTGCAAGTCATTAGTTTGACTCGACTGGGAATCAAACTCTGGATCTCCCACACGGCAGGCCTGGGCCCTACAAATTTGGACACCGCTCCTGGTAAGTGGTGTGTGTGTTTGTCTGTTGGACTGTATGTCCTAGCCACAGTTACGGTTATATATGCGGACGTAAATTCAGATTAATTCCATACAGTGTAATACTGTATCTTATATACCCCATCTATTTTCCCATATTGTCCGCATTCATATTTGTTCGCTCTTGAAACTAGTCTCCCCGCCCCCTCCTCTCCCCAGAGCTTGAGTTGTCTCTTCAGGTCAACGCGAGGTTCTCTCTTCAAACCCCCATCTTCCCTCTATCCCCCCTTCCATTTTTTCCCCATCACACTCTTCCTCCTCCTCGAAGCTACCACTTCCTTCTCTCCCATTATAACAACAATAGACTCCCGCCAGTTAAGCTAGTGACATCTATCGGCAAAATCTGGAACCTCTCTAGTCGTTACATTCCCTGACTGCCTATGATTTCACATGCTATATCTCTTGTAAAGAATGCTTGGAACAATAATGAAATGCTTGATTATATTCAGATATTCAAATTGCAACAGGCATCAAGCTCTGATCCTTGTAATATATATAAAAAAAGACAATTATATCGTATTTTCTTCTGGAATTTCACCGCTGCTCTCTTCATGTGTATTACACCCCATCAGTTAAGCTTGTGACATCTATCGGCAGAATCTGGAACAACGCTAGTCGGGTACTTTCCAACTTAACTGGCGGGGTATATTGTGCAGTTAGTGATGGAGATGTACACAAGTGTTAAAAACCGCCATAGGTGGCGCCAGCATCACTGTTTGTTGTGGAGCAACAGTAGTGCGAGAAAGTAGTGCAGCACTTACACCAACACTGCATGGTATTTATATTCACACAATACGCTTAGAGCACATATATCTGCCTACATGTGTATATTTGAATAACTCTTTTCCAAAAGGCGATAAGCACCAATCCAAAATATGGGTTTGCAATTCCAATACCAAGATTTACATCGTATTTTGGAAAAGAGCTCTACATATATGTAAATATCTCTTCATATATTTACATATATGAAGAGCTCTTTTCCAAAACTTGATCTACAAATTAAGCATTGGCATTGCAAACTCGTTTTTTGGATTGGCGCTTATAGCGTTTTGAAAATGAGCTCTTCATTTATTAAGTGTGTAAATAACATTGATAACACATTTTTATTATGGTTTTTTAATGTTTTTTTTTTTATAAATGATCATTCACCGAATAAAGGTATTTTTTCAGCGCCGAGGCACTGGTCTTCCGGCCATATTATGGTACATTCATTCTCGTTTGTATTAGTTTATAATCACCAAGCGTTTGATACAAATGTTGACATTGTAATAGTGTGCACTGATCCCTCTCAGGCAGGCAGCCACATATGCAGATAGGCATAGATAGGGTGATTGCATTAGGAAGCCTCCATTGTATAATAGTTAGTCTACTAACTCCATAATTGCAAGAAGGTTAGTGACGAATTCTGCTCTAGGTACGACATTTCCCAATGTAATGCAGTTAATAGTTATTTCGTCATCCTACCACAGGGCTTCAACCCCTCTGACGTATTGATGGAATGACTGTCTCCGCCGCACATAGCAGTCCAATACTCACCCCATATTGCACAATACTCCTTCAAATGTCCCTTAGTCCCCAAACATAATACCTTCTTGTGTTTGTGTGTGTGTGTGTGGGGGGGGGGGGGGGGGTTGTAGCCTTGACGGTTAGAGGCTGCAGAACTGCAGCATTATAAACGACACCGATAAATCGGTCCATTTTGGGGTGAAGTGTAGACTTCTGAGGCGTGGGATGGGGGGGGGGGGGGGGCGGAGTTTGTAGAAGTAGGGCGTACTTGACTACGATAACGACGAATCATTGAAGCGGTACCGGCTTGATACCTATTCTCTGTACCCAAAACCTGGCCACACTTCTCCCATGTGTTCTTACGCAACCCCCCATCCCTCTCAACACTCACTGCACTAATTCCCCGCCTCTCTCTCCTACCTGCTTCCACCTCCCACAAGCGTCAGTAATTGCTACAGCGATATTGCAACGCACACGGCCACTTCCCGCTGTCTCACGCGAGGTCTCGTCCACTCTCGCCAGATCTCGTCACCCCACAAGACCAAAGCTGGCACGTCCCTTACCGGCTGGCATCCGGGTCCTCGCGGACGGGTAACTTCCGGTCTACTACATGCCAACAGCCACACCCCTTTATGTTATCCTCTTCCCCTTTCTCCTTCTCCCTCACTCCCTCTCCCTCCCCCCCCCTCTCCCGCCCCTCCCTCTCCGCTCCATCCCTCTCCGGTCCTATTTCCTTATCGTTCACCTCTCACTCTCCGTCCCCTCTCCCTCCTCCCTCTTCCTCCCCTTCCCTCTCCCCATCCCCCTTCCATTCCCTCTCCCCGTCCCCTCCAGCTGTCCCCTCTTCCTCCTCCTCCCTTCACTCGCCCTCCCTTTCCCTTTCGCTCCCCCTCCCGCTCCTCTGCCCGCCTCTTGTGTCAATCCTCCTCTCCCTCCACGTGTCCTTCCTTCTCCCTCTCCATCCCTCTCACCCTTTCCCTGTCCCTTCCCCTCCAGCTCCTCCCCCCCCCCCTCCCCCTCCTTTGTCAATCCTCCTCTCCCTCCGCCTACCGCTCCCGCCCCTCTCTCCCCCTCTCCCTGTTCCACCTTCTCCCTCAGCTTCCAGCTCAGCACCCCCCCTCTCACCTCTCACTCTCCCTCCCTATCTCCATCGCCTCCCGATCTCCCTCCTCATCTCCCTCCCCCTTCCCATCTCCCGCTCCATTCCTTATTTCTCCTTGTCTCATTCCTGCCATGGCGCATTTCTGCTATGCATATTGTGTGCTCAAGAAGAGCCTCATTCTAGTTAAGAAGGGGCACTACAACAAACTAATAGGGGATACTCACCATAAATTAAGGTGGTGGGCGAGCAATATATATATGCTGTATAAGAAGTATACGAGTATAATAACCCGGAATATCCCTCCTGTCCCTCATCACTCACTCAGCTCCATGGACTGTGGGAGTCTCTCATACTCATCAACTGCTCCAGCCTCCCCAACCCCAGCTCGGATGGTGGCACCACCACCCCTTTACACTGTTACCGCCACTCAATGTGCCACTGACAATCTTTCTTAGGCTTATATTATATAATACAATAATAGTTGCCTTCAAAGGACAACTCTGCACCCATAGCAATGACATCCTGACAGACCATATATATTGTCATCGGAGGAACACTGAACTGAAATTGTTTAAAGTTTGTTCATTTAAAAAAATTGTCCGCACCTGGCAGAGGCTCACATATCGCAGTGGTCGCTGATGACGGGTATAACTGTAGGTAATACAGTCATGAAGACACACTGCAAATTGGGCTGGACAACACAGCCAGTGCGCCAATTGTGGTGAATCTAATTGACAACAGCAACAACAGCTTCCCAGTTTATGATTAATTAGTAGCTGATGCTAATGTGGGTTTCGCGCATGCTACGTCACAACAGTTGCGTGACTGACGTCGAATCAGACGCGATGACGTCACAATAAGCACGGGTGGGTTACAACGTCACGCAACAGTCCGTGTTTGATTACACTGTCGCTGGGTGTCGGCTTAGTCATTAGGTGGTCATGCGCATGACAACTGAGTGCGATCTAGCCTAGACGGTGCGCTTGTCCGCTTAATTGAGCTGCATTTGGCAACAACTAAATACAGGAGGGAATGGACGAGTGGCGGTTCCCGTACTCGCGGGGCATGAATCACGACATGGTAACACTTCCAGAGACAAAGGTGCGTTAAAGCGCCAGTAACATGACCGACACAAAAAGTGAAGTTTGTTTTGTTTTAACGCATCGATTTTCGTACCATCAGGTATTGGACGTAAAAAATATGGGCATTCTGACATATTTCTTTGGAGGAAACTCGCTAGTGCCACATAGGCTACTCTTTCAAATAAGCAGCAAAGGTTTTTTTTATATGCGCTTTCTCAGAGACAGGAGAGCATATGCCACAACATCTGATGAACCAGTTGTGGACCACTGGTTGGAGTGATCAATTAGATGGCCAACACCTTCACAGGTGAACACGCTACTGCCTGAGCTCCATCCCGCTCCTTCAGTAACATGACCAACATAAGTTGACTTATTCATACTTATCAACCATTAAAGGGGCAGTAACATGACCAAAACAACTTTACTTAGTCACAATTATCAGCCATTAAAGGGATAGTAACACGACCAAGACAACCCGACTCAATCACAATTATCAACCATTAAAGGAGCAGTAACATGACCAACACAACTCTACTTACTCACAATTATCAACCATTAAAGGAGCAGTAACATGACCAACACAACTCTACTTACTCACAATTCTCAACCATTAAAGGAGCAGTAACATGACCAACACAACTGTACTCACTCACAATTATCAACCATTGAAGGAGCACTAACATGACCAACACAACTCTACTCACACTCACAGTTATCAACCATTAAAGGAGCACTAACATGACCAACACAACTCTACTCACACTCACAATTATCAACCATTAAAGGAGCAGTAACATGACCAACACAACTCTACTCACACTCACAGTTATCAACCATTAAAGGAGCAGTAACATGACAAACACAACTCTACTTACTCACAATTATCAACCATTAAAGGAGCAGTAACATGACCAACACAACTCTACTTACTCACAATTATCAACCATTAAAGGAGCAGTAACATGACCAACACAACTGTACTCACTCACAATTATCAACCATTAAAGGAGCAGTAACATGACCAACACAACTCTACTCACACTCACAGTTATCAACCATTAAAGGAGCAGTAACATGACCAACACAACTCTACTCTTACACAAGTATCCAACTTTACTCAGTTACAATTATCAATAATTAGAGGGGCAGAAACGATGTAAAATTCTCCGATTAAGTATGTATTGAGTATCGAGATGGCTAAATAGGAAACAGTACTCCCTTTATAATGCTCACACCAGGGGAGGGAAGAAGTGCCACTTTAAGCAGCATCCCTCCCCCTTATCTCGTCCAGCCACAGTGTCACCGTTATGTTATGTGGTAATCCCACGATGGCTAGGTGGTGGCCGGAGCTGGGTGGGAGTGGGGTGAGTCCTTAAGGCAGCCAATGGTAAACTATGTTAGGGAGAGATCATGCGGGACAGGAATGAATGGTGTGTAATAGCCAATAAGGAGATCTATAACATCCACTGTCGTATGTATCTGAAAACATTATATAAGTGAATAAAACTAAGCATTCAAAAAGCATCTATAATCTACACTTCTGCTGGTGCTGAACTCGGATTGTGTGTTGTGTCGTGTGTTGTATCTACTATGGGGTAAGCTCTAATATATGATTCATATAATACGGAGAGAAAAGGGTAGCTATGCACCGTATGCATTACACCAGATATCAGGGCAGTATAGCCCGGTGAGCAGTACAGCTAATGACATGACAGAACATAATGACAGTAACCATAACCTCCGCGTACCACCTAAAGGGATCGGCCATCAATAGCATTCTGTAGCCCGCATATATCATGCGGAAGCCCGCAAATATGGGATTTCATAACGAGACCAACACAACTTAGTTATTCACAATTATCTACCATTAAATGGGCAGTAACATGACCTACACAACCCTATTCACTCACACTTTTCAACCATTTAAAGAGCAGCAACATGACCTACATAACCCTACTCACTCACAATTATCAACCATTTAAAGAGCAGCAACATGACCTACATAACCCTACTTACTCACAATTATCAACCATTTAAAGAGCAGCAACATGACCTACATAACCCTACTCACTCACAATTATCAACCATTAAAGGAGCAGTAACATGACCAACACAACCATACTCAATAACAATTATCAACCATTAAAGGAGCAGTAACATGACCGACACAACTCTACTCACTCACAATTATCAACCATTAGAGGAGCAGTAACATGACCAACACAACCATACTCAATAACAATTATCAACCATTAACGGAGCAGTAACATGACCATCCCAATTTTACTTATTCACATGCATCAACCATTAAAGGGGCAGTAACATGACCAACACAATTTTACTTAGTCACACTTATCAACCATTAAAGGAGCAGTAACATCACCAACACAACTGTACTCACTCACAATTATCAACCATTAAAGGAGCAGTAACATGACCATCCCAATTTTACTTATTCACAGTTATCAACCATTAAAGGGGCAGTAACATGACCAACACAATTTTACTTAGTCACACTTATCAACCATTAAAGGAGCAGTAACATCACCAACACAACCGTACTCACTCACAATTATCAACCATTAAAGGAGCAGTAACATGACCATCACAATTTTACTTATTCACAATTATCAACCATTAAAGAAGCAGCAACATGACCAACACATCTTTAGTTAGTCACAATTATCAACCATTAAAGGTGTAGCAACATGACCAACACAACTCTACTCGTTCCCAAGTATCAAATGTAGATAAAGTGCTTCGGTTTCGAAATGGTGCTTCCTTAATCGTACTATGCAGCTTTAATTTTGAAATGGTAACTATCTCCAAATTTAATTCTTTAAAATAAAAGGTTGCTAGGCACTATTACAATTAGGCTAGGCCAATCAAACTGACATGTTTATTTAGAAAATATGGAACACCATCAAAAGCACCGGATAGTGGAGCTTTAACTAGTTTAAGTAAGTGACGTCACGGACACACACGGCGAGGAACGTGAACACAATCCAGACTGTGACACATATTATGTTTTTTTGTTTGTTTGTCATTTTACGTCTTATCAACATCTAAGGTCATATCAGGATGGGTACCGACTTGTGACAGTGCACACTCATGGCAACTTTATAGTGCGGCCTCACTGAAAGACCAGGCTGCCAGCACCATTACCTGATATCCCACTCAGTCACATTATCCTGACACTGAGCCAACCAGTCCTTGCCCTATCCTAATAATGCCGAATGCCTGGCTAGGTAGCGACAAGTATAAATCTTTAAGTTGTTCGTTTGACTCGAACACACGATCCCACGAGAGAGGGATGCTCAAACTCATTTGGCCATCCTGTCTGGTCACACTGTTGTATGGTGTATGGCCTATAGTTGGAAAACTGTAGCTGTTTTAAAGTATCAGCATTCTGGTTTACGACATCATTATATGGCACTATACAATGACTGGCTTCCAGTTCCCCCATCTGGACACCCTGGTTTATCTCACCAACATGACTTCAAACCAACACACCAATCTTGTTATTATTAAAGGGGTTAGGTATATACCAAAATGTTGCAAATGTGGCACAACAAAAATAATAAATAAAAACCCCCACAAAAAACTAGCATTACGATTACCAGCTAAGATGATATCGCTACTACCAAATTGAGACTATTGCGGTTCAGCGATGAACAAAAGCTGCGATGTGAGTTATTTGTTATGGACAGGGTAAATAAACCATTCCCCCTTCAAAAAAATAGCTGCATTGTCTGATGAAAGCATCACATTTTCAAAACAAAAACACTGACCTAGATTTTGATTCTAGATATCTAATTTAGATACCAGTGAACTCATTAAGCATATGACGCTGCATAGAAGGGTGTAGTATAAGATAATTTACTAGGACCTGTTATTACTAAAGCCTATGGTGTCAGAGTTTTGGCATGCTTGCCATTATTAATTTGGCATGTTTGCACTTCAAATATCTCGAAAGTTAGCCATGTAGCGTAAAGGTTACTTCAAACTAAGTAAGAGAGATTATAATGATCAACCTTTTATGCTGGATAATAAGGCCGCACGCTTTCGTCTGCTCCTCAGCCCTATCTTCTCCCTCAGTCATCTACTGAAGGAGCCTATCTATCTGTTCACCTAAACTTCCATCCTACTCACACTCAGATCCGTTGGGGGGCGCCACCTGTCTGTGTACACCTGGCGCCCCGTCTTGGGTTCGAAAGAGATAGTCAGTAATACCCCTGTCACACTACGACGTAATGAGCCAACGTGAGCCTAACGTGGTGATATTTCGTCATTACGTTGATATACGTTGGATTACGTTATGATGACGTCATAATGACGTTAGAGTGACGTCGAGCTACGTCACATTACGTCGTGTTACGTCAAGTTACGTCAAGGTTTTGGACATGTTCAAAAGTTTCGACGTAGGTCGAACGTAAGGGTTTACGTTCGCCGTACGTTCTGTTCACGTTCAGTGAACGTCAAGGACGTTAAACGGACGTTAATCCAATGCTCCTCACTACGTTCAACTACGTTCCACTACGTTGACCCCCATTAAACCAAGTGCAAATGCCCACGTGGCGTAATGGGAACGTCAGGACAACGTCAGGAGAACGTCAGGAGAACGTCAGGAGAACGTCAGGAGAACGTGCATTCAACGTACGTTCAACGTCTCATGACGTAGCTAACGTCACGTAACGTTCTTCTGACGATGGAATAACGTTCATAATGTTCCGTCAGCGTCATTACGTTGACCTCTCTCGTCGAACGACGGTATCAATACGCTTTATCGACGTTACTCTCTCGTCCACTACGCTGCATCCACGTTCAACTTGTGCCCAAATTTGCATACTACGCCGAGAAGTTCAACGTTCTTCACGTTCTCCCTACGTTGACGTCGTTACGTCATAGTGTGACAGTTCCATTGGGACTGATTGACAAAAGGGCAGGTGGGTGGGGGTGGTGGGGGTCAGATAGAGGAAGAGAGAGATGGGGAAGCTGAAGATGGAGAGCGGAAGAAACATAGAGGAAGTGAAAGACAGAAACATTATGGGAAATGTCGGGGAGTGGAAGAGAGAGATGGGGAACGTAGGAGAGAGTTTGTTAGTTGGTTGCCGGAGTTTTTTTCCTTGCAACATTTAAGGTCATATCAGGACAGGTACCAAGTTGTGACAGCGCACACTCATGGCGATTTAATAGTGCTGCCCCACTAGGAAATCAGGATGCCAGTACCATGACTTAATCTCACAGGCAGTCTTATTATCCTGACACTGAATTAACCAGTCCTTGCCCTATCCTATTCATGCCGAGCACCAAGCTAGGAAGTGACAAGTATCAATTTGATAAGCCATTGGTTTGACTTGACCGGGAATCAAATGGCAGGGCATGGATCATGTTATTATAAGGGTTAGCTCAATATCAGGATAATGTGTGCACACTGTCACAAGTCGGTACCTGCCCTGATATGACATTATATGTTGGCAGGACATAAAACTCCATCAACAAACCAAGCAACAAAAGGTTCTTCTGTTACGTGTTTGAAACAGACGCCATTGGCCATGTGACTATTGCATGCTAGATGCCACGATTAGATAGACGCTACACAGGCTGTGAATATACTGATGTTTCATTTGATCAGGCTGTACTGGAGGCATTACTGGGTAAGTATTTATCACAGTAATACAATTAATAATAACGCTATATAAATATGCACCTAGATGTGGGAATTGAATCCTGATTAACAAGCTGATGACACGCATCACATTGATTGGCCCAATATAGTACAATCCCGTTAAACCAAGCTGGGTTAAACCAAATGATCGGTTCATCCAAACTTTTTTCAACGGCGCGGCAAAATACTACCTTTTATCAGAAAAAAAAAGTTGGTTCAACCAAAGTTGGTTAAACCAAATTATTGGTTAATCCAAACAAAATTGTTCGACGCCAGGCCACTTCTGGTATGGTTATACCAAACTTTCATGACTTGCAGCATCAGTGTGTGCGCAACGTTAAACAATTTGCCCAGTACGTCGGCATTCATCAAACTTTTCAGCGGCAGGGGATAAAAATGGGTATATACACAATGTACACACAACATACACAGAACGTATGTAACATATGCAGAACGTATCTGCAGAACGTATCATGTGCCTCGCAAAACATTCGCCAACTGTTCGCAAAACGCTCGCAAAATGCTCGCTTATGCTCACGGAACACTAATCAACATATGTTACTCCATCGCTAGAAGTATGGCATATATGTTAAATATGCTGGAGATATGGCAGGCATACGTTCAAAGTATGTTAGGAGTACGTAATGCATCCATTGACAGTTGCGGACTGTATGCGGACTGCACATTCCCACTGACTGAACAAATGGCTAATGTGCAGCAATGTATACCAATGTATCCCTACCATAATCCCAATGTACGCCAACGTATCCCGAATGTACACGCAGTGTACATTCAACATACGAACCACACATCAACACACGTTGGAAATTGTGAGCATGCACAAACATTTTTCGGAGCCTCAATGCATGGCAACATAAGATGATGTATAACAACGTACCAGGGACGTATCCAATGTATGCCCAACGTATACGTAACGTATATGTAACATATGATGACGTACACCAACGTGTTGGTCGAAAATCACATACGCTGGCATATGCTAAGGCTATACGTTGTAGTCTGACAGGCCCTTAACCGAACTTGGTTTAACGATGTTATACTGTATATAGATACAAAAACAACAATCAAAGTGTCCACATAAATTGTATATTACATGTGCAATAACGCTTACTCAAAGTCAAAGTCAAAGCCAAAGCTCGGTTAAACCAATGATCGGTTACAGCAAACACATTTCTCGGGTCCCTTCAAGCTTAGTTTAACGGGGTTATACTGTAACTATATAAATATATAGCCTTTCAGTTATCGGACATCCTTTAGGGACCCATTTAAACAGATCAAACTATATATATATATATATATATATAAGGACCAGGCGCAACTGGCATACAGTGCATAGAGCCCTTCACAGGTGGCGCCAGTGTGGCCAATACTGTAACTACACAGGGCCAGTTAGATAGGATATAATGAGTATATTATAATACAGGGAACTGAAGGAAGATAGTGTTATTGTTTACATTCCTATAATAAATTATATAACACATAATGTATAGGCATTATGCGTGTATAGAGGCACGGAAGGGCGCGGATTGTTATTATTATTATTATATATTATTGTTACTTTACACACTCTCACTAGTCCCACTAGGTGCCTCCTAGCCCACCATCCCGTGACCTGTGGCGCCGCCACTGGCCAAATCCCCCCAACAGACGCCACACAGTGTCACTCGCAGCTGAGCATTCTTTGTTAGGGCTAGGACTTAATGTTCCTATGCCAGAGGATATGCTATCTCAACACACTTATTGTCTTGCGCATTTATTTTATTGTAGCCAGTCTTTATTTATATATTATGTATATATAGGTTTTGAAAGTGAGCAGACTGACAGTTGACTCACGGTGTAGAGGAGGCTGGGAGGAGAGAATGCCCACTCTGCAGTGAATAACATGGAGGTTAAGGTGAAGAGAGAGAAACATTAAGGGGCTGCCGTTATTTATATCCACATAATAAATGATAAAGTACATATATAGAGAGATTAAGATACGTACATGCCCGCTAATTAAAAGAAAGTTCACAACCTAGCTTGTGCTGATAACCGATATGATGTTCTTAAAAAGCCTGCCAGCCCATGCAGGAAGGTTGGGTTAACAAATACAAAATAATTATTTAAAAAAAACAGGACTACAGCAAACCCTTGTAACACCCAACAGCGACAGTCGCTTGGTATGATCGTGGCTTATCTAAATTAACGCCAACCCGATCAATTTCCTATGGAGAGAAACCCCGCACCCCTCCCCCCCCCCCCCGCCCCCCCCCCCCCCCCAAACCACATCACCACCCCATACCCCCCACAACACACCACCCCCACCCCCCATAACCACCAACACTAGCCCCCCGACCCCCATCACCATAGCCACCACCGCCACCACGAACACCAACACCAGCCCCCACACCCACATCCCCCACCACCACCACCACTATCGCCCTCCTCCGCTACCCCCTTTCCATCCCTCTACGCTCCACCGCCCACCACCCCCGCCTCCCCCGCCTCCATCTAGTCCCCCAACCACCACCACCACCACACGAACCCACCCCAATACTAGGCAGCACAGACAAAGTGATGAACACTTTTAATATACCATTCATACCGGATGTACTTGTTGCCTGTTAGGATTAAAACCAAACCTGTTTTATATGGTCACCACTGTTTCCAAGTGACTATGCACCTACTGTAGTTACCAATAGACTGAACTAATTAATCCCCGACAGGGTGTGGTGGCCCAACCGATAGAGCGCAGGCCTCGCATGCTGGATGGAGATCGGGAGTTCGGTTCCAGGTCGAGTCAAACCAATGACTTATAAAATTGATAATTGTTGCTCCCTAGCCTGTCGCTCGGCATTAATAGAATAGGGCAAGGACTGGTTAGCTAAGAGACAGGATAATGTGACTGAATGAGATATCGGGTCATTGTGCCAGCAGACTGATTTCCCAGTTGGGCAGTACCTTAAAGTCACCATGAGTGTGCACTGATACAAGTCGCTACCCATCCAGATATCACCTTAGATGCTGCCAGGGTGTAACACTCCAACAACCAACCAATCTCAGACATATTACCCCATACACATGCTAGCCAACAAATATATATATATGAGTCTGTCTCAAAAGGTGCTAGGCAATATGGGACACACCTTTGTCCATTGTAACGATCAACATACTATCTGCTTATGCACTTGCTCAGGATAAACTGATTTGTTTTTTACATGCTGTTTCATAATACCAATAGAATACATATTGATTTCAAGCAAATGTCCTTGTGTGTTCAAGGTAACCGTTTCTGTGCTGTTTTGTGGCAATCGTTACAATGGACAACAAAAAAAGACTTATCACCTTTTGGGTCATGCTCATATATGTGATGTATAATGCATTACACGAGTATAAATGCAAGGGGAACATTACTCTCATTCTCTCTCCTTCATGGTATTTGTGTACCGTAAATTACAATATATATATATAAAATCCGTCCTGCTGAGAGGGAGCGGTAGTGGTAATGACCAGGCGCAGCTGGTATCATGCGGTCAGGAGCTGCTCACAGGTGGCAGTGCAGTGAAGAATGAAGGAACTAACCTAGTCCTATGGTAGAAATAGCTCAGTGACATTAGGGTATAGAATAAGTAAGGGAGAGAACTGCTAGGGGGTAGTGTCTTTGTTAATATTCCCATAATAGATTATAGAGCACATATATATATATATATATATATATATATATATGTATATACAGTAAAACCTCTTTAACCGACCACCTCCACCTCTTTAACCGACCACGCCCCTATATCGATCGCTTGTCCATTTATTGTTTTGTAGCCAGCCTTTATGTCTATATATAGACATATATATATATGTTTATATATGTTTTGAAAGTGAGCAGAGTGACAATTGACTCGTGGTTTAGAGGAGGCTGGGAGCAGAGATTGCCCGCTCCGCAGTGAATAAGATGGAGGAGCGAGTGGAGTGTCAAGCCCTGGGGGGATAGGAGAGGAGTCTCTACGGAGCTTATTACAGGCGACAATGGGCTTATCACTATCCATATATATATATAAATATATATATATATATATGTGTATATGTATCAAACACGCCATAATATAAAAAGAAAACAGCGGATCCCATTGGCTAACTTATAGTGCGATGCGCCCCAGATCAGTCCCACAATGCAGCACGTGATCAGCGGCGTCTCGGACCGGTGACTACAACGCCGCTCGGCTCGCAGCGGTCCATTATGGAATTAAATCAATCAGCATCGGGTCTTTTTTTTTCTCGACCCACCCCTCCCCACCCCACTCCTCCCCACCCCTCAGTCCCCTCCCCACCCTCAGTGCCCTCCCCTCCCCTCCCCTTCCCTCTCCACCCCTCCCATCCCAACCCCTCCCAACCCCTCCCCAGCCCTCTCCAACCCTCCCCACCACTCCCCCCCTCCCCTCCCCCTCCCCATCCCTCCAATCTCCACCCATACTTTCCCAACACATCCCCACCCCTCCCCTCCCCACCCCTCCCCTCCCTCCCCAACCGCTCCCATCCACCCACCCAGGTTCGTGTTTTAATTGTGTCACCAAGAGGCGGCGTGCACGGCGTGTTTGGAATGTCTTTTGCCGCCCTTTTGTGTCGTTGTCGCTATTCCTGACAACACTGCTTCTTCCTGGGCGAGGCAGGGTGGCAGGTGGGTGGGGGGGGGGGGCTGCTTCTGTTTTATTAAAGATAGCATATCTCCACTGATCTCTTCAACGTGATTATGCTTTTTAAAATTTTTAAATATGTGTGTGTGTGGTGGAGCCGGATGGGGGTCGGGATGGGTAAATTACCATGTTTGCAAATGGGTTCTCGATCAGCTAGCTACTGGGATTGAATTTGTAGCGTAAATAAGACAACGATTTCTGCGAATATATTAATAGAAAGAAAGGCTTGTTTTATTTAATGATGCCTCTAGAGCACATTGATTTGTATCATCGGCTATTGGACGTCAAATATATGGTCAATCTGACATATTTCTTTGGAGGAAACCTGTTGCCGCCACATAGGCTACTCTTTCCAATAAGCAGCAAGAGGTCTTTTATATACACTTTCCCACAGACATGACAACACATGCCACAGCCTTTGATGAACCTGTTGAACTTGTTGTGGACCACTGGTTCAAATCCATTAATAGCATGGTGTATGTACATGTATGTCATGGTGGACATTGGGTTGGTTGTTTGGATGTTGATTGATTGATTGATTGGTGGTTGCTTTACGCCGTGTTGGCAGCATAGGCCATATTCACGGCCGATGTTGGAACTTTACGTCCTGGCAACATCTAAGGGCATATTAGGACGGGTATCCATGGTGACTTTATAGTGCTGTCCCACTGGGAAATCAGGCTACCAAACGTGGGGGGTTATGGCTGTGAATGAGGATGTGGATGTGGGATGTACATATGGGTGTCAATGTGCGTGTGGGGGTGGATGTGGGGGTGGGTGTCAATGTGCATGTGGGTGTGGGTGTAGGTGTGTGGATGTGGGGGTGGGATGTGCCTATGTATGTGTGGGTGTGGATGTGCTTGTGGGTGTTGAGTTGTGTGTGGATGTGGGTGTGGGATGTGCCTATTTAGGTGTGGGTTTGGATGTACGTGTCGGTGGTTATTTGGGTGTGGGATGTGCCTATTTAGGTGTGGGCTTGGATGTGCATGTGTGTGTGTGTGGATTTGGGTGTGGGATGTGCACATGTAGGTGTGGGTGTGGATGTACGTGTCATGTGTATTTGGGTGTGGGATGTGCCTATTTAGGTGTGGGCTTGGATGTGTGTGTGTGGATTTGGGTGTGGGATGTACATGTGTAGGGGTGGGCGTGGATGTGCGTGTGGGTGTGGATTTGGGTGTGGGATGTGGACATATAGGTGTGGATATGGATGTGCGTGTGGGTGTGGAGTTGAGTGTGGGATGTGCATATGTAGGTGTGGGTGTGGATGTGCGTGTGTGTGTGGATTTGGGTGTGGGATGTGCATATGTAGGTGTGGGTGTGGATGTGCATGTGGAGTGGGGGGGATGTGCATATGTAGGTGTGGGTGTGGATGTGCATGTGGATTTGGGTGTGGGATGTGCATATGTAGGTGTGGGCATGGATCTGCGTGTGCGTGTGGATTTGCGTGGGGGATGTGCATATGTAGGTGTGGGCGTGGATGTGCATGTGTGTGTGGATTTGGGTGTGGGATGTGCACATGTAGGTGTGGGTGTGGATGTGTGTGTGTGTGGAGTTGAGTGTGGGATGTGCATATGTAGGTGTGGGTGTGGATGTGCGTGTGTGTGTGGATTTGGGTGTGGGATGTGCATATGTAGGTGTGGGTGTGGATGTGTGCGTGGATTTGGGTGTGGGATGTGCATATGTAGGTGTGGGTGTGGATGTGCGTGTGGATTTGGGTGTGGGATGTGCATATGTAGGTGTGGGCATGGATCTGCATGTGCATGTGGATTTGGGTGTGGGATGTGCATATGTAGATGTGGGAGTGGATGTGCATGTGTGTGGATTTGGGTGTGGGATGTGCACATGTATGTGTGGGTGTGGATGTGCGTGTGTGTGTGTAGTTGAGTGTGGGATGTGCATATGTAGGTGTGGGTGTGGATGTGCGTGTGTGTGTGGATTTGGGTGTGGGATGTGCATATGTAGGTGTGGGTGTGGATGTGCGTGTGTGTGTGGATTTGGGTGTGGGATGTGCATATGTAGGTGTGGGCGTGGATGTGCGTGTGGGTGTGGATTTGGGTGTGGGATGTGCACATGTAGGTGTGGATGTGGATGTGCGTGTGTGTGTGGAGTTGAGTGTGGGATGTGCATATGTAGGTGTGGGTGTGGATGTGCATGTGTGTGTGGATTTGGGTGTGGGATGTGCATATGTAGGTGTGCGTGTGGATGTGCGTGTGTGTGTGTGTGGATGTGGGTGTGGGATGTGCATATGTAGGTGTGGGCGTGGATGTGCATGTGTGTGTGGATTTGGGTGTGGGATGTGCACATGTAGGTGTGGGTGTGGATGTGCATGTGTGTGTGGAGTTGAGTGTGGGATGTGCATATGTAGGTGTGGGTGTGGATGTGCGTGTGTGTGTGGATTTGGGTGTGGGATGTGCATATGTAGGTGTGGGTGTGGATGTGCGTGTGTATTTGGGTGTGGGATGTGCATATGTAGGTGTGGGCATGGATCTGCGTGTGCATGTGGATTTGGGTGTGGGATGTGCATATGTAGGTGTGGGCGTGGATGTGCATGTGTGTGGATTTGGGTGTGGGATGTGCACATGTAGGTGTGGGTGTGGATGTGCGTGTGTGTGTAGTTGAGTGTGGGATGTGCATATGTAGGTGTGGGTGTGGATGTGCGTGTGTGTGTGGATTTGGGTGTGGGATGTGCATATGTAGGTGTGGGTGTGGATGTGCGTGTGTGTGTGGATTTGGGTGTGGGATGTGCATATGTAGGTGTGGGCGTGGATGTGCGTGTGGGTGTGGATTTGGGTGTGGGATGTGCACATGTAGGTGTGGATGTGGATGTGCGTGTGTGTGTGGAGTTGAGTGTGGGATGTGCATATGTAGGTGTGGGTGTGGATGTGCCTGTGTGTGTGGATTTGTGTGTGGGATGTGCATATGTAGGTGTGGGTGTGGATGTGCGTGTGTGTGTGTGTGGATTTGGGTGTGGGATGTGCATATGTAGGTGTGGGCGTGGATGTGCATGTGTGTGTGGATTTGGGTGTGGGATGTGCACATGTAGGTGTGGGTGTGGATGTGCGTGTGTGTGTGGAGTTGAGTGTGGGATGTGCATATGTAGGTGTGGGTGTGGATGTGTGTGTGTGTGTGGATTTGGGTGTGGGATGTGCATATGTAGGTGTGCGTGTGGATGTGCATGTGTGTGTGTGGATTTGGGTGTGGGATGTGCATATGTAGGTGTGGGTGTGGATGTGCATGTGGATTTCGGTGTGGGATGTGCATATGTAGGTGTGGGTGTGGATGTGCATGTGTGTGTGTGGATTTGGGTGTGGGATGTTCATATGCAGGTGTGGGTGTGGATGTGCGTGTGGATTTGGGCGTGGGATGTGCATATGTAGGTGTGGGCATGGATCTGCGTGTACATGTGTATTTGGGTGTGGGATGTGCATATGTAGGTGTGGGCATGGATGTGCATGTGTGTGTGTGGATTTGGGTGTGGGATGTGCATATGTAGATCTAGGCGTGGATGTGTGTGTGGGTGTGGGTTTGGGTGTGGGATGTGCACATGTAGGTGTGGGTGTGGATGTGCGTGTGGGTGTGGATTTGGGTGTGGGATGTGCATATGTAGGTGTGGGCGTGGATGTGCGTGTGTGTGTGGATTTGGGTGTGGGATGTGCATATGTAGATCTAGGCGTGGGTGTGGGTGTGGGTGTGGATGTGCGTGTAGATTTGGGTGTGGGATGTGCATATGTAGGTGTGTGCATGGATGTGTGTGTGTGGATTTGGGTGTGGGATGTGCATATGTAGGTCTGGGCGTGGATGTATGTGTGGGTGTGGATTTGGGTGTGGGATGTGCACATGTAGGGGTGGGTGTGGATGTGCGTGTGGGTGTGGATTTGGGTGTGGGATGTGCATACACTAGAAGGTGCGCAGCCATTCCGCTTAGTGTTGCATAGTCTGATGGAGTTACAACCATCTGTTTTTACATAAATGTTAGGTTCATTGTCATACTCTACCTGACGTTAGATTGAACCAACTCATCATTTGTTGTGAACTCGTAATTTAGATTGAACTAATGTTATTATAAATAATCAACATTGGAAAAATTGTATGTGAACACATAGCAAATTATCTGGGGCGCAAAAACATTAACTGCCACGTGTCAGACATTTAAACAGATTCCTACTCCTCAATGTCACAATGCTATAAAGCCGACATAATATGACCAACACAATACTTGAGCCTGACAGATATGCACCCCATCTTTATTGCCCACAGTTGCCATGAAGCAAATCTAAAGCTTAGCTTTAATGGAGAAACAAAGTAGAGAAGCTTAAATAGACGCGTATTGTAATTCCCGAATCAGGAAAGTCAATATCGGTGTAGCTCTGCAATTAGTGACTTTACTGGGCGCTGCTGCTGGGTGCAAAATTGTGCATGGTTTTCCTATTTCCCTCTTTCCCCATTTCCCCATTTCCCCATTTCCCCATTTCCCTATTCCTCTATTTCCCTATGCCTTTAACTCCATAGCATCTATTCCGCTATTTCCCGATTTCCATTTTTTCATATTTTCCCTTTTCCCTATTCCAATTTCCCCTATTCCTCAATTTCCATAATTCCATATTTCCCTATTCTCTGTTTCCCTATTTCCATATTCCTCTAGTTTCCCTTTTCCCCTATTCTCACATTTCCCTACTCCTTTATTCCCATATTCCTCTATTCCCATAATCCACTATTTCCTTATTTCCATATTCCCATATGCTATGCTTCCCTATTCTCTATTCCCCATTTCCTCTATTTCCCTATTCCTCTATTTTATCCTTGGATATTTCTCTATTCCTTTTTTCCTCAAAATCCCAATTTCCCAATGTCCTTATTCCCATATTCCTGTGTTTCCCTATGTTGCTCTTCCCATATTCCTATGTTTCCCTATTTACCTATCCCTATATGTCCCTATTTTTGTATCCCCCTCTTCCTATATTTCCCTAATTTCCTAGTACCATATTCCTATTCTTCCCTATGTTTCTATTTGTATCTTTCCATGTGTTCCTATTACCCTACCCCTATATTTCCCGCCTGTTCCTATTTCCCTATTCCTACATTTTCCTATTTGGATCCTTCATCCTCACCCACCGACTCGTGTTGTTTACCAGCCCCATGGTAACGATGCGTCCGTCCTGATATGACCTTAGATGTTGCTAGGACGTAAGCCAACAAACAAACAAAAGGTAACGACGCTGAATACAAACCGTGACAAATTGGCCCCTCTCCGGCCGGTGACAACCCTATCACACCACCGGTGGCACCCCCTGGCGGCGGCCCCTCGTGGCGTCCCCTGGCGTCGCACCCTGGTACTGGCCCGCGGTGGTACCCCTCGTTGTGTGCCCTGGTGGTTCCCCATTCATCCAAGCTGAGCGCCAACCCAATCAGCCCCCAGTGCACCCTTCCCCTCTCCTCTCCCCACTCCCCTCGCCCTCACTTCCTTCCCCGCTGTCCTCCCTCTATCTTCCCTTTCACCAACTCTCCCTCCTACTCCCCCCGCCCTCCCAGAGCCCATCTCCTCCCCGACCCTCACTCTCCGCCCCGCTGCCCCCTCTGACATCCCTTTCCTCTACCTTCCCTCCTACTCCCCCCGCCGTCCCACAACCCCTCTATTCCCCACCCTCACTCCCCATCACCTTTCACCATCCGACAACTCCTCCTCCCCAACCGTCACTCCTCCTCCCATCTTTCCCCCCTCTGCCCTCCTTCCATCCACCATCCATCATTCCCTCCTTCTCCCCCCACACTCCACCGTCCCACGACTTCTCTCCTCCCACCCGCTCTCCCCTCCCCTCCCCTCCCCTCTCCTCACCACAACCTCATCTCCCATCCCTCCGCCCCTCTACCCCTCCACCCCTCCACCCTTCCACCCCTCCACCCCTCCACCCCTCCATCCCTCCTCCCCACCCCTCCATCACCCATCCCTCCAACCTGACTCTCCATCCCCATCCCTCCTTCACCCCATCCCCATACCCCATCCCCCCATACCCCCATCCCTCCATCCCTCCACGCCTCCATCCCTCCACCCCCCCCCATCCCTGTACCCCCCACCCCAATCCCCCGATTCCTGTACCCCCCATCCCCCATCCCCTCCACTCCACTCCCCCACACCACAACCACCGCCTATAACAAGCGGCACCAGCAACAGTTAGACGCCATTAATAACGGCCGCCATGTTGACCGCCATGTTGGCTGGCGGCAGGCCGGAACCGGAAATAACCGCTCGTGGAAGCAGCTCAGCCGCACTTCATGTATTACAGGCCATTGATTGGCTGAGCCGGATTGTGAGTGCTAGGACTTGTCCCGGCGGGCGCTTCCCCGTGCCCTGAACAGACATGGAGGGGATGTGTGTGTGTGTGTGTGGGGGGGGGGGGGGTTGATGCGTAGGAGGGGGGTGTTATATGTGGAAGTGTTGGGTGTTGAGGTGGCTGATATGTGGGTGTGGGGATGTGGGGTGGTGGGGGAGGTGTTATATGGGGGGATGTAGGGGTGGGGGCATTGAGGGGGGTATATGTGGGTGTGGATGTGGGTTTGAGGGGTTTTGAGGGGGAGGGTTATATGTGGGCATGGGGTGGTGGTGGGGAGTCTTGGGGGTGGGCGTTATGTGAGTTTGTGTGGGGTGGGGTGGTGTTGAGGGGGCGTGAAATGTGGGTGTGGGTGTGGCTGGGGGTGTTGAGGGGGTTATATGTGGGTGTGGGCGTGTGGAGGTCTTGAGGGGGGTTATCTGTGGGCGTGGTTGTGTGGGTGTGTGGTATTGATGGGGATGGGCGTTATATGTGGGTGTGGGGGTGTGGCAGTGTGTTGAGGGGGGATATATGTGAGTGTGAGGGTGTGGGGTTGTTGATGGGGTTATATGTGGGGGGTGGTGGGTGGGGTCTTGAGGGGGCGCTATATGTGGGGGTGCGGTGGGGTGTGGAGGGGGAGGGTTATATGTGGATGTGTGGCGGTGTTGAAGGGGGTTACATGTGGGTGTGGGGGGGTGGATGTGTTTCGAGGGGGGAGGGTTATATGTGGGAGTGGGGGTGTGGGTTGGGATGTTTGAGGGGGGCATTATATGTGGGTGTGGGGATGTGGGGGTGTGGATGGGTGGTATATGTGGGTAGGTGGGCGTGGGGTGTTAAGGGGGTTATATGTGGGTGTGGGGATGTGTGGGGGTGTTGAGGGTGAACGTTATCTGTAGAGGTAGGGGGTGGGGGTGTTGAGGGGGAGGGTTATATGTGGGAGTGGGGTTGTGGGTTGGGATGTTTGAAGGGGGCATTATATGTGGGTGTGGGGATGAGGGTGTGTGGAGGGGTGTTATATGTGGGTCTATGGGCATGGGGTGTTGAGGGGGTGTGGGGATGTGTTGGGGTGTTGAGAGTGAACGTTATCTGTGGAGGTGGGGGGTGGGAGTAGTTGAGGGGGGAGGGTTATATGTGGGAGTGGGGGTGTGGGTTGGGATGTTTGAGGGGGGCATTATATGTGGGTGTGGGGATGTGTGGGGGTGTTGAGGGTGAACGTTATCTGTGGAGGTGGGGGGTGGGGGTGTTGAGGGGGGCTGGGGTGGACTGTGAGGGGGCTCGAGTGAAGGAGAGGGACAGAGGGATGGAGGGAGGAAGGAAGGTTATGGAGGAGGATGAAAGAAGAAGAAATGGAGTCGATATCTTCTTGACATTGGCGATCAGTGGGAGGCGGCGGGCGATGGCTACTCTGCAATATCATCAGGCGGCGCGCCGCCGCGACGCCTGGCGGTGACCCCGCGCAACGGCGGGCAGTCGAGGCCACGGGCTGCAGGGGGCGTCAGCGTCGGCGTCGGTGTGGGTGTGGGTGTGGGTGTGGGTGTGGGAGTGGTTGGTTTGTTGTTGGAGTTTTACGTCATGGCAACATCTAAGGTCATATCAGGATGGGTACCGATTTGTGACAGTGCACACTCACAGTGACTTTATAGTGCTGCCCCACTGGGATATCAGGTTGTCAAAACCATGACCCGATATCCCAATCAGTCATATTATTCTACACACTGAGCTAACCAGTCCATGTCTTATCCTATTAATGCCGAACGCCAGGCTATGAAGCGACAAGTATCATTTTGTAAGTCATCTGTTGGACTGAACCGGGAACCAAACTCCCGACGTTCCGCACGTCAGGCCCGTGCTCTACCGATTAGGCCACCGCGCCCGGTCGCTGTGGGTTAGGAGTATGGGTGCGGGTATTGGGAGAAGTGTAGGTGTGGGGTGGGGGGTGGGGGAGTGGAGGGTTGCGGGATACATAGTGCTCGGGTGCTGGAGGAAAAGGAAAAAGATCAATTGGGCAACCGCAAAGTCCGACCGGTTCCAGCGAACCCCGTCCTTCCCGCCACTACCCGCTCCCCTCCCTGCCCCCTACACTCCATACACTCACTCCTCAAACTGTTCCCTGCCCTCCTCACCCCCACCACCCAACCCGCTTCTCTTCTTTGCCTCGCCTCACTAGACTGACAGGGGCCGTGTTATCTACCCACCCACCCACCCACCCTCTCTTTGTCCTTCCCCATACTGCTTTCGGGGCAGCCTGTGTGATATAGTTGCACACACACACCCCTTACACAACTGATCTCGATATATGTTTTGCCGTTGACATTCTCCAAATATATGTGTTTGTGGGTGTGGGTGGGTGTAGGTGTAGGTGTGGGTGTGGGTAAGGATGCATCGTCCAATGGTGTTAAGCTTCTGTCATTTTCTAACATAAATACATTAGGCTGATGGTTATAAATATAATCTACCTTACTTTACTTGAAAACAATTTTTATTTTAAATGGAGTACTTTTGAAATATTTGAAGTGTAAACCTACAAAATTAAATTTAGCAAGCATGCCAAAACTCTGACACCATAGGCTTCAGGAGTAACAGGTAATATTAAATTCACACACTCACACAATTAATGACACGAGAAAAAGCATGGTTTGATTTGAATTTATTTAATATTTATTTAATACATGTACTCTTGGCTGACGTATCAGCGTAGCAGCGTATAGAAGACTATGTGCAGATACCCGACTATCCTGAGCAGAAGAGAACAGAGCAGTTTGATGGGTGGACAGTTTGTGTAGGAGCGATGAAACCAGGTCTTGTTGAGTCGACAGCCGGGGCAGCGCTCATACCGGTGTAAAGTGGGTGGGTGGGTGGGTGGGTGGGTGATCGAAGTGTAGTCAAGAGCAGCCAGCAAAGGAGTGACGATCTAGACGGAGTGAGATTCAGCAGGAAAGCTACAATTAGAACAGTTGGGTCGTGTGCAAATTACACATCTTAGCCTGCCGCCAACATGTTTAATTTACTCTGAAGTTCTATGTGACAACACATGTTTAATATGTGCATCAGTAGACCTATCTAAGTTAGATATGCAGGATGAAATATATATAATTATTCTGGTTTTGAACAGTTGATGTTTGTATCGGACTATGCAGCTTAGATTATCAGCCTTTAATTATCATCTAATACACACCGTCCTAATTCAACTTTTTCGTTGTGTGCTACTTTCACCATCTTCTTTTCTTCATGGCCTGGGTACACACACTATATACATATCTAATACAATACCTGTAGGGTGGTACACTACTTCTTAATGCATCTTAAGCTCCGATAATAGTACATTGGGAACATCTGTTAAAGTTGCATACAGATGAAATATGAAATTTTCCAAACCAAAACAATTATCTATATTTCATTTATATATATATATATAACTTAGATACTGATGCAGTTATTGAACATTTGATTCTGCATTGAAGGTAATACTGAGTCAATTTAACAGAACATGTTTCTGTAGAGGTACATGGTGTCAGAGTTTTGGCAAGTTTGCCAAAACTAATTTTCCATGTTTGCACTTCAAATATCTCAAAAGTTTACCATTTAAAATGAAAGTAACTTTAAACTAATGTAATGTAGATAGAAGTGATCGATCTAATCTATTTATCTCAGAAAAATCACAGAAACTCAAAACCATCGGACTATGCAACTTTAAATAAATTTCAAATCACAGTTAGTTTCATGGACTGCGATTTGCGGGAAACCTGATAAAGAACCATCTTATATCGGTGTCCCGATAACAGCACCATTCAATCTATAACTTAGATGGAAGTTGGATGCTCGATCAATGAGGTTTTTGAGCAGAAAGTCGTGTATTGTACGGCGACCTTCATTCCTAGGACGTCGCTTACTGTACGCTTCTCCTCCACCACTTGATCCCTTCCTTTCAGTTCCTCTTTCGCCTTTTTTCAATATTCACAATTTCACTTTCCCTTTCACTTCCTTGCCTATGGCATCCCTCCCACTCCCACCCCACCTGCTCCCCCCTCCCAACACAAACCCATCCCACCCCTACATCCCAACAGCCCCCCCCCCCCACACCTCTATTCCACAAGATCCATCCTCCGCTCCCTCCCAACACACACACGCTCCCCACCTCCCAACACACACACACTCCCCACCTCCCAACACACACACGCTCCCCACCTCACAACACCTACATGATCCCCCCCTCCCAACAAACACACTCCACACCTCCCAACACACACGCATCCCACCTCCCAACACACACACACTCCCCGCCTCCCAACACACACACGCTCCCCACCTCCCAATACGCACACATTCCCCACCTCCCAACACGAACATGCTCACCACCTCCCAACACACACACGCTCCCCACCTCCCAACACACACCGCCTCCCAACACACACACAGTTCCCCCCTCCCAACACACCCACGCTCCCCACCTCCCAAGACATACACACTCCCCACCTCCCAACACACACACTACCCACCTCCCAACACACACACGATGCCCACCTCCCAACACACACTTTCCCCACCTCCCAACACACACCCACTCCCCACCTCCCAACACACACACACTCCCCACCTCCCAACACACACGTGCTCACCACCTCCCAACACACACATGCTCCCCACCTCCCAACACACACTCCCCACCTCCCAACACACCCGCTCACCACATCCCATCACACACGCTCCCCACCTCCCAACACACACACTCCCCACCTCCCAACACACACAGGCTCCTCACCTCTCAACACACACGCTCCCCACCTCCCAACACACATCCTCCCCACCTGCCAACACACACACACTCCCCACCTCGAAAACACACACACGCTCCCCACCTCCCAACACACACACTTCCCACCTCCCAACACACACACACTCCCCAGCTCCCAACACACACACGCTCCCCACCTCCCAACACACACACTCCCCACCTCCCAACACACACACACGTTCCCCACCTCCAAGCTGACACAATCCTCCCGACTTCCAAAGTCACCGACAATCATCACCTCCCAACACACACAACCCTACCCAACTCAAAACACACACACTCTTTGCATATCAACAGACATGTCTTCCTCACCTCCGAAGACACACCATACCCACCTCCTAACACACACCATCCACACCACCCAGCACACCACCCTAACCTCCCGACACACACACCTCTCCCAACTTCCAACTCCAAACACAAACACACCCACCCTGCCTCCCAACACCCAGGCCTATCCCACCTCCCAACACAGAACACCCTCCTCACATCCAAACACATAACCCTCTCCACCTCACAACACACACCGTCCCCACTTCCCAACACCCAAACCCGTGCTCACACAACCTTACCACCTCTCTAACACCCACACCTCTCCCACACCTCTCCAACCTCCAACACAGAGACACCCTCACCCATGTCCCGAGATACATAGGCCCTACCTACCTCCCAGCACAGAGAACACCCTCCTTATCTCCAAACACATAACCGTCTCCACCTCCCAACACACAACATCCCTCCTCCCACACACCATCGCCACCTTACAACACACACCCGTGCTCACAACTCATCCCCACCTCCTAACACCCACCCCTTTCCCACCTCCCGAAACATACACACTCCCCCAACCAGTCGACACACACCATGAACACCTCCCAACACACACCATCCCCAAATCCCAACACACAGAATCACGACCTCCCAACACACACACCATCCCTACCTCCCAACCCACACTCTCCCAAATCCCAACGCACAGACCCACCTCACCCGACCTCCCAACACACACACCATCTCCACCTCCCAACATACACACGGCCGTGCCCACACACCCTCCCGACCTCCCAACACACCTTGATTCCTTGCCGCTCCCAGTACCAGTAGCGACCATTCCGGTCTGCCTCCAGCGTCTGGCTGTCTCTACAACTAATCCTCGTCTGGCATGGCCATTCTGCGGTGCACCCTCGACACTCAGATAACAGAGGGGAGTGGGGAATGTGTGTCTGTGGGGAGGGGGGGGGGGGGAGAGGCTGAGATAAAAGAGGGGGGGATGTGTCTGGGGGTGGGGAGGCTGAGACGGACGCCGGAGACTGCGCCTAGTGCCCGAGCTTTGTTGTTGATGTTGACCTTGTTGCTCATGTTGATGTTGTTTCTCCGGTTACTGTTGTTGCGTCTGTTGATGTTGCTGCACTTGTTAATGTTGTTGCTCTCATTGATGTTGTTGCTCATGTTGCTGTTTTTGCTCATATTGATGGTGTTGATCCTGTGGATGTTGTTGCTATGTTTGATGTTGTTTATCGTGGTGGTGGTGTTGCATATGTTAATATTGTTGTTCATTATGGTGCTGTTGCTCCTGTGGATGGTGTTGCTCCTGTTGATGGTGTTGCTCATGGTGATGCTGTTGCTCTTGTTGAACATGTTGTTGTTGCACATGTCGATGTTGTTGCTCATGACGTTGTTGCATATGTTGATGTCATTGCTCCTGTTGGTGTCGTTGTTCCTGTTGATGTTGATGTGTGTGTTGTTGTTGTTGCTCCTGTATATGGGGTTGTCCATGTTGATGTTGTTGATCATGTCGATGTTGTTGTTCTTGTTGATGTTGTTGAGCATACTGCCAATGCACATGTTGATGGTGTTGCTCATGTTGGTGTTGACCCTGTTGATGTTCTTCATGTTGATGTTGTTGCTCCTGTTGAAGTTGGTGTTCATATTGATGGTTTTGCTCCTGTTGAAGTTGTTGTTCATGTTGATGTTGTTCCTGTTGATGTTGCTCCTATTGCTGTTGTCTGTGGTGGTTTGTGCAGCATGCGTGTGTTGTCCATTAGCATAACTGATGATCGGACCATGGTGGCTGAGTCGGTAGAGCGCAGGTTTCCCGCGCGGAAGGTCGGGAGTTCGAATCCATGTGGAAATGTTGCATTGTCCTGCTGTCGACCTTCCATTCCTCATACGTGACTGGGTGGCTGAATCGGTAGATTGAAAGCCAACCATGTGGGAAATCGGTCATTCTATTACCGGGCGAGTCAAACCAATGACTTATCAAATGTACACTTGTTGCTACCTAGCCTGGTGGTCGGCATTAATAGGATAGGATGAGGACTTGTTGGCAGACTAGCAGGATAATGTGACTATTTGGCGATATAGGGTAATGGTCTTGGTGGCCTGGTCTCCCAGTGGGGCAGCACTATACATGCCATGAATGTGAATTGTCACAAGTCGGTGCCTATCCTGATATGACCTTAGATGTTGCTAGGATGTAAATCACTGACAAAGCAAATGAAAGCTGAAATCATCTATTGCCAGGTGGCTTCAATCAGTGGCGATATATACCATGGCAGTGGGTGATGGTGTTTGTTTAAGGATTGTTGATGATGATCATGAAGGCGATGCTCATTTGAAAGGAAGAAGTGTTTATATAATCACTAAAACCTCTCTAAATCGACCGACCATGGGACTGACTTTAAATGGTCGATTTACGGAGGTGGTCGGCTTAGAGATTTTGTTTATTGTTACAATGGTATTGTATGGTCTGTAGACTAGATCACCATTCCAGCCGCACGGTGCATTGTGTTAGTTTCAGCTCATCTCCACTCTTGTTTGAAACATAGAATACCAACTAAAGCTAAGATTCCTTACACGCGGTATGCGGTATGCGGTATGCGGTATGCGGTATGCGAATGCGAATGCGGCAAAAAATCAAAACGCCTTGAAGTCAATGGGCTACATCCCTTCCACGCGGTATGCGAATGCGAATGCGAATGTGAATGCGAATGCGGCAACTCGATCGGTCCCTGTAGCGATCGGTGCGGCATGCGGCATGCGGCACACAGTATGCGAATAGAAACCTCAGTCACCCTTGTCCATTAGTTTTAGATGAGGAGAGGCGACTGATCATTACGGAACGGTCATACACAGGGGTGCGGAGGGGAAACATATGGTAGTGGTGGTGGTGGGGTTATGGGTTGGTAAAAATGCTACCAGAGCCACACAAGTATGAATACTTATCTATAATTTGGTAATTATAAAGGTAGGAACCCCCATGTGACATACCAAGAGGTACATAGATATAAATGCCATATTAGGTCATATACAGTGAAGTATGGAGTATACTTGTTTATTTTTATTTTTTAAATATAGCCAGTTGTGTGCCACATGTTGCATGCCACATAGCGCATAGAAGGAATCCTCCCATCCGCATACTGCATACTGCATGCCACATACTGCATACCGTATACTGCATAGAAGGAATCTTAGCTTAAAACAATATATATAATATATTAAGATATAATATTTTATCCAGCATTCCATTTACATCAATATAATCAGCACATCGTATACCATCTGCATTTAGATTTAGACAAATCTGGGCACTCAGACTAGTGTTAGGGCCATAGCCAGAATCAGTTTTACTTATTTTATTAATGTTTTTATTCATATCCTATGGTTAATGACATATGTAGAACTAGAAAATGCGTAGGGTTAATGAGATATTGGTTATATATTTCTCTGAAACAAGTGTATGTTGACACATTTGGCATTTTAATATTTATAACAAGAATTAATAATGGTGATGTGGATACCAGCTTTAAAGTGACTGATTGTTTTATGTGGAATTGTATGCTTCATAGCTCAAAATGTTTAACTATGGCTAGTTTTGTCTTAGTTATATTCATCAGATCATTATATTGCATGTGTGCATACATGTTTATGCCAGATTGCTATGTATTTCTATTCATTTTGAATACAAATCAAAGTTTTGCCCTACGCACATCGGCAAACTCAATGGCCAGATGCATTTGCTTTGCTGCCAACGCCGTTTTCAGCGCATGCAAATTCGGAACGGTGATCTCATCTATTGTTTGGGAAGCAAATAAAGCGATCACTATAGGGGACTGGTCAATCTGTGGAGGTGGTCGGTTAAAGAGGTTTTACTGTATACAGTGTTGGTAAAGGATGTCTTACTGCTCTGTTTCATTTACATTTGTCTTATCACTAATCCAGTTTCATCTTGCCGCGGTTTTCTTTTTATGGGACAATCAATTAGGGACAATGATTGTGCCTTTCTAGTTTTTTTTTATTGCATTAGACTCCTCGGGCTTCCTCCACCTGAATAGAGGCCGTCAAGTAAGCCAGTATGTGGTATGATAACACGATGTATGTCATGCCCACACACATATATGAGGAATGGATTGGTTGGCTGATTGTTGGAAATTTACGTCCTGACAACATCTAAGGTCATATTAGGATGGGTACTGATGTGTGACAGTGTGCGCAAATGGCAGCTTTATCGTGCTGTCCCACTGGGAAATCAGGCACCATGACCCGATATCCCACTCAGTCACATTATCCTACACACTGACCTAACCAGTCCTTGCCCTATCCTATTAACACCAACCACCAGGCTAGGAAGCGACAAGTATCAATTTTATAAGTCATTGCTTTGACTCGAGTGGGAAATTGAACTCGTGATCTCCCGCACCGGAAGGCTGCGCTCTACCGATATGGCCACCGCACCTGGTCAACTTTGAATGTAGTGGTGGTGGTAGGGGTTGGGGTGGTGGTAGGAGGGTGAAGGCTGTGGGAAGTGAATGAGTGATAGCAACGAGGGACTGGTACAGTGGTAGTATTGAAGGGGTGCTACCGGTGGTAGCAGAGCTGGTAGCGGTGGTGGTAGGCGGTATCAGCGGCGGTGCTGGTGATGGTGGTTCTCGTGGTGATGGCGGTGGTACTGGTGGTGGTGGTTGCGGTCTAGATGGTGGTGATGGTGGCCGTGGTGGTGGTGACGGCGGTCTAGATGGTGGTGGTACGGATGGTGGTGGTGGCGGTGTCTATAGACCTATTTCATATGACATCAGCATAGGTATTTAGGTCAGTGCGGGTGCAGCTTGGCTGCAAAACGACACACAGGCTCACTGCAAACTCAATGGCTATGAGCAATCTTCCCACAGAAAAAGTGAAATCTCTCTAAAACCACACAACCTAGAAACAAGCCGCCTGGGACACTAACATATAAGATGGTTACCAAACAGATAGTATTACATTTATAATGGTAGGGTTCTGTATTTCTATTAATTTTGAATAAAACTGATGTTTTGCACTGCGCCTATCGGCAAACTCAATGGCAGTATGCCCTTCGTTCTGCAGCCACGGTGGGCGCACATACACAATGTTTATAAACATTAAAAGGGGTCTAGAGTGGTCGTACTGATGGTGAGGGAAGTGCAGACCGTTGTGGCAGTGGGGTGGTGGCGACCCTGGTGGTGGTACTGGTAGAGGTGTTGATGGTAGGGGTGGTGTTGGTGGTGGTCGTGGAAGGGCTGGTGGGCGTGGTGGTGCTGGTGGTGGTACTGGCAGTGCAAATGGTGGTGGTACTGGTGGTGGTTGGTGGTGCCAGTGGTGGTGGAACTGGTAGTGGTTGTGGCCATGTCAATAGTGGTGGTACTGGTGGTGGCAGCAGAGCGGCTGGTGGTCGTAGTGGTGGTGGAACTGGTGGTGGTGGTGGTGGTGATACTGGTGGTGGCAGCAGTGCGGCTGGTGGTGGTGCCGATGGTGATAGTACTGGTGGTGGTTGTTAGTGGTGGAACTGGTGTTGGTGGTGGCGGTGTCGATAGTTGTGGTACTGGGGGTGGCAGCAGTGCTGCTGGTGGTGGTGGTGGAACTGGTGGTGGGGTCGGTACAGATGGTGATGGTACTAGTGGTGGTGATGGTGGTGGTGCTGATGGTGGCAGTGCTGGTGATGATGATGGTGGTGGTGGTGGTGCCGGTGCTGGTGGAACTGCTAGTGGTGGCGGTGTCGATACTGGTGGTACTGTTAGTAGTGACGGTCGTGCGGCTGGTGGTGATACCTGTGCCGATAATAGTGGTATTGGTGGTAGTGGTGGTGGTGCGGCTGGTGGTGGCAGTGGTGTGGTGGTGGTGGTGGTACTGGTGCTCACGGCGGTGTGTTGGTGGTGGTGGAACTGGTGGTGATGGTGGTGGTGGTGATGATGGTGGTGGTGGCGGTGCCAATAGTGGTGGTACTTATGGTAGCGGCGGCAGTGCCGATAGTTGTGGTACTAGTGGTAATGGTGGCAATGCGACTGGTGGTGATCGCGGTGCCGATAGTGGTGGTTCTGGTGGGGTGACGGCGCCGATGGTGGTGGTACTGTTGGTAGTGGCGGCGGTGTGGCTGGTGGTGGTACTGGTGGCGGTGCATATGGTGGTACTGGTGGTAGTGGTGGCGGTGCCAATAGTGGTGGTACTGGTGGTAGTGGTGGCAGTGTGACTGGTAGTGATGGCGGTGCCGATAGTGGTGGTACTGCTGGTAGTGGCGGTGGTGCCGATAGTGGTGGTACTGGTGGTAGTGTTGGCGGTGCGACTGGTGTTGATCGCATTGCGGCTAGTGGAGGTACTGTTGGTAGTGGTGGCGGTGCGGCTGGTGGTGGTACTGGTGGTGGTGTGTGTGGTGGTGGTGGTTGCTGGCTGCTGTCTTCTGGTCACAGTGATGTACACGGCTCCAGTGACTAACTCGTCCCTGAGTGGAGCGCCACAGGCCACTGCGCTGATGAAGTTTGTTAATTAAAAGGAGAACCCCTTAATTGCCAGAGAGGAAATTAAGAGACGGGCGCGCCGCTGCAGCCCGCTGATGTATATGAATGGTATATTATGGCCCTCTTCGTTGTTTTTTGGGGTTGCAGGTCCTGGCATCATCTATGGTCATATCAGGAATGGTACTGGTATATTGACAGTGCACACTCATGGTGAGTTTATAGTGCAGCCCGACTGGGAGACCAGGGGCCGTATGCACCAATCGGTGTTAGGGCCTTAACCACGGCTAGGCTAGCTCCACACGGCTAAATGTTGGAAATTGGTATGCACCAATCGCTGCCAGCGCTAACTGCCGACTGTAGCCTAGGCTAAGCTAAACTATTTTCAAATCAGGTTTTACTGCTAGCCGGGGTGGTTAGTGTGCATGTATGGACGTAAATCTATTCAATGCTATCATATTTAACAGAGTTACATAGTCAAATAGTGAAATTTCAGTAAATTAACCCTAAATTCGAAGCGAGATTAACACTGCTGCCGCAAAGGCGGCAATATTAATATTTCCGAATCGACGAATGTAAAGTAAACAAATCGCCGACGCTGCATCAACGTCGATATCCATACTGTCTAACGTCAACTAAACATGGCCGCCGCCACCGCCGTATCGGTGACTATATATTACAGCCAGATCTATTCAATGCTATCATATTTAACAGATTTACATACTCAATAAGTGAAATTTATTCAAATTAACCATAAAATCGAACCGTTATTAACGCTCCCGCCACATTGGCAGCGTTATTCATATCGTCGACTGGAGGGAATTCCCAAATCTATAAATAAACTCATGGTTAGCTATCCGCTCCGGCTAGTACATTGGTGCATACCGATTTGCACATTTCTCCAACCCCCCAATACCCTCAGGTAGCTAACCACGGCTAGTGCCTTAACTCTGGCTAAGCCTATTACCGATTGGTGCATATGACCCCAGGTGACCAGTATCCCAATCAGTCACAGTACCCTGACAACGAGCCAACCAGTCCATACCATATGCTACTAATGCAGAGTGCCTGGCTAGGAGGCGACAAGAATAAATTGTTGAGTCGTTGATTGGACTCAACCAGGGTTCAACACCTGTGGGTACAAATCGCATGATCTACCAAAACGAGAGGCAGGCGCTCAACTCATTTGGCCATCCCGTCTGGTTACCTTATAGCCCAGCATCCCACTTGATAGCCGCCACCCCACCCCACCCCAACCCCTGCCAGCAAGTCTACCAGCACTGCCCAGTTCAGGTGCCAACTGCGTCGTCATGCTCTGCGGAATGGCTGTGCACACGCGTTTTGGCCTCTTGCTTGGTCACATGATATTGGCACAATAGACTACATCGCCATTCCAGCGGCGCGGTGCATTGTGGGGTGCTTGTAAGAAAAACAAACCTGTGAGAGGCACATGGCACATGCTAATACACTGGGTGCAGCTATGAAATGGGCTAGTTTCAGCTTACCTCAGCTCTTGTTTGATACATAGAATACCAACTAAACAAATATATATAATACATTGAGATATTAATCTTTTATCCAACATTGCATTTACATCAATATAATCAGCTAATATTTAGATTTAGAGAAATCTAGGCACTCAGACTAGTGTTAAAGCCATAACCAGAGTCAGTTTTACTCTTTTTATTCATGTTTTGATTTATTTCCTATGGTTAATGACATATGTAGAACTAGAAAATGAGTAGGGTTAATCATATATTGGTTATATATTTCTCTGAAACAAGTGTCTGTTAACACATTTGGCATTTTAATATTTAGAACAAGAATTGATAATAGTGATGTGGATATCAGCCTTAATGTGACTGATTGTTTTGTGTGGAATTGTATGTTTCTAAGCTCAAAATGTTTAACTATGGCTAGTTTTGTCTTAGTTATATTCATCAGGTCATTATATTGCATGTGTGCATACAAGTTTATGCCAAATTGTTATGTATTTCTATCAATTTTGAATAAAATGGATGTTTTGCCCTATTAGTATCGGCAAACTGAATGGCCGTACATATTTCCTTTGCTGCCAACTCCATTTTCAGCACATGCGCAGTCGGAACTGTGATCTCATCTATAATACATTAACGATTCCACAGCTATTATCAATTAAGGTCCGGAAAAGTGTAATACCTACATTTCAAATTTAAATGAAGATTGCTCATTCATGTACGCATCATAATACTAGTCCATGTACGTAAAGGCCCTGTCACACTTTACCGGATTGAGGATACGGACAGTCCCGGACAAACATATTCTAATCTGGTGTGATTCGGACTTAAAATGTATGGATTATGTAACGGACGGTAACATATGGGTAACCGATGGTAACGGATGGGTAACTGACAGTAACAGACGGTAACTGTTGATAACGTATCTAATGATCAACGGACAATTCAGTATACAAAAAGAACTATAATGAATGGCAACGGACATGTAATGGACATGTAATGGACGGTGACGAACTGTAACGGATGGTAACGGATGGTAACGGACATGACCGGATGGTAACGGATGGGTAACAGATGGGAGTGGAGGGGGACGGATGGGGAATGGATGTGGGAGGGATGAGGACCAGACGGTAATGGATAATAACTGCATACGTCAGTCTGGCACAATCCGTTGCAAGTTTTGTGCATGCTCAAAACTTGTAACGGAGTGGGCCAGATATCAATGATATCAATGTGTAAAGTCGCCGGCTGGTGGCGTGGGTGGTGTGGACAAGCCAAATGAAAGCAATACAGGTGATGAAGGAAAATAGGTGAAGAGTGAAAGTAGGAGAGTGAGACTCCTTCATTTATTACTTCATATAGGTTTTCTAGAATCCAAGATGGTAGTGGTCACATGGTTCAATCCACCAATCAGAGTACAATGTGCTGTAACCAACGCCTTGTTATGCTGGCTACAGTGCCTTGTAGTGGCCAGTGATCCATAAATAACACCATGGGGGGAGGGGGTATGTGAGGTGACTCTTCCAAAGAGTGTGTCTAGCAAATCTCGTAAGTGACACTCCTCTAAAGACTATTTTACTATACAATTTCTATACCTAATGAGTAATAGTTTACCAACTCCACACATCCCTCCTATGCCTTCGGTTTTTATATATTATCTTTGTATCATTATATAGACAGTTTGTAATTTATTATAGTAATTTCACATAGGTCCTCATGTATTATATCGGAAAATTTTACAAATGGATATGGGTCACTCTCCTGAAAACTGGCCAGAAGTGTCACATGGAGAGTCAAAATTTAATATTTGATTTTTTTACATTTTTTGGTTGAAAATGAAAGCTGGAAATCTCCCCTTTACATCTATATAAAATATAAATTGATGAGATAAAAAATAAAGGTGTAGTCCATGAATAAGATATCTCTTATGGCAGTATAACATATGTGTCACACGTGTAACACATGTTTAGGACACCACACAATCTGCTTAATAAATATCTAATCAGAATTAAATAATATCATACTTAGAAGCATATTAATCATGGCATAATATACAGAAATATCTAGTGCTTATATTGATAAAAAAAAAGTAATTCCCAGCCATGCTTTATTCACTGAATAATTAGTGTACAATTTGTATTGATATTTCTGAAGACATTCAATTTTATTTTTTTTAAATTTAAGCATGCATTCATGTTAATAAATACTTCCTCTTTGATTTGGGAACTGTTTTGTTTGATATATCAATGCAATACAAGATGTTAATAAGGATTCAAAAACGTCCCATATGTCATGTTACAAATGGCTGACTGTAAAATGGGTTTGTTTTGGTACAAAAACAGTTCATAACTAAAAATACCAAAGTTGCACACAGTTTTATTTGATTTCCCTTATTTCTTTCATCAAATCTGAACATGAATCTGAAAAGTATAAGGAAAAAAATAAGTAGGAAGGTTTTTATTGATGTTTTAAAATCCCACCTCATGCTGACCAGTTTTCAGGAGAATGACCCATATGCAATGGACAAAAACCGGATTTTGCTGGATATCAATGGACTTTGTTCCGTTTCAATCCATTTCCTCAATCCGTTAAAGGGTGACAGGGCCTTTAGGTGGAGCGATTTCAAATGCGGCTCAGCCTTCGTGTTTGATCCAAATGAAATTACTCCTACCTCGTACTCAAGCAGGAACAAATGGCTGCTCATATATAGAACCATCTCTGCTGATTAAAGTAGTGTGTAGTAGTCTGCACTGACCTCTCAAGCAAGGAGCCACATAGTCAGCTAGGTGTGCCTGGTATGGTGACATCAGGGAGCCTAGGTTATGTTAATAATTAGCACACTGGCCTGGAATGCAAAGAGATGTGGGTTTGAGTCCCGCTCTAGGTGCAATATTTCCCGTTTTCATCACACGCCACAACCCTGGTGCCGTGACCAGGATCCTATACAACTAGTACAATCTACATGCTGTATAGTTGGTGAACCTACCCTGTGTATGTACATGTAAGTGCGTTGCCTGTATTCATGTATTTGTAAGCATTAAAAGATTTACAATTCCATCTGGATGAGTGTAGTTGTCTGCACTGACCTCTCAAGCAAGGAGCCACATAGACAGGTGAGCATGGGTAGTGTGGAGTCATCAGGGAGCCTGGTTGGTGTAATGATTAGCACACTGCCCCAGATAGCAAAGAGATGTTGGTTCGATTCCCCCTCTAGGGGCGATATTTCCCATTTTCATCATCCAGACGACAAGGATAATGGAATACAATATGGTTCTAGTCATTTGACATTTCAGGACAATGGTTTGTATTTACTTTTAAAGTAGGTTATTTATGTGAAATATAAAGGCTACCTTTTACCATTACTGATTGAAGAAGGTGAGGGGGGGTAGATGATGCATCTTACTCGTTTTAATCGTTTCACACCAAATTTGATTTCAAAAGAGCGAAAACAGCCAGTGCGGCCTATTCTGCCCTATTTCCCTATTAGTGCCGCGTTCCTGACCACAGGAACATTAAGTCAGCCAATCAGCGGCCCACAGGAGGTGGGGGGGAGGACGGGGCGGGGGGAGAAGGAGAGGGGTGATGGGAGGGGGGAATGGGAACGGAAGGTGTAGAGGGGAGGAACATGATAGCGTGGAAGGGATGGGTAGAATATGGGGAATAGAGGAAGGGGTGGGAGAGGGGGAGGAGAAGAGGAGGGGTGGGAATCAGAGGGGGAAGGGAAAGGTATAAACTGGGGTACAGCGGAAGGACATGGGAGGAGAGGGGGAGGAGAAGAGGAGGGGCAGAGGGCAGGCGAATCAGAGGGGGAAGGGAAGGGTATAAAATGGGGTACAGCAGAAGGATATGGGGTGATAGGGGGAGGAGAAGAGGAGGGGCAGAGGGGGGGGGGGATCACCGGGTGAAGGGAAGGGTATAAAATGGGGTACAGCGGAAGAATGTCTGGGGACAGGGGGGGGGGGGAGAAGAGGAGGGGCAGAGGGCACGGGAATCAGAGGGGAAGGGAAGGGTATAACATGGGGTACAGCAGAAGGATATGGGGGGATAGGGGGAGGAGAAGGGGAGGGGCAGAGGGGGGGGGGGGTCACCGGGTGAAGGGAAGGGTATAAAATGGGGTACAGCGGAACGATGTCTGGGGACAGGGGGGGGGGGGGGAGAAGAGGAGGGGCAGAGGGGGGAATCAGAGGGGGAAGGGAAGGGAAGGGTAGACGATATTCAATACTAGTGTTAGCGATTTATTTGTAAAATCTAGTCATATGGGAACTTACGGTTAGGTTTATGCAAATAACTGGGCTATGTCACCTCCCGGTTAGCTTAGTGTCATGATAATGTGACAGTGTGGGATATAAGGTCATGGTGCTGGCAGGCTAGTCTCCCAGTGGGGCAGCACTATGACATCACCATGAGTGTGCACTGTTGTCCATCCTGATATGGCCTTAGATGTTGCTAGGACATAAAACAACAATAAATAATCTATTTAATTGGCCCGTCATAAACACCGTGATGGCCTTCATTGGCTGTCAATAATGGTCCTCACACCTCGCCAGTCTTCATAACTTTATTGTGAATCACATGTGATATTTTACAGCAAACGAAGCAGTTTGCCTGGAAATCGCTGGGAATTCCAACTGTTTAATTCCTGTCAATTGATCAGTTGTGATATATATTTTTCTAAAAGATAATATCATATTTTTCATTATATTTTGCTTCACATTAACTTGAAGTAATTTTATTTTAAATGGTTTACGTTAGGACATATTTGAAGTGAAAATGCGATAAATTAATTTTGCACTATGATATGCTGCCTATTGCCCTTCTGCACACATTTATTTTATCATAGCAGAACCTAGCAGAGAAACACTAAATGACAGTAAATGCTTAATAAGTACACCAGTATCCAGTTGGGTATGTCACTAATTAGAAAAAATAGCTTTAACATTAGACCAGTTTTGTCTCATAAAATCCTGGTTTATGGTTGTGGATCATGCCGAGGTTACTAAGAAGGTCAATCAACACAAGTGCCATTGACATCCAATAGATATGCCGGAGATTTGTCACGTGATCGTATCAACCAATGGATCACAACATCCGAATTTAGACCACTTTCCTGAAACACAAATTTCCTTTCTCAAACCTAGTCGTCATTGATACTAAAATGAGTTTGACTTGCTTTGATTTTTATTATTTCAACACAATTGACATTTTCTCCATTTGTTTCCCCCGCAAACAAAGCCAGGGTGACATGACGAAAATAACTTCAAAGTGTGGATTGCCTGGAAAATCATTTCTGTTGACATTATTTGTAGGTTTTATTGATGAGTGCATATCCTGGTGTTGGATACATAAAACAAGCAGATGTGTGGGTGTCAGGGCCGCGCTATGTAACTTGCCAATTAGCGGAGGAGTTCCACTTTGATAACTTGTGCTGGACGGCCCTGAACGAGGTTGGACGGGCGGGGGGGGGGGGGTCGGGGGGGGGGTCGATAACACACAGGTACATCACACCAACCACGCAGCCTCCCCCAGCCTTCTCAGCTGCCTTTTTCCTTCCCCCCCCTCCCAATTTATCTGACCACTACACATCGGAAGCCAACTCCCGACCACATGGGACCACTTTCAGCGGTGCCCATACAGTGCTGCATATTTGCAGCCTTCAGCACACCAATGCGACTGAAAACTCACCAAAAACAAATACAGGTACACACCTACACCTCACCCTCACACACACGCGGACATGCGCAATCGCACACCCCGCCACCACACACACTCGACAAGGCACCTGGGAGGGGAAGGAGCAGGGGTGGGGGGGAGGGGGAGGGGCGAGGGAAGGCAGGGGAGGAAGGAGTGGATAGGGGAGGGGCAGGGAGGAGGGGGAATGGGAGGAGCAGGGGGGGGGGGAGGGGAGAAGAGAGGCAGAGGGGGGAGGGGAGGCAACCAGGTGTAAATTACGATAACAGGTGTAGTATAATTACGCCGCCAACCTCTGGCGGTATCTCATGTACAGGTCCGAGATACCGGGGTGGTGTGGGATAGAGTTAGGTAGTTGTTGGAGTTTTACATTCTGGCAACATCTAAGGTAATATCAGGATGGGTACCGACTTGTGACAATGTGCTTCATGGTGACTTTATAGTGCTCTCCCACTGGGAAATCAGGCCACCAACACCATGACCCAATATCCCATCATCATCATCATGCTGTCAGTCGCGAAGCGACAAAGACTCCTTTCATTCCTTGACTGCCGTTGTCCATTTAGCCTGATTTTCTGCTGTCGACGGAAGATGAGCTTGAGCAGCGCGGTCCTTGGTAACCCGGGTGACGACCGAGCTGGTATGGTGTTTTGTGCGGTTGTACCTTTCATGAAAGCTGCCTGCAAAAGTGTTGAAGTGCTGCTGGCTTTTGCACGGTACCAGCAGCACTTTCTCGGGGATCAAATAGAGGTTTCACACCAGGCAAGAACATGTCAAGACAGGCGCAAACTATTTGTCCCTGCAGTGGCCAGTCGGGAGATGTTGGGAGTTCCAAACATCAACCGCCCTTAATGCTGCCAGAGTGACATGGTTTTCTGTTTAGGGTTTGCTCCCTTAGCCTTCGGTTCTGTCAAGAACCTGTACCACAAGGCACTGGTTTACAACTCTGCAGGGCAGGGGCGTTAAACTCCCTGAGGTATTGCTATGCCTGAAATACCTCCATACCCACTACCCAATATCCCACTCAGTCACATTATCCTAACACTGAGCTAACCAGTCCTTGCCCTAGCCTATTACTGCCGAGAGCCAGGCTAGGAAGCGACAAGTATCAATTGTATAAGTCATTGGTTTGACTCGACCAGGAGCTGAACTCCCGATCTCCCGCTCTACTGATTCGGCCACCGCGCCCGGTTGGGGTGGTGTAGAGTGAGGTGGGTGAGGTGGGTGAGGTGGGTGAGGTGGGTGAGGTGGGTGAGGTGGGTGAGGTGGGTGCAGTGGGTGAGGTGGGTGAGGTTGGTGAGGTGGGTGAGGTGGATGAGGTGAGTGAGGTGGGTGAGGTGGGTGAGGTGGGTGAGGTGGGTGAGGTGGGTGGTGTAGAGTGAGGTGAGTGAGGTGGTTGAGTGAGGTGGGTGAGTGAGGTGGGGTGAGGTGGGTGGGTAGGGTGAGGTGGAGTGAGGTGGGTGAGGTGGGTGGTTGGTGGGTGAGGTGGGTGAGATGGGTGAGGTGCATGAAGTGGGTGAGGTTGTTGAGGTGGGTGAGGTTATTGAGGTGGGTGAGGTGGGTGAGGTTGTTAAGGTTGTTGAGGTTGTTGAGGTGGGTGAGGTGGGTGAGGTTGTTGAGGTGGGTGAGGTTGTTAAGGTTGTTTAGGCGGGTGAGGTTGTTGAGGTGGGTGATGTTGTTGAGGTGAGTGAGGTTGTTGAGGTGGGTGAGGTTGTTGAGGTGGGTGAGGTTGTTGAGGTGGGTGAGGTGGGTGAGGTTGTTGAGGTGGGTGAGGTTGTTAAGGTTGTTGAGGCGGGTGAGGTGGGTGAGGTTGTTGAGGTGGGTGAGGTTGTTGAGGTGGGTGAGGTTGTTGAGGTGGGTGAGGTGAAGAGGGAGAGGTGGGGAGGTGGGTGAGGTGGGTGAGGTGGGTGAGTGGGTGAGGAGGTGAGTTGGGTAGGTGGGTGAGGTGGGTGAGATGGGTGAGGTGGCTGAGATGTGTGAGGTGGGTGAGGGTGGGTGAGGTGGTGAGTGGGTGAGGATGGTGAGGTGGGTGAGGTGGTGAGGTGGGGTGAGGTGGGTGAGGAGGTTGAGGAGGGTAGGTGGTGAGGTGGTGAAGAGGGTAGGCTGGGTGAGGTGGAGTGAGGTTGGAGAGTGGGCGAGGTGGGGTGAGTGGTGAGGTGGCGGTGCGGTGAGTGAGGTGAGTGAGTGGGTGTGGTGGGTGAGGTGGGTGAGGCGGTGGGGGAGGTGGGTGAGGTGTGTTGAAGTGGTGCAGGTGGGTGGGTGGGGGTGGGAGGGTGGGTGAGGATGTGGTGTGAGTGTGTGGGTGGGAGAGGTGGGTGAGGTGGTGAGGTGGGTGAGGTGGCGAGTGGTGAGGTGAGTGAGGTGGGTGAGGTGAGTGAGGTGGGTGAGGTGGGTGAGGTGAGTGAGTGGGTAAGGTGGGTGGGTGAAGGTGGGGACGTGGTTGAAGGTGAATTAAGGTGTGTTGAGGTGCTGAGGTGGGTGAGGTGGGTTGAGGTGGTGGAGGTGGGTGAGGTGGGTGAGGATGGGTGAGTGGGTGAGGTGGGTGAGGTACTTGATGAGGGTGAGGTGGGTGAGGTGGGTGGGTGAGGTGGTGAGGTGGGTGGGGATGGGTGGGGTGGGAGAGATGGTGGAGGTGGGTGCTGGTGGGTTCGGTGGGTGAGGTGGGTGAGGTGGTGAGGTGGTGAGGTGCTGAGGTGGGTGGGTGAGGTGGGATAGGTTGGGTGAGGTGGGTGATGTGGGTGAAGTGAGTGAGGTGAGTGAGGGGGTGAGGTTGGTGAGGTGGGAGAGGTGGGTGAGGTGGGGTTAGGTGTTGAGAGGTGTTTGTGTGGTGAGTGGGTGGGTGGGGTGGGAGAGGTGGGTGGGTGAGTGAGGTGGGTGGAGGTGGGTTGAGGTGGGTGGATGGTAGGTGGGTGAGGGGGTGAGATTGGGTGAGGTAGTGATGTGGGGAGAGGTGGTGAGGTGGGTGAGGATGGGTGAGGTGGGTGAGGTGGGTGAGGTGAGGTGATGTGGTGAGGTGGGGTGAGGTGGTGAGGTGGGTGAGGAGCGGTGAGGTGGTGAGGTGTGGTGAGTGGTGAGGTGGGTAAGTGGGTGAGTGGGTGAGGTGTGTGAGTGTTTTGAGGTGTGTGAGGTGGGTGGGTGGGGTGGAGAGGTGGGTGAGGTGGGTGAGGTTGGGGTGAGGTTGTTGTGAGGTGGGTGTAGGTGGGTGAGGTGGTGAGGTGGGGTGAGGTGGGTGAGGAGTGTGAGGTGGGTGAGGTGAGTGAGGTGGTGAGGTGGGTGAGGAGGGTGAGGTTGGTGAAGAGGGGTGAGGTGGGTGAGGTGGGTGAGGTGGGGAGGTGGGTGAGGTTGGGAGCGGAGGGTGAGGTGGGGTGGATGTGGGTGAGGTTAGGTGAGATGGGACTGAGTGGGTGAGATGTGTGAGTGGGTGAGGTGGGGTGAGGTGGGTGAGTGGGTGAGGGAGGGTGAGGTGGATGAGGTGGGGTGAGGTGGTGAGGTGGGTGAGCAGGGTGAGGAGGTGTGAGGTGGTGAGGTTTGGGTGAGGGGGTGAGTGGGTGAGGTGGGTGAGGTGGGTGGGTGAGGGGGTGAGGGGGTGAGTGGGTGAGTGGGTGAGGTGGGTGAGAGGGTAGGTGGGTGAGTGAGTGGGTGGGTGAGGTGGTGAGGTAAGCTGAGTGGGGTAGAGGTTGGTGAGGTGGTGGTGTACATGAGTGGGTGAGGTGGGTGAGGCGGGTGCTGTGGGTTAGGTGGTGAGTGGGGGGTGAGCGGGTGAGGTGGGTGAGGTGGGTGAGGTGGGTGAGGTGGGTGAGGTGAGTGAGGTGGGTGAGGTAGCTGAGGTGGGTGAGGTGGGTGAGGTGGGTGGTGTAGCGTGAGGTGGGTGAGGTGGGTGAGATGGCTGAGGCGGGTGAGGTGGGATTAGGTGAGTAGTGGTGTGTAAGTGTAACAGGTAATGGCAGTAACTGGCGAGTAGTGAATGGATTTATATGGCATACTAACATGTTACCTATATATATATATATATATATATATATATATATATATATATATATGAAGAGTTCAGGCGCAAAACCACATAAACGCCAATCCAAAAATCGAGATCAACATTGGAATCAAACCTTCAACAAGTTTATTTTTTGTATATTCCTGTTTTTGTGCTCATTGTTCGTTCGTGGCACTGGTAGCTCTGGGGGGTGGTGGCACCACCTGTTCCCCAGTGAAGAGGGGGTCACCCATAAAGTAGTATACAACATCACGGTGGCCACTAAGGAATATTCCCTTACGTGCCTTTATACTCGCATAAGTTTGATACATCACACATATATATATATGGATCATGATCACCGCTTTATCGTATGCAATACACTCTGTGTTCTCCAGTCCATCCGCCCCCCCCCCCCCTCCCCTCACCTAGGGAGGGAGGAGCAGCAACCAGCACTTCAATCCTGCGCGCTGAAAGGGGCGTGACACTCGACTCAGGCGGACGTTTTTTTAAATCGTTTAAATAAAGGTATTTTACCGTCAAACCACCCTACTTGTTTCTATGTTTGCATAACGTGAAAATTATGATTTTAGATATTTATATATATATATATTATTGGTTCCCGGTGTAGAGGAGGCGGGGAGGAGAGAATTACTCCTCCTTAGTGAATAAGATGGAAGTTATGGTGGTTAGACAGAACCATTTCCTCAAGTGCGTGTGGCGCGAGGGGGGGGGGGGGCTGCCCACCAATTACCCCGACAGCTTTAAGGGGGGGGTGGGGGGGGGGGGGGGGGGGGTGCACCGCCAATGCGCCAGGGAGGAATAGATATATACAGTATATGTTCCCATTGCATTTATACTCGTATACTTCGATATGCATATATATATATATATATATAAATATATATATAGGTGGCTCGAGTACACCTGTCAGATAACATTATCGACTACTTTCTATTGATATTAGTATTATAACCCACATTTAATGATATATATGTACATGTATCACTATATACATATGTGATGCGTAATAAATATGCGAGTGTAAGTAACTGAAGATTGCCTATTCGATATAATTACTCTGTAAGTGATTCAATGAATATGAATGGTGCCATTTCCCGCTCCTGCTCCGCCCCAACCCCCGCCCCACCCCAACCCCCGCCCCGCCCCCGCCCCCGCTATGTATATGTATATATATATACATATATATATGGGTCATTCTCAGAAGTTGTGTACCAATACTGTGACATCAGTACTACAAAATCAAAATGCTGTCAAAGTCCTATTAAAAAGCTTCCTCAATGTGTATGTCCTTTTGCATTTGAATAATTGCATTTGAATAATTGAAAATAAACATATTCTCACATTTTTAAGTAGCCCAAATGATGCTCACACCGAGTAAATAGCAGTATACTGTAAAGCATCGAAACCAATCTGATTGCAAAATCAAATATTTTCCACACAAAGCTCGACATGTTTAGGACATTTCACATGCCGCTTGCTTTATAAACAGTAGTAATAATAATTTGAAACCTCATTGCTATTGATTTGTCTTATTTGTGATGATTAAAGAGAAAATTAGAAAAATATTAGCAAGTTAACAGTCCAAGTGGAATCAACAATTTTACACAAATGTTCGGCTCAAATTTCAATGTTCTTCATATATATACATATATATGGGTCCTATAAAAAAGCTTCCTCAATGTGTATGTCCTTTTGCATTTGAATAATTGAAAATAAACATATTCTCACATTTTTAAGTAGCCCAAATGATGCTCACACCCAGTAAATAGCAGTATACTGTAGAGCATCGAAACCAATCTGACTCCAAAATCAAATATTTTCCACACAAAGCTCAACATTTTTAGGACATTTCACATGCCACTTGCTTTATAAACGGTAGTAATAATAATTTGAAACCTCATTGCTATTGTTTTGTCTTATTTGTGATGATTAAAGAGAAAATTAGAAAAATATTAGCAAGTTAACAGTTCAAGTGGAATCAACAATTTGACACAAATGTTTGGCTCAAATTTCAATGTTCAGGGACAATTTCAGGATTATCTTTTACTATCCCATAACTGGGTCCATGCATAGAGTGTCAAATGGTGAAAATAGTTCCTGTACTGTATCTGTACTCAGTGTTTGATGCAGAGTTTCATGGTACTTGCAAGTGGAAACAAAATGTTACGATGTTAACGACTCCAGAAAAGGTTAACTATTTCATAATTTTTATAATATTTTTAGAAATAACTGTCTTCAACTTAATGAAGACATTGTATATGACCATTTGAAGTGAAATGTGCTGTTGTTCAGAGGTTTTCATTAAGTTTGTGACACTTTATTTTCAATGCTGTTGATAATGTCACAAATTAGTCATGTAATTTTGTATTTATTTAGCTACATCCATCCCAATAAGATACATAATGCACAATATTAACATTTATTTTAGATCTAAAATATCTCCCACATTATTGGGGTAAATGATGAAATCTAAATATTGACCCTCCAATAATGGGTTTCTTTGAAATATGCATTTCAAGTGGACTACTTCAAGGGTACGCAGTTTCTGAGAATGACCCATATATATATATATATATATATATATATATATATATAAAGTTGGCTACAAAGAAAAGGGGGCAGGAAGTAAAAGGAAGAACAAGAGGAGTGGTGGAAGCCTACCTTTATTTTTCAAAGGTTCACTGGCCGAGCAAATAAAAGCCCTACCGTATATAGAAAGAAAAAAAACAAAAACAGATTTGAATCAGAGCGCGCGAGACACCGAAGCGATCAGGCTGAATTCTGGCTGGCTTCTGGCTGGGCGGAAGTGAGTCAGCCCGAAGCAGCGGGAACCGGCCCGCAGCAAAAGCCTAATAAATACGTCGATATAAATAAATAAATAAATAAATAAATAATAAATAGCTACAAAACCTCCGCCCATTTATATTCACATAATAAATGATAGCACACACATACAGTAAAACCTCCCTAACCGACCACCTCAACAGACCGACCACCCCACAAATTCCAGGTATCATCTTGCCTGGACCCCCCCCCCCCAAGTTGATATGGAGGTAGAGGCGTACAAGCTGCTTTAGAACAGCATTTCCACGCGCTTCAGCTGGTCAACCCCTGGAACCAGAATCAATTGAGTCATTGCAGCACATACTCTGGGTGGGATCTGCCTCTCTCAGGCGTCCGCTGCTGCCTGGGTCATTAAGTCAGCAGCTTAAAGGCATCACAGATTGTGTTGTCACTGCTGCCAATGAAGACGGATGAGAATTCAAAGTTCTGTTCAGAAGCTATCCAGAATAGGCGTCTGAGGAACTAGATTTTCCCAGCGCATTTTGATCTGCCTGTGTTGAGGGCAGCGCAAACTGTAGTACTATGAGTTACCATTACTACTGAGCAATTTTCCCATAGGTGTGCCCAACAGGAAGTGGTGCCGAATGCTGCCTAAATTACGCGTATGTTTATGTGTGCGTAGCAGCATACAGGGTCAGGGGGAAGGTGGTAGTGGCCCAGCTTTCCCGTCAGGGTACTTTCATCGGCCGGTTTGAATTCCCTGCTATCCAGGAGCTGCAATAGACTCCTTTCAATGTTTGTAAACATCGTGTATGCACGCACATCTTGGCTGCAGAACGAATGCACACTGCCACTGAGTTTGCCAGTATGCGCAGTGCAAAACCTCAGTTTTATTCAAAATTAATAGAAATCCAGAACCCTAACCATATCAATTTAATATAATCTTGTTGGTAAACATGTTTTCTATGTGTATTTCAATCAGTATGTTTCTAGGTGATGTGGTTTTTAGAGATATTTCACTTTTTCTGTGTGAAGATTGCTCACCGCCATTGACAATGCATTGAGTTTGCCGTACGCGTAGTGCAAAACATCAGTTTTATTCAAAATTAATAGAAATCCAGAACACTAATCATATCAATTTAATATAATATTTTTGGTAAACATGTTTTCTATGTGTATTCCAATCAGTTTGTTTCTAGGTGTTGTGGTTTTAGAGATATTTAACTTTTTCTGTGTGAAGATTGCTCACTGCCATTGACAATGCATTGAGTTTGCCGGTACGCGCAGTGCAAAACGTCGATTTTCGTCAAAATTTATAGAAATCCAGAACCCTAACCATATCAATTTAATATAATCTTGTTGGTAAACATGTTTTCTATCTGTATTCCAATCAGTTTGTTTCTAGGTGTTGTGGTTTTAGAGATATTTAACTTTTTCTGTATGAAGATTGCTCACTGCCATTGACAATGCATTGTGTTTGCAGTATGTGCAGTACAAAACGTCAGTTTTATTCAAAATTAATAGAAATCCAGAACCTTAACCATATCAATTTAATATAATATTTTGGTAAACGTGTTTTTTATGTGTATTCTGATCAATTTGTTTCTAGGTGTTGTGGTTTTAGAGATATTTCACCTTTTTTCTATGAAGATTGCCCATAGCCATTGAGTTTACAGTGTGACCGGATGTTGTCCTGCAGCCAAACAGCGCATGCACTGACCTAAATACATGTGCTGACGTCATATGAAATTGGTCAATATATCAGGCCAAAGCCAAAGTTTGAGGCGTCACTGTAGGTGGACAAGTAAGGGGCAAACTGGCCAAGGATCTTGGTCTTGCCGTTGAATCTGGCGAAAAAAACAGTCTCATCATCATCATCATGCTGTCGGTCGCGATGGACAAAGACTGCTTTCATTAATTGACTGCCGCTCTCCATTTAGTATCCCTGAACCGGAGACTGGGGCGCCCTCTCTTTCTGTAGCCAGAAGACAGTTGAGAATAGAGGATCTGCTTTGGTAGCCTGTCTGATGACATCCTCATGAGGTGTCCAGTCCACCGGAGATTCTTTTTGATCAGAAGATCTTCCATAGAGGGCAGCCCCATCCGTTCGAGTATTTCCTTATTTGTCACTTTGTCCTTCCAGGTTAGCCTCATGATTGAACGCAGATGTCGCATCATGAAGGCATGCAGCTTTTTCACCTGCCATCTGTACACTGTCCAGGCCTCAGTCTCTGGCGTAGTCGGCTGAAAGATGCGCTAGCCTTGGCCATCCTCCTCTGTATCTCAGCATCAATGCGTCCATCACTTGATATAGTGCTTCCGAGCTAGGTGAATTCCGGAAGAGAGTTCAGCTTGTTTCCGTCAACCATGATCTCCTCCTCTCGGGGTCTTGTAGAGTTGGGTTGGTACAGCACCTCCGTCTTCTTGATGTTAATTTTCAGGCCAAACTTCTTTGATGCATCGGAGAAAGCGTCCACTATTTTCTGGGTCTCTTCAGCAGAGTGGGCAACCAGTGCACTGTCATCTGCAAATAGTAGCTCTCTCACCTGTATCTGAGTAGTCTTGGTCTTCGCTCTGAAGTGTGCAACATTGAATAGGTCAGCGCTCTGTCTGGACTGTATATAGATGCCATCCCCCCTGTCTCGGAAAGCCTCGTCTAGCATTGCTGATAGGAAGATGGAGAAGAGCGTGGGGGCCAGTACACAACCTTCCTTGACCCCATTGGTAACCCCAAACGATTCCGAGACTTCCCCTCCAGCACTAAGGTTCGCCATCATTCCTGTATGTAGACCCTCGATCATAGTTGTGAACTTCTCTGGGCATCCATACTTCCTCAGTAGCTGCCATAGCCCGGTCCTCCCAACTGTATCAAATGCCTTAGTGAAATCGACAAATACCATGTACAGTGGTCGGTCCTGCTCAATGCACTTTTCTTGTAGCTGTTGGAGACAAAATATCATATCCACAGTGCTCCGGTTACCTCTGAAGCCACACTGTGACTCCGGAACTACACCAGGTGTTATGTGAATAGATAGTCTGTTGAGTAGGATCCTGGCGAAGATCTTCCCTGCTATGGAAAGAAGAGAGATTCCTCTATAGTTCCCACAGTCTGTTCGATCACCTTTCTTGTAGATGGTTACAATGCTGGCATCCTTCCATGCTTGGGGTACAGAACCCTCCTCCCAGGCATTGGTGATTAGTTGGTGCAGTCTGTTGAGCAGATTGTCTCCTCCATGCTTCCATACCTCGGCAGGAATTCCATCACCCCCAGGTGCTTTGCCATCTTTCAGGCTGGTGATTGCTCTAGCCATCTCATCCATGGTTGGAATCTCATCGAGGCATGTTTTGGTAATGCGCTGCTGGATGTTGTTCAGAGCTTCGTGATCTATGTCACCAGGGACGTTGAGTAGCTTCTGGAAGTGTTCGCTCCATCTTGCCACAACTCTCTTGCTGTCGGAAAAGGTCTCCGTTCCATCTGTTGATTTCAGGTGAACAGGTCCCTTCTTCACGGGTCCCCACACTTCCTTCAGTCCGCTGTAGAAGCCCTTCATGTTGTTTCTGTCTGCAGCTCTCTGCAGCTCCTCTGCCTTCATTTCCCACCAGTCTGACTTCAATGCACGGGTGCATTTTTGTAGCAATCTGCAGGCATCTTTGTATGCTGCAGTGGTGGATCTAGTGTTCCTGGTCTGCAACACTCTCTGGTGGGATTGGTCTCTTCTGCTCATAAGATTCTGTAGCTCCTGATTGTTGGGGTCGAACCAGTCCTGATGTTTTCTGTCTGGCTTGCCGAGATAAGTTTTAGCTGTGTTGTATACAACCTGCTGCAACGCTGCCAATTCCTCGTCTGGTGATGGGCTTTCCTTCTCCTCCCATTGTGCGAGAGCACTGTCCATCTCCCGCTCGAAGCTCTCCCTGTGACTGATGGAACTTAATTTTGCTGTGTTGAGCTTTGTCCCTTGCCTGTTGTGTTTTTCTCGTTTTCTTAATGCCACTTTTGACCTTAGCATCTGGTGATTGGTCCAGCAGTTAGCTCCACGCATGGCTCGAGTACTGTGGATGTCCATCTTATTCCGGCACCTTGTGATGATGAAGTCGATCATATGCCAGTGCCTGGAAAGAGGATGCATCCAAGTGGTCTTGCGTTCATCCTTCTGCTTGAACATGGTGTTTGTCACTATCAGTTCGAACTCAGAGCACAAAGCCAGTAGGAGCTCACCATTGGAGTTGCATTTCCCGATTCCATGTTTGCCCATGACCAATGGCCACTTGTCAATGTCTCTTCCTATCCTTGCATTGAAGTCTCCTATCAGCAGTAGCTTATCAGTGTGAGGGATGTCACTGAGCGTACTTGCCAGCTGGTTGTAGAAGGCCTCCTTGTTATCATCTGGGTTTGTCATTGTTGGAGCGTACACACTGATAATTGTGGCAAAGTTGTCCTTGCTCAAAGGTAGTCTCCTCATCATGATTCTGTCACTTACTGGCCATGGCATTTCTGTCAGCTTTGTGACGATGTCCTTTTTGATAGCAAAGCCCACTTCGGCCTCCCTTCTCTCTCCTTCGGGTTTGCCACTCCAGAAGAAAGAGTATTCCAGGTCATTGAGACTACCAGACTCTGAGAACCTTGTTTCGCATAGGGCGGCAATGTCAATGTTGTATTTTGCCAGTTCCATTGCTACTAGTGCCATACGTCTTTCTGGTCGGTCAGCTGCTTCTCGGTCGAGAAGAGTCCTGACGTTCCATTGGGCAATTGTCAGTAGTTGTGTTGTGTTGCGTTGTGGTCCTCCTAGCAGATTTTCCGCTGTCGACGGAAGATGAGCTCGAGCAGTGCGGTCCTTGGTAACCCGGGCGACGACCGAGCCGGTACGGTGTTTTGTGCAGTTGTACATTTCATGAAAGCTGCCTGCAAAAGTGTTGAAGTGCTGCTGGCTTTTGCAAGTTAAGTCTACATCATCACATAAGCCTTTTGTCAGGTAAACCAAAAAGTGGTGTTTGCAAACAGTGTTCATCCAGTTATATATATGTCTGCAGAACGTCCTGTCCCCCGTTACAACCTTGCTGCAGTGCACAAGGAGCCCGCCCAACCTTTTGAGTTCACGTCTGGTGGCCTTGCGGTGACCCGTTATATGCTTTAGTATAGCAATAAATTTGGTGAGCTTGTCATGTGGGAGGCTCATTTCGAGCATGGCTGTGTTAATTATGGTCCCGAGAAAACAAGCTGAGGTGTTGGGGGATGTCAGTTTGCGGAAGCTGATCAGGAAGCCCATGCGTCTGAGGATCGCCAGTAGAATACCCTTGTCCCTGCAGTCCCCTTTGAAGTCTGGACTGACCACACAAAAATCATCAAGGTAGTTTATGACCCTTGGGACTCCCTCTCACACAGCACAACAAACAAGAAAGCCAGATATTTTACGAAAGACATAGGGGCTTGAGGAGAGCTCCATGCAAAGCCTGTTGTCACGCATGTATGTACAATTTCAGTTGGTGTCGGGATCGAAGTCCAGTGTAGCCCCTGCCTGTGATGGTCATCAGCGTGGATGCATACCTCCTGTATGCATCCTTCATATCTATGGTTGAAATAGAGTCACCCCTCTCCATTACCTCTGCGACACTGTCTACGCTATTGTAACTGAACTTAATGCATACTTGGTCGGTAAAGTTATTTACAGAGGTGCCGCTCGGCCTGCTGCAATCTACTATGGTCCTACGACCACTGCCATCTTTGGGAACCCAAACTATATCATGTACACAAGTGGGCCTGTCATTAACTACTGATATTGACCCATCATTTAGTTTGTGTGTAAGTTGTTCAGATATACCTTCCCTATGGCGGTGGTAGCGAGTGCCCCTGAATCTAGGGCAGTAGCTGGCATGGCAGTCTGGGTTAATGACCCTAAAGCCGAAAATCACTCCCCTGAGTATGTACTGCCAGTCGGGGTCAGTATCGCCTTTCAGTCAAAGTTTGCAGAATATCCTGCAGGGTCTTAGTTGGGCAATACAGCCTGCTATAAAGTGTGTGCAATTGCACCAACCCTTGGCGCAGTCGTTTGATATTTCAAAAATCACCCGCTCATCTGTAGCGTTTTTGCGGGCTGTCACTCTGAGTGCACATGTTAATATCTTGGCATCGGCTCCCGCTTATGACATCTGAGCCATCTGTGTCTACAAGATTGCTATGACAAGTGTAAGCATCTGTCTGGGCGGTGTCGGTTCTAGGGTCACCACCACCCCCTGCCCACATGAGAGGCGGTCCTGCACCCGACATCTGAGAATCCCCCACCATTGGTGGTGTGATTAGTGTGGTTATCGGCGTAATCCGACCCCTCAGAAGCTCTGGCGGTTTCACCCTATGGGCTTCTTCTACCTTGTGGGGAGTGGTTATCGCGCCCCCCTTTGTTATTATGGTAGATTAGGGCTTGTACTGGCCCATTTCCCAACAATTTATCTTCATCATATTTTGATAGTTTACGGGTAGCAAATTTTCCCTTTATGGTCGCCCCTCCATCTACCTCATTGAGGCGGGGTAAAAGACAAACAATATCATGGACATGAGAAAGGTCACCTTTGTGTAATTATCAGAGTTATTACCAATATTGGTGGTTGGCCTACCATTCGGGTGGCCTGCCTCATGGGCTGTCTGGGGTTTTCCACTGAAAAATACATTATGACAGTTGAAACCCTTGTTTACATGAACTTTGTGTGTGGCTTCTCTGCCTGTGCTGAAATCAATATCATGATCCCTAGCATCACCTATGGTACCTACACTCGCCACCAGTCCGCCATTGGGCTGACCATTACCTGGCGTTTTGATGCTGTGACAACTGGAACATGCATTATCACAAAATTGTTTTTACAGTTGACATTCCCATTATCGTTAGTAGCATCATTCACCGGCCCGCAATTGGGGTGGCCTGTACCTGACTCTAGGTAGGTGTGATGTCTCGAGCTAGAACATGTGGTATTACAGTTGTCGGAGTGGGTGAAATTACTTTCGCTACTGTCAACAACAATAAGAATATCACCTGCATTACCTTCTCCACTGTCAAGATAAACAAATAAATCAACAGTATCACAATCAATGTTAGGGGTCGGCCCCAGCATCCCCGAGACCACCGACACAGTCACCATGATTATCGTGACAAGTGTAATCATTTGGTTCATTGGCACAAGGCAGTGTTTTAATATGGGAAACTATGTTATCAGGGTCATGGGTATGAGATGTTCCGAGGGTCGGGTCTCTCAATTGTCCAACTGTCAACAGCATGTCAGTCCCTCTGACATTTGTCAGCTTGTGCGACCTGCTGCCACACTTTCCACACACATGTTTATAACCACACGCCTCCTCCGACCTGGGACAGCCTGCTTCCTTGTTCCAGTGGAAATAAGCACACTTCCCACTCGTCACGCCACCTCCCAGGCGGTTGCTAGTGTTGGCCCCCCGTTTCGGCACCATATGCTGGGCGCCATAGTGCACCAGACTCACCCCTTGGAAGGCCTCCGAGAAGGCGGCAAAGCTGTGGACCTCGGCCTTCTTGTGGATGGCGGTGTCATGGGCGACGTGGGCTGCATCCTTATAGTCATCTCTCATCGCCTGCACTGATATGAAATACACATGTTCCAAGAATGTCTCGTAGTACCTAATGGTCAAAGCGTCAATGTCCAGGCACCACAGAGCAGATGCAGCCACTAGTTCATGTGGGTTTAGCTTCTGGACATACTTTGTATCAACAGTATTGTTTTTCAGTTTCCACTTATGTCTGCTGTGTCGTGTAGAGCTGGTGGATCTGCATCTGGAGTTCAATCCACTCAGCCATCTCTGCCTTCTTTCATGTGAGCGATGTCAGGATCGGTCCCAGTAGATGGAGTGCTCCGATTTCTGGTCGGCTGGGTTCACGTGCGGCACTGGCCATGGCTGTGCCATCCCATCCTTCATTGGCAAATTTTTCTGGCCGAGCCTGCTGGCCTGTCGCTTAGCCATCATGGGCCGCTTCATCTCTAGATCAGCCACGCGTTCCTCCAGGGCCATTGTCTCAATCTCTATCTGAGCTGTCTGCTCATGGTCCTCCATTGACATCATCTGTAGAGATGATGCCAGGGCGTCCGTTTCTTGTTTGGATTTGGCCATCCTTTCCGCTGAAGTCCTCCTAGATATCCCTGTTGTAATGCCGTGTGCTCCCTCGCTCTCCAGCTGAATGTGGGCACAGGTCTCTAGTTCTCCTCCCAGGTGTTTTGCACTGCAAAGAGAGCAGAAGCTGACCGGCATCAGGCTGAAGTGGAGTGGAGTGGAGGCAGAAGTAGAGGAGGCACGTCTTTTCAGTCAAAATCCACCGGTGCAACTCGATGCAACTGACACTTGTTGACACCCGATGGAGGGGACGTGGGCGCAGGTGGCACCACCTGTCAAGTGCGGAGTCTTACGAAAAATAACAATGGTAATCAAGTAATATAATAATATAATATATCATGGAAACAATTCCCTTCGTATTGTTATAATCACATAGTACATTATATATCACACATGTATAATGTACATATATGTACACATGTGCACATATATGTACATATGCATGTATGTACATGCATATGTATATATATGTATATATGGATATATAATGTAAATATATGTAAACATATGTACATATACATAGATGTATGTATACATGTATATATAATGTACTAAATAATTTATTATTTGGATAGAAATGACAGAATCCCCTTAATGTTTCTCGCTAACCACCTTAACTTCCATCTTATTCATTGTGGAGTGGGCATTCTGTCCTCCCCCGACTCCTCTACACCGGGACCCAAATGTCACTCGGCTCACTTTCAAAACTTCATATTTATGTCATGCCTAAATATTAAGTGAACCAGGATGTTTATGCCTGCTTTATTGACTATGAGAAGGCCTTCGACCGAGTCAATCATGAACTGTTAATCAAATGTTTACAAGATATTGGTGTCAATGGCAAAGACATTAAACTAATTGTGAACTTATACTGGACACAACATGCATTTATAAAAATGGAGCAGGGCCTATCGGATGAAGTTATGATTAAACGAGGAGTTTGACAGGGGTGTGTATTGTCACCATGTCTATTTAACCTGTACACAGAGATGATTTTCAGACACATTGAAGATTGCAAGGGAGTGACAATAGGTGGCATGAACGTCAACAATCTTAGATATGCCGATGACAGTGTAATACTAGCAGACAGTGAGAAAAACCTACAAGATATAGTGAATAGAATCAATAAAGCTGGAATACTATTCAACATGAAGATGAATGCCAGGAAGACCAAAACAATGGTTATAAGTAAAAAGACAGATAAACCAAATGTCAATATAACCATAGATGGCACAAACATAGAACAAGTATCCGAATTCATATATCTCGGACAAAAGATTACAAATGATGGGAGATGTGAGGAAGAAATTAAAAGAAGGATAACAATAGCCCGAACAACATTCTCCAAAATGTATAGAGTGTTAACATCAAGTAAGATATTAATACAAACAAGGAAGCGTATTCTTCAGTGTTATGTGTGGTCTACTCTAATGTATGGGGCAGAGACATGGACAATCTCTAAGAAAATGTACAAACGTTTAGCAGCATTTGAGATGTGGACTTATCGAAGGATGATGAAAATATCATGGACAAAGAAGATCACCAACAAAGAAGTTCTCAGAAAAATTAAAAATAAGAAAAGCTTGTTTGCCACTATACAGACAAAGAAACTTATTTATTTTGGCCACATCATTCGTCAGAGTTCAATATACCGTACATTGTTGGAAGGGAAGGTGAATGGCAGCAGAGGGAGAGGGAGACCAAGAACATCATGGTTTACAAATATTTCACAGTGGACAGGCTTGAATTATTCACAGTCTATCAGAACAGCACACCATCGGGACAAGTGGAGAACCATTGCATCCAACCCTTGACTAGAGGATGGAACTATTGATTGATTGAAATATTATTCAAGTGTAATTATCCGTAAACTGATTACCCTTGAACTGTGCAAAAAACAAACAATGCCAGTCAGCCCAATATCAAGACTTCAGGTATGAGCTGAAGGTGCACTCATTCCCCACCCGACACGAGCCCAACACCACCCCATCATCAACCCTCAAGAGCCGATTTGTACTTTTTGCGCAGGGGGCTCGCTAAACAAAGAAATCATTCCCATAATCAAATCCCTTGTGGATTGCATCAGGAAACCTTGATAGACAAATCGCTAGCACACTCGCACCAGAATGGCAGAAATGCGGGTTCCACCTCCGCTCTAGGCAGATTATCTGTTTACTTGAAAATCTATATTCACTTACTGTTTTACCCAGCTAACCACACTTTTTAAGAAAGGTACAGCTCATCAACTTCACACCTATATATTTCAATGTTACAGTGAATGAGGTTAGGCAGCCGTTACAGGGAGAAGCGGGAGGTGGCGCCACTGTCGGAGCTGAGGTTGAGTAGGTTGGAGGACTAGCCCAGGCTCCAGCACCCGATGACTGAAGGGTGAGCTGAGGATTTAGGGGAGCGGGTTCAGGGTCATTACACTCGTATAATTCTTATACAGCACATATTATAAAGGTTAACAAAGTTATTAACCAGCGCGTCGCTAGGTGCTTCTAATGGGTATAGCCCCTCAGGCTGTCAGGGGTCAAGGGTAAGGGGGGGAGAGTGGCGGGCAGCATGGGTGTCAGTTCCATCCGCCCTGCCAACACGATCAGGTGGTGCGCATACTTTGCGGTTTGGTTGTAGCTGGGAGATTGAAGGGGGGGAGGGAGGTGTGTGGGGGGGGCATGTCGTGGAGGAGGAGGATAGTGGGGGAGGGGGGTCTGAAGGCTCGAGTCGGTGGTTAGAAAGTGCCAAGTGAGTGGTACCTGACCAGGCTGCTCCCTACGGCCACAACCGGACCGTGTGGGCTACCCGCACACCTGACACCAGCCGACACCAGCGCTACATCAGTCTGACACCAGTCCGACAACAGCCTGACACCAGCCAGACATCACTCCAACACCAGCCATTTAACAGCCCAACACCATCCCAACACCAGCCTGACACCATCCCAACAGCAGCCCAACACCAGCCCGATACCAGCCTGACACCAGCCCGACACTAGACCGACACCAACCTAACACCAGCCCTATACCAGCCTGACACCAGTCCGACACCATCCCAACACCAGCCCAACATCAGCCCGACACCAACCAGACACAAGCCCAACAACAGCCAGTTAAGAGCCTGACACCATCCTGACACCAGCTCGACACCAACTCGACACCATCCTAATACCAAGCCAACACCAGCCCGACACCAGCCCGACACCATCCCGACACCAGCCCGACACCAGCCCGACACTAGCCCGACACCAACCAGACACCAGCCCGACACCAGCCCGACAAAGGCTGCACTCGAGCCGAACACACGCCAGCTGCATAATGCCCTGGTTTTGAATTGCTCTTATATTGTAGATATATATTAGGTTGATTCTCATAATCTACATTACATTCGGATGAATTAACTGTGATTTTAAATTTCGGGGGTATTTTAAGTAAAGTAAATAATCCAATGTATTTCCTGTATGCACACCGATATGCTAGACAGCATAGGCATCAACAGTGACAGCTTATATTCAATTAAGTTACATTGATTAACTATAATATATTACAGCAAGTAAATGTGAATTAAGAGAGAGAGAGATAGGAAGAGCGGAGGAGAGAGGGGGGGAGCAAGAAAACCTGATTTCCAACAAATCTAGGCTTTGATATTATTATAAGCTATCACGTGATGAAGTCAGCAACTGACTATTGCTAAGATATCAGTCAATGAACATTACCAAGTATAATACTATAGTAATTCACCTGGTCCCCGAGCCCATCTCCCCGTAGCTCCCGCACACAGATATACCGAATGCCCTCGGTGCACCGCCGCCCAGCGCAGATTGCGGGAGGGAGGCAGTCTCAGAGCCCAACCACAGTCCTCTGAGAGGGCCGGGGAAGGCTGGGTGGTTGGGGTAGTTTTACGCCCCAGTAAGACTCTAGGCCATACCAGGATGTGCACCGACTTGTGACAGTGCGCAGTCATGGTGACTTTATAGTGCTGCCCCACTGGGAAAGCAGACTGCCGGCACTATGACCTGCTGTCTCACAGAGTCACATTATCCTGACAATGTGTGAAAAGTCCCTATTCTGACCTCATAATGCCAAGCACAGAGCAGCAACAGGTACCTATTTTATAAGGCATTTGTTTGACTCGATCAGGATCCAAACTTCAGTCCCTCCAGATTCACCAGTATGCACAGTAAGTCCGGCCAAGGCCAGAGGAAGAAGTGAAGTGAGAATGGAATTAGATAGGCAGTGGGTGGGGTTACCTGTTAGTTACTGAAAATTAGTGGTTAATTGATAGTGGTGACAATTCAGGTATGGGGATGAGGTGGGGCGGGGCCTGTTAGTCCTCGGTGTCAGGGTCTGGGCGACCGACAGCATTGATGATATCTGCGTTCTGGCAGTAGAAGCTAGCAAGTGCATTCCAGAATGACTTGGAAATCCTGGAGAGGATGGCCAAAGTGACCCAATTGTCACTGAGTTGGTGGTCAGAGTGCTCCATGAAGTCACTGATGGCAGATCTGTCGACAGCACCACATGAGGCAAGTATATGGGCTACATTGAAGATCTTAGTGCCACAGAGATAGCGCTGGAGGTTGGGGACATCAATCCAATGGCGGTAGCCAGTCCTGAAGTGGTTGACTGTGACTTGGGTAGAAGCAGGAAAGCCAACTGGATGGGGGATGTTACTTCTGTCCAGGGTGTACCAGAGCCAGTTTATTGAATAAGGGTTCCGTACTTGTTCCTTCTGCGTGGCTCATTCCCAGAGTTTGGTGGTGTCTCGAGAAGTGGTGGCGGTCAGTTTGGTGACGGAGGGAGGGATGGCTGTCTCCATGTCAACTCGGTTGGCACTTGCTAGAGCGGCGCAGTCGGCCTGGTCATTACCATAGGGTCCTATATGGGAGAGGACACACAACAGGACTGTGTAGAGGTGTGTCTGATGTCTGGTCGAGATTATAATCTGGATCACGTCGGCAAGGAAGTGTTGGGCAGTTGGGTGGGTGATCTCTTTGATGGCATCCAGGGAGTTGGTAATGATGATGGTACTTAGATTGTGGAGGTCTTCGAGGGCCAAGTGAATGGCGGCGAGCTCAGTATCAAGAGTGGAAGTAAAGTCTGATGCCCTCGTGGTGTTCTTTGTGTTGGAGAAGTTGATGAAGATTCCGGCTCTGGCTCTACCTGATGTTGGGTTAAGGGAGCCATCGGTGTAGACTGTCTTAGCGAGGGGGAGGTCCGCCTTCGCCTGCGTTATGGCCTCTAGAGCCAGGGAGGGGAGTTTTGCGGTGGTGTAAACTGCCTATGTTGGTGGTTCGGGTTTCCACTGCTGGCTTGTGAGGGCTCAGGGGAGAGTCTGCAACGTGAAGCCGGTAGGAGTCCTTGAGGGTGGTGATGGTGTCCTTGAGGTGGTAGGAGATGTGAGGGTGACCACATGTCCCATCTCAGAGGTAGATTGTTGATGAAAGGCCTGAGGAGAGGGTTCTTGTGAGGTGGGTGGTGAGAAGTTGTTTGCCTCGGAAGTGGAGGGGAGGGAGGGAGGCTGGATTCAAGGAGGAGGATCTTAATCCTGGTGGTGCTGGGAACACGGAGGACAAGCCTGGCAGCCCAGTGTTGGATGTTCTCAAATTTTAGGAATGCATTCAGGAAGATCTTGTTCTTGGGTAGTCGAGTGTGGGGGTTGTCAAGCCCGAGGGACGGACTTGTTGCGGCCCTTCTGGCACCCAACCCCACTAACCCACCGCCACCCCCACCCGCATCCCTCATCGCCACCCCTACCCCCACCCCATCAACACCATCCGCACCACACTATCCAGTTACACCGGACGAACTTGTTGAACCGAATATCTCACCCACCCCCACCCCCACCCCTCTCATCCACCCACCCACTCACCCTTATTATTAACTGGCCGGCCGTTGCCGTCCCGGCGGGCTCTTTGATGGCGCCGCACGCCCCCTGGTGTCGCCGGCAGACATGTAATAGTCATAGTCCGCCCGCCACCGGACACCGCTGGCGTGCGACCAAGGCGCCCGTTTCTTCCCTCCGCGTCTGGAGAGCTGGAGAGTTCCACGCCGCAAAGGTGACAACGGGTAGTGGCAGGACGCGTGGCGCGTGGTGCGTGGTGCGTGGTGGGAGATGCGTGGTGCGTGGTGCGTGGTGCGTGATGCCTGCGCATCTTCCGGTCTGCGTCTTTGACAGACGATCCGGGCAGTGGTTGCCAAGCACCGTCAATATTTGAGGGGAACCCCGAGGCTATCCCTCCAACCCCACACACTCCCACACACACACACCACCCATCCACTCCCTTCACACCCACTCCCTCCCCACCCACTCCCCCACCCATCCCACCCGCCCATTCCCTCCACATCCACCTACCCACCCACCCTACCACCTACCCGCCCCTCTTTGCCCCGCATCATACCCACGTTCTAAGACTAAAGGCTGCATTCCATATACGCGTAATGCGTAATGCGAATGCGAAATGCGAATGCAACAAAAACTCGAAACGCCTTGAAACCTTTGAGCTACATTCCATACACGCATAATGCGTAATGCGAATGCGAATGCGAATGCGTCAGAAATCCATTATCCCTATCGCTCCATGTAGCGATCGGTGCATAATGCGTAATGCGTAAAGGTGGTGCGAAAAGCATCAGTCGCATTTGTCCATTGATATAAGGCTGGAGGAGGCGACTGATAATTACGGACAGCCGGTCTTCATGAGAAATATGAAAAATGGGACGGTGCAAACATGTAGGTTTATGCAGCGGACCTGTTAGGAAGCAGTCTTCAAGGTGGTGCGAACAGAAAAGCATCAGTCGCATTTGTCCATTGATATAAGGCTGGAGGAGGCGACTGATAATTACGGACAGTCGGGACAAGGTGGTGCGAACAGAAAAGCATCAGTCGCATTTGTCCATTGATATAAGGCTGGAGGAGGCGACTGATAATTACGGACAGCCGGTCTTCATGAGAAATATGAAAAATGGGATGGTGCAAACATGTAGGTTTATGCAGCGGACCTGTTAGGAAGCAGTCTTCAAGGTGGTGCGAACAGAAAAGCATCAGTCGCATTTGTCCATTGATATAAGGCTGGAGGAGGCGACTGATAATTACGGACAGTCGTAACTACACGACCAGATAGATAGACACATGTACTTTTTATATGCTTCACTGCATAACGCATAACACATAATGCAATACGCATTACGCATATATGGAATGCTGGCATTCGCATAGCGCATAACGCGTAATGCATAACGCATTACGCATTACGCGTATATGGAATGCGCCCTTATTGGTAATGCCCAAAATACTATCCGCAACCCCTCACCATCCTACCCCCCCTCTCCATCCCATCATTCTAACACCCGAAACACTACACTCATCAAAGCGCTACTCCTCCACCCTACTTTTAGAAGGGGTCCCTCCATTTCTAACTACCATATCTGCTCTAAATCAATACACTACCCACCACTGCCCATCGTAAGCCAACTCACAACCAGATGGGACCCTTTCAGTGGTGCCCATACAGTGCTGCAGATTTGCAGCCTTCAGCGCGACAATGTGACTGAAAACTCCCCAAAAACAAAACAATAACAATACACTACCCTGCCTAGCTGTTTTCTGCTCTCACACAATTGTCCTAACTATGCTCATCAAACTGAAAACCAAAAACACTACTCTGTCTACAAATACCCTCCCCTCATAATCTTATCTTTTCTTTTCTTGAAGATTTGTACTGCCTATCATGGATAAGTCTGAATAGACTTCTTTTCACCATTAAACAGTTTGTCAATAGAAAGCCCAAGCCTGCACTTTTACCAACCCAAGGGATTTTTAACGTCCCACACCACATAGACATGGTATGAGAGCAACCAGCCTTTGATGATGCTGTAAGTTATACACAACAGTGGATATCCACATTGGCAGAGGTGAGAGGCATGGGGAATCGAACCATCAACCTTCAGATTAGGAGTCTGACCTAGAAAAAAGTCAGACACTCTAACCACTCCGCCACGGAGAAAGCCACAACTAACGATGCTCATCAAAATAAAACTCAAAATTCCTACCGGTGCCATCACCTCATACCCTTGTCTAACTATGCTCATCAAACTGACACCAAATACAGAACAATGTCTACCCTCCTCTCATAACCTTATATAACTAGGCTCATCAAAGTAACACCCAAGACACTCTATGTACCCTTCTCACACTAGCGTAGCACTAAAACCACTATGCAACCCTGTCGTACCCCTGGTATTCCCACTTTAAAAACTACTCTCATCAAGCTAAAGCTCAAATTCTCAAACCCCGCCTAGATATGATGCATACTGATTCTCTTCCATATAATGATGTTGGCCGTATAGTGGCGCCCTCTCATCTTTCCGGTACCAGACGGGGTGGACGAATGAGTAGAGCATCCGTCTCCTGTTTTGGGAGATCGGGAGATCCGAACCCATGACTTTGTGGGTTCGAATCCTGGTTGAGTCAAACAAATGACTTAAAATGTATACTTCTTGCTTCCTAGCCTGGTGCTCGCCATTATTAGGATAGGGCAAGCCTGGTGCTCGCCATTATTAGGATAGGGCAAGGACTGGTTGGCTCAGTGTTATGATAATGTGACTGAGTGGGATATCAGGTCATGGTGCTGGTGGCATGGTCTCCCAATGGGGCAGCACTATAAAGTCGCCATGAGTGTGCACTGTCACAAGTCGATATCCATCCTGATATGACATTATATGTTGCTAGGACGTCAAACAACAACGAGCAAACAGCATCTGTCGGGTTTAGTTTTCTGTACTTTCCCTTCACTCCTGAAACAAACACCTTACCCATCCCCTCAGCCCCTTCTCAAGACTAGTGTTTGTGGTGTTCTCTGTGGCGGAGTGGTTAGAGTGTCTGACTTTTTTCCAGGTTGGACTCCTAATCTGAAGGTTGGTGGTTCCATTCCCTGGGACCAGACGGGATGGCCGAATGAGTTAGAGCGTCCGTCTCCCGTGGTGGTAGATCGTGGGGTCGTGGGTTCGAGTCCCGGTCGAGTCAAACCAATGACTTTATAATTTATACTTGTCGCTTCCTAGCCAGGCGCTCGGCATTATTAGGATAGGGCAAGGACTGGTGTGCTCAGTGTCACGATAATGTGACTGAGTGGGATACCAGGTCATGGTGCCGGCGGCCCGGTTTCCCAGTGGGACAGCACTATAAAGTCGCCAGGAGTGCGCACTGTTACAAGTCGGTACCCGTCCTGATATGACCTTAGATGTTGCTAGGACGTAAAACAACAACAAACAAACAAATCTATTCCCTGGGCCCCTGATCTCTGCCAATTTGGATTTCCACCGCTGTGTATAACTTACAGCGTCATCAAAGGCCAGTTGCTCTCATACCATGTCTATGTCGTGTGGGAGGTTAAAAATCCCTTGGGTCGGTAAAAGAGTAGGCTTGGGCTTTCTATCGACAAACTGTCTAATGGTGAAAACAAGCCTATTCAGGCTTATCCATGATAGGCAGTATACATCTTCAATAGAGAGAGAGAGCTTTATAAACCACCCCTCACCCCCATCATGATGGCACCTGACACTCGGATTACTCTTTTCACCCGTCGCGTTGGCCGAATTGATAGAGCAGTAATTCATACTTTTCGCTACCTAGCCTGACATTCGGCATTAATAGGATAGGACAATGACTGGTTAGTTCAGTATCAGTGTGAATGTGACTGTGTGGGATATCGGGTCATGGTGCTGCCAGCCTGGTCTTACAGTGTGGCAGCACTATGAATTCACCATGAGTGTACACTGGCACAATCCAGTACCCATCCTGATATGACTGTGGATGTTGCCAGGACATAAAACAACAACAAACAAACGAATTACCCTTCTCACGTCAGAACAGCACCCACAGCAATCCCCAGACCATGTGGATCCTTCTCGCACCCACCTAACTACTCCCATCAAACAGAAGGAGCCCACAAAGCACCCTCCCACCCACCCCTGTACCCTCACTCTACGAGATGTGAACTTATTCTCCTCCTGATAAGGAGATTGGCCATCCAGTTACAGCCTCCGACCAGCAACTCCACCAATCCCACCACCACCACCACTATCACCACCATCACCACCACAACCACCACCATGTCCCACCACCACCACCACCATGTCCCACCACAACCACAACAACCTCTGCCACCACCACCACCCCCACCACCACCATGACCAACACCACCATGACCACTCCCACCACCACCATCCCCGCCGCCACCATCCCCGCCACCACCATCACCACCACCACCACCATCACCAACACCACTATCACCACTCCCGCCGCCACAATCCCGCCACCACCATCCCCACCACCACCATCACCACCACCGCCACCACACTCACCCCCACCGCTGGCACGACCACCTCCACCGCCACCACCAACACCATCACCCTCACCACAACCATCACCCCCAACACCATCACCACCACCAACACCACCATCACCAACATGGTCACTACCACCACCACCACCACTACCACCACTTCCATCACCACCACCATCATCACCATCACCACCACCACACCCACAACCATCAACAGCACTACCCACATCACCACCACCACCATTGCCACCACCTCCACCACCCCCATGGTCACTACCACCACAACCACCTCCACCACCACCATGGTCACTACCACCACCACCATAACCATTGGTGGTGGTGATTGATTGTTAGGGTTTTACATCCTGGCAACACATATGGTCATATCAAGATGGGTACCGAATTGTGACAGTGTGCACTCATTGTGATATTATAGTGCTTCCCCACTGGGAGACCAGGCCGTCAGCACCATGACATGATATCCCACTCAGTCGCGTTATCCTGACACTGGGCCAACCAGTCCTTTCCCTATCCTAATAATGCCGAGCGCCTGGCTCAGAAGTGACAGCTATAACAATTTGTAAGTCATTGGTTTGCATCGACCAGGGTTCGAACCCATGGGTTCGAATCGAATCTCACGATCTACCAAACCCGGGATATGACCTTAGACGTTGCTAGGACTTAAAACTCCCAACAACCAACCAATCCCGAACCATTAATCATGCGCATGCGCGATTACTGGGAAGGATGTCACTTGTCGGGTGTCACTCACACAACCTATGTATTATTTACAACAACAAACATGGGGACATGGCGGCATGTCGGGGTGGAGTTAGTAAACCCGACACAGTGCGCCACTCTGCCCGAGACGTTGAGTGGCCACTCAAAGACTTTAAGGGCCAACTGTGAGTCAGAGTTGGAACAAGTGCGTCGTCTGCTTGACACAGGGGTGTATTTGTGGGGGCGGGGGTGGGAGTGTGTCGGGGGGGGGGGGGGGGGGGAGAGCCGCGTTGTTTATTGAACAACAACAGCAGACGACAACTGCGAGTTGTTGCTAACACGTCAATAAGGTATTATGCTCCAAAAAGGGCGGGCACTTTTCCGACCTACTTACTGGCTCTCGCGCGGTGCTATATATATATATATATATATATATATATATATGAAAATATATATTGATATATTTCTATATATATAGTATTATGTATATATATATATAATCATGTAGAGATATACATAATATTGATGGGAGAGGGGGGGGGGGACGCTGGGCGCGCGGGGGGAGGGCGCGCCGCCCGCCAGACAGCAGCCCGGCGTGCCACACTTCCCCCTGCAGGTACTGGGTTCGAAACCCAAGCTTTGACTTTACCTTTTATATTAATTATAGTATTAGCTCATTATATATTATTAAATAGCATTGCATATGTTATCGCTCTGCACCCATTGGGGCAGCGCGCGCCTGCTGCTCAGGTGATCTTTCTCAATTGCATGTCGCTCACTGTCATTGTTGATTTCACCTGTATAGTTCTGGGGCCGTATGCACCAAGTTGTGCTAGTCTTAACCGGAGGTAGGCGCTAACTCCGGTCAGCTAGCTCCGGGTAGTGGGGGTTCCGCGAAAAAGATAAAGTGGTATGCGCCAATGTTTTAGCCAGGGCGGATAGCAAACCATGATGTTATTTATAGATTTGGGAATTCCCTCCAGTCGACGATATGAATAATGCTGCCAATGCTGCGGGAGCATTAATAACGGTTCAAATTTAGGGTTAATTTGATAAAATTTCACTTATTGCGTATGTAATTCTGTTAAATATGATCGCATTCAATAGATTTGGGCGTAAAACATTGCCGCTGGCGTTACACCAGTATGGATATCGACGTCGCCGCGGCGGCAGCGATTTGTTTACTTTACATTCGTCGATTCGACACTATTAATATCGCCATCAATGCGGCGATAGCCTTAATAACGTTTCGAATTTAGGGTTAAATTGATCAAATTTCACATATTGCGTATGTAATTCTGTTAAATATGATCACATTGAATAGATTGACACCCATACACACACACTAACTGCCCCGGCTAGCAGTTAAACCTGATTTGAAAGTGGGGTAGCTTAGCCTAGGCTACGGTCGGTGGTTAGTGCTGGCACCGTTTGGTGCATACCGATTTCTCACATTTAGCCGTGTGGAGCTAGCCTACCCGCGGTTAAGGCCCTAACACCGATTGGTGCATACGGCCCCAGGGCCCGTATGCACCAAGGTGTGCTAGTCTTAACCGGAGCTAGGCACTAACTCCGGTCAGCTAGCTCTGGGTAGTGGGGGGTCCGCGAAAAAGATAAACTGCTATGCGCCAATGTTTTAGCCGTGACGGATAGCTGACCATGAGTTTATTTATAGATTTGGGAATTCCCTCTGCATTTGTAGCCATATATTAGGCTCAAATATATTAAATGATATCATATTTAACAGAATTACATACGCAATAAGTGAAATTTTATCAATTTAACCCTAAATTCGAAGCGTTATTAAGGCTACCGCCGCATTGGCAGCGATATTAATATTAATATTTTCAAATCGACAAACGTAAAGTAAACAAATCGCCGCCGCCGCCGCATCGACGTCGCTTTCCATACTGGCGGCGGTGGCAGTTTGTTTACTGCACGTTCGTCGATTCAAAAATATAACTATTAATATCGCCGCCAATGCAGCGGCAGCGTTACTATCGGTTCGAATTTGGGTTAATTTAATAAAATATCACGTTTAGAGTATGTAATTCTGTCAAATATGATTGCATTGAATAGATTGAGACCCACACACGCACACTAACCACCCCGGCTAGCAGTTAAACCTGATTTGAAACTGGGGTAGCTTAGCCTAGGCTATGGTCCGCGGTTAGCGCTGGCCCCGATTGGTGCATACCAATTTTCCACAGTTAGCCGTGTGGAGATACCCAAACCGCGGTTAAGGCCCTAACTCCGATTGGTGCATATGGCCCCTTAATAATACATCCTTTTTACTCCGCCCGTGTGTTTGCATCCATTAAAATAAATATTAATGAATATTTATGCATAATGATATTCATATCGATATATGTCTTTAGACATGTAGACAATGTAGATATATTTGTACATATATTTGCATAGACATAAATATATGAGATATAATTTATATATATATATACAAATTTGTTTCGTTATGTATGCATATATTTGTAAATTGATATGTATAATCATATAGATATAGTGATATCTATATATTTATTTAGCAAATATATCCATAATAATTATTAATATATATATATATATATATATATGCATATACCAATATATATTTATGAATATATATCTAAATATATATATACATATATATATATATATTGTATAGACATACCTACATATATAGAGAGACGAGAGGGCAGAATGAGTTGAGCGGTTTTGGGAGGTTGGGAGATTCGAACCCTTGGGTTCTAGCCCTAACTGAGTCAAACCAATGACCTGAAAGTGTGTGGGACGTGACAGTGATCACGTGACAAGGATTGAACTCCCCTGTTGTCCACATCTGACATGAACGCGCGCAGAGAGTGTACTCGAGTTCCTGTCTGATCACAGTAATAAACACTCAGCCCCCCCCCCCTCCCGCACCTACCCACCCCACCACCCCACCCCACGCCACCCACCCTCCACCCAGAGCTCCTAACCACCCATTCCCGGGCGCGGTGGCCGAGTCGGTAGAGCACAGGCTTCGCGCGCGGTAGATCGGGAGTTCGGTTCACGGTCGAGCCAAATCAGTGCGTTATCAAATTTATATGTGTCGCTACTGATCCTGGTACTTGGAATTAATAGGATATAGGGCAAGGCCTGGTTTGCTCAGTGTCAAGGTAATGTGACTGATTGGGATATTGGGTCATGGTGCTGATTGCCTGATTTCCCAGTGGGGCAGCATTATAAAGTCACCATGAGTGTGCACTGTCACACAAGTTGGAAGCCATCCTGAAATGACATTAGATGTTGCCAGGATGTAAAACTCCCACAACCAACCAACCAACACAGACTCAATCTAGCCGCCCCTGGGCATGTCACCACCGTGTCACACCCAACCCACGCCAACCCCTCTCCCTGCCGCGTGCCACCCTCCCCCCCCCCCCCCCGCCCAAGAATCAACGCCATCTCAATTCGCACCTGTTCAGATTCACACCCCGTCAGTAGGGAATCCACACCTATAACACTCCCCCCCCCCCTCCACACACCTACCCACCCGCCCACCGATAGCTGTCAGCATGAACACACGCTAAACAACACCCAACCCAGCCAACCCCCGCCCACACCCACAACCACATTCACACCCACACCCACACCACACCCCACCCCAACACACCCAAACCCACCTACACCACACAACACCCACACCCACACCACACCACACACACCGTCATCCTCACCCTCACCCACACCCACACAGAAACACCCCCACACCTACCTACCCTACCCCCACCCCCACACACTCACCCACACCCACACCCACATTCACCACCCCCCCACGCCACCCACGCCCACCCCCACACCCTCACCCTCACCCCAACCCTCACCCTCACCCTCACCCTCACCCACACCCTCACCTCACCCACACCGACACCGACACCCACAACCACACACACACCAAGGCTGGGGCAGTAGATGACTTGGACAGACTCCATCAGTCCATGGAGCTGAGTGAGTGATGAAGGAAAGGAGGGATATTCAGGGTTATTATACCCGTATCATTCTTATACAGCATATATATATATATATATATATATATATATATTATATATATATATATATGAAGAGTTCAGACGCAATACCTTGTAAACACCAATCCAAAAATCGAGATAAACATTTGAATCAAACCTTCAACACGTTCATCATTTTACATTCATATTTTGTTGCTCATTGCTTCATAATGGGTTCTTCACAACCAACATGGAATTAGTGAGAATTAAAATTACCTTCAGGCAAATTCTTAAAGTTTTAAGTAATGCTTTGAATTGGCGTCTACTAGCATTTGTGCCTGAAGTCTTCATATATATATATA
>CM059194.1:13453765-13545877 GCA_030323885.1 Branchipolynoe longqiensis | reverse complement strand
CTGCGTAAGGGGTGAGTTTTCACCCAACCCGCGGTCATACGCCTTTCTGAGTCTCCGTAAGAATGGGCAGCGAGTGACTCGCTGCCTTTTTGCACGTACGACTCACTTCACGGTATGACACTTTTTTTTATGTGGCTCACTCCGCCGAAGGGCATTCTGTGCCGTTTTTCCATAAATATCTGTTGTTCTTGTCAGGAGGGGCCTGACCCCCCACGTTTGTCCAAGGTTGACCTATGTAAAGACTGAGCCAACATAAACCCCCATGTTTGTCCAAAGCCTGACACATGAAAATACTGAGCCTACATAAACCCCCACATTCGTCCAAAGCTATCAAAAAGAGGCCCCTTACTCGGCGGGACCGATTGGCTGAGGTTGCATTGGTGGTCCGGCAGTGCAGGATAGTGACAACAGTAGTTACAGGCATTTATTAATTTATGCATTTATTTATGTATTCATTTATTTATTTATTTAATTATTTCTATAGTTCACCGCGTTGCATTACGCTACCGACGATAACCTACGAACGCATTGATAGTGTTGTGACATTACAACATTGATATAGGACGCAACCAAATCCCGAATGTATTTTTGCTGTGTGGAAATCATGGAATAGACTTTTCTTCTACTGCATCAACTTTTTTTCTACTGCATGTAGTTATGCAGTAACAACCATGGTTTACCTTAAGGTTTGTTTGCGGCTGCACTTTTTGCTTCCCGCCATAGGCACTAGGTGGTGCCATCATTGATCTTCAGGGTTCTAACCTAATGTCTCCAGGTGGCAGCACCGGACAACAGAGGTCAGACGGTCGTCTTCTTTTCTACTTGCAAATCTTCACGCCCGATGGCACCACCTGCGTGAAAGATACTTCATTTCGTTACCACTAGGTGTCTGACCGCTTGACCGATTGACCGATTGACCATGCCTCGCCTTACCACACTGCTCGCACACCAGCTCAAATCTACTCTCACACTCGCACACCTCACACACTCGCACCTATCACCTCCTATCACCTCCTATCCCCAACGCTCACCGATGTCTTCTTGTGGTGTCCCCGACTCTAAACGTGTGAGTATTTGACTTATATCCATCTATATATGGTTTGTGTGTTGTGGGGTTCTGTATTTGACCGTCAAATTTCTTGAACTCTTTAGTAATTTCTACTCGATTGAAAGATGTCGATATAACTATGTCTAAATCTGTAGGTTTAATAATCATTATTTAGGTTTGCTTGGTTTTGTTTTTGCAGACTGTGGTTTCCACCACAGCTGAGCAGCGAGCTATGCTGCAGCGGTTCTACAATCAAGGGCTTGTAAGCACATCTAAGGCCTTCGAGCCGGCACTGCTGCGGGCTGCAGAGGCCGCCAACATGTCGTTGCGCGCAGTCAAGGTTAGAATAAATTAATCATCTTACCCCCCTTCCGAAATTAGTTGTTATGTAACTAGTAAGTAACCTGACCCCCAGTGGCCCCACCTACCAGGAGCACTGGAACCACCCTGCCCGGTTACAGGAGTAATGGAATCAAAGCTCCCGCCAAAAATGCCACGTGACCTGATTCGAATGTAACCGCCTCAAAACTCAAATCTTATTGAAGGAAAGCAGAGTTTATTAGTTAGTAATACAGTGGGAAGGAGCTGAGCTGCTTTGTACCCCTGAGCCTGTTTCCGGTTAGACTCAGCCAATCAAATGTGTAGTTTTCGCTTTTAAATCTAAAGGATTTTAAATCTAAAGGATTATTAAATAGATAACACTTTACTTGCCCGTGCACAATCCTCTGAACCAAATACATCTCTCAAACATATTTCGCCGATTTTTGCATTTCGCATTCCCTTTAGGTGCGCATCAGCAACATGCGGTGAAATGCCCAGGAGCAGTGCATTCCAGCTGCTTCTGCCGTCGCGGACCCTGACAGCCTTCGCCAGAAGGTTCATCTGTCAGTCCAGCAGGCGAAGCGCACAACGGGGTTCGACCTCTACAAGTGCTCCACCCAGTCTGGTAAATTATATAGATTCCATATCAACGTTGGCCGAAGCTGTAATTATCTGAAACTATTATATGGCAATGTAGGAAAGAGGTTTGTCAATCCAAAAATTGGTTGACAGCACATCTTTATACTCTTCAATAACGGTACTGAGGGCTAATGTCCTGGCATGATTTTAATGGTTTAGCGTTACAAAGTATCTAGATATTTAGTCAATTGTTTTTCTAACTAGTACATTTTTGTTGTCATTGATATGATTGACCTTATACCTTTTTTGTTGCACACTTGGTAGACACTTGAATATCGTTACATGTAGACATGGACTTAAAACAGATACAAACAAAGATACAAACAATCATTACTTGAATGTAATTCGTAAATATTTCAGCCGCCGGAAACTTCGCCGAAAAGCAGATACAAACAAAGATACAAACAATCATTAATTGAATGTAATTCGTAACTATTTCAGCCCCTGGCACCTTCGCCGAAAAGCAGTCTGCTTGGCTGGCTGGGTGGAGAGCGCTTCTCCCCGCTGAGTGGACCACCTACACCGACGATGCCCGGCAGCTCGCTCAGATGTGTCCGGAAGAGATGACCCGTGAGGAGCAAGTTGCCGCGGTGAATGTGTCTTATCACCGTCTGTGCAAGGAGGTATATTAGTCTACGATAATATTCCCTAATATTCCTTGTGTCTGTTATATCTACCGAATGTAAAATGTCTTATCACCGTCTCTGCAAGCCGGAATATTAGTATACCATAATAATTCATAATCTTCCTTGGGGCTGTTATATGTACCTAATGTTGACCCAGATACTATTCTGTCAGCATTGTTTTATATGTCAATTTATTTTACTTGTGTCTGTTATATTTACCTAATGTTGACCCATTTACTATTCTATATCAATTTATTTAACTTTTTTATCTAGCCTTGTTAAAACAACATACTTTATTTGCGGTATTGATCCAGGCATGCCTGCTGTGCCACCTCAACACAGACGGTGAGGTCGACATGCTGTTATTTCTAAAGTCTCCACGGGGCAACATTGATATCTGCTCCGGCACTGCCCCACAGTTTAAAAAAAAAAACTGGTCGCTCTTCCGGGACGGGTTTGATTGTAACGATGGTAAGTTTTAGCTGAATGCCAATTCTCTGTTTTTCCCCCTACCCACAATCTATCACTAAGGACTTACAACTGGTGTATGAAAAGTTTTAGCCGAATGCCAAGTCGCTCTTCTCAATATCAAAACATGTCGATTTTCTAGCCTCTGTAACAAATATGCCTCTGTAACACATGTGTTGTGCTACCTACCTGTATTTCCTTTTCATTATTTCTCAATCAAAGTTATATATATCGCACTTCCCACAATCTATAACACATGACTTATGACTTGTTTGTGAAAATATAACCCTTAGTAATGAACCCGGAGCAGGCCGAGGACCTCCCGGTGCCCGTGATGGCATCATCAGCTGCCCCTGCTGCTGCTGCCGCTTCCCCTGCTGCTGCTGCTGCCCCTGCTGCTGCTCCCGGTCACCCCACGAGCACCAAGGATAGGATGCGCGCTACCTATCTGACCAAACTGCAGGATGCTATGGGTACGATCAAACACTTGATAAGTTTATGAGTATAAATGCCTGTCCTATTTTGATATCACCATTACGAAATCCATTCCCAAAATTCTAATATTCTACATCACAATTTATTTTTGTTAATTCCCGGTAAATCTAAAAAGAAACTGTACATTGCATTTTACTTATGTTATTATTGGGCAATGATTATTAGTTAAATCCTCATGACTTTCTAGCACTACCTTCAGGACCCACTGAATATATATATATGATATTCTTCCGAGCCAATATGCTTGCTTCTTCCCAGCCTTACTAACCTGTTAATTTTTTGTTTTCAGGACCCACTGACAATATATGTATGATGTTCTTCCAAGCCTTTACTAACTAACCTTGTAATTTGTTTTTTTGTTTTCAGAAGCCTTTCTTGGTCGACGTCCCGCAGGCTTCAATGTTGGAAGGGTCCTACCAGAGGCCCTTGCTAAATTAGGGGCAGTCATGGTGGGTCTTCCTGGTCCAATTGTCAACCTGAATGCCCTACGTAAGGAGTACTTCCTCGCCTTCATGGCGGCTGACATTCGGATCGTGAAGGCCCCTGTGAGTGCTCCTTTTGAGGTCTGTGATGAGAGTCCCCACCGACCTGTCCAGGTATCTCCCACAATTCCGTGCGCGTCAATCTCTACCGATGGCGAAGCTGCAGTTCTCCCAACTGTAGCTGCGCCCTTGGTGGAGACTGACAGCACTTGGGAAATGGCTGTTGTGCCCATAGCCATCGAGAATGAGGATGGCGTGCTACTTGGTTGTAGTCAACCTTCCTCCTCGTTGGCTATGAGCCCAGCTGAGGTTTGTGCATCTCCTTCGCCACCGCAAAACCGAAAGGCTTTCAAGCAGTCATCCCTGCTACAGTATATCAAGTCGACTAGTAAGGGGCAGAAGCGCGGTGCTCCCCCATGAATCTATATGTAATATATATATATATTTGTACAGTAAATGTATTTGTACAGTATTTGTACAGTAAATGTAAATAATATCTATATATTGTATATATCTATATATTTGTACAGTATTTGTACAGTAAATGTAAATAATATCTATATATTGAATAATTTTGTAATTCCAGTTCAACATATGTATTATGCACTTGGTGAGTATGCATCAATGAAATGAAATAATAGCAGTGTATATATATGTGCTATATAAGGGATTATGTGATTATAAATAAAGAATAGACCATAGTGTTTTGGGGCCCCTTCTGGGCCCCCACCCATCTATCCACCACCATGACACTGAGCAGAACCCTGGTCTGGACACACTCCGCTCCCGACCTCGGCACTGGCACCGTCTGCCTCCTGCCTCACTTCAAAATTGTCTTCAACGTGCTCAGACGTGCTCCCCTCCGCGTTCCATCTCCCATGTTTCCCCTCCTCTCCCTCCGATCCTGGCCGCGGATTATGCCTGTGGACTACTGTTCGGTCTGCGGAGGTAACCATAAACAAGCCGACAAAGTTTTGTGCCAATGCAACAAGCTCACACGGGAGGACTCGGAGGGAAATTTAGTCAGAATTACCAGACGTTACACGGGAGAGATGGCAAAATCCTCACCGAGTAAGGACTCGCAGGATGAACTGAGCCAGACCCTGGCAGACTTGGATGTGTCGGAGGGGGAGCGCAAGCTACAGGAGCGGATCGACATGTTGGAAAGGGAGAAACGCCGTCAGATTCTGACGGATAAGTGTGAGATGTTGGAGAGGAGACGGGCAGTGAGGATTACCGCCAAGGCAGGCCCAAGTGACGCTCAAATCCAAGATGGCGGACCCACGCTGCCGCCAAAGCCAACGGCCGGCCAGGCGGATGGACCCTCCTCTTACGGGGAGCTCCGCTCCCATGCGAGGACCAGGGGACGGAAAGGGAGGAACAGGAGTTCCTCCGACTCCAGGAGCCGATCAAGGAGCAGTTCAAGGAGGCGGAGAAGTAAGTGGTCGATTAAACGTTTCATTGCTGGGAAAAAAGACCTCCGTAAACTCAATGCTCATGAGCTCTATGGCGCCTCACTCATGTGGTTCCTCGACATAGAAGGAACCACGAAAAAAGATAGCACGGCTTTCATGGAGCACTTACACTTTATATCACTGAAAGCAAAATCGGACATGTTCAAAGACTCTGTCCATGTTGATTACGACTGTGAGATCAGGAGACTCACCGAGACCCTGGGCTTTGCCGCGTTCGGCAAAGCGTACAACGCCACGAGCACCATGTTCTATGGCCACGAGAGCATGAGACGGGGTGGGACGGGCAAAACTGGAGCGGGATCCTCCCGTTTCAACTCGACGCGGCGCCTAGAGAAGGATGGCAAGAGGGCTTGCTTCCAATGGAATAAGGACTCGGGATGCGGCCGGACAGAGGAGGAGTGCGGCTACGGACACTGGTGCAGTAAGTGCGGGGCAAAATCACACCGACGGATGAAGTGCCACAAAGACTGACACCGAGCCCGCCCCGGGGCCTGCCTACACGACACCGGACCTCCCCAGACCCGTGCCGCAGCCAGTGAGTTGACCCAAATCTCTACCCCTGTCTCCCCCTGTGCTGCCTCCATCGTCCTTGACCCCGCTCCTGAACCCACTGTGGGGGACGCGCCCCCCACCCCGGACGGGCCTGATTGGCTGGGCCGCCGCCGGACCGACCTTGACCCCAGCCGGGGTCGCACGGCCTACTGTGATGCTGCTCTGACCTGTGTACTTGCAGGGGGTGCGCCCCCCTCCCCGGACGGCCCTGATTGGCTGGGCTGCCGCCCGACCAACCTTGACCCCGGGGGGGGGGTCGCGCGGCCTACTGTGATGCTGCTCTGACCGGTGGGCGGGGCGGGGGCGCTCCCCCAGGAATGACCGGTCCTGATTGGCCAGACCCCTCGGCCGCTTGACGGCCCTGGGCACAATGCCGCTGCCTCGGATGACAGCTGTGGGTATGTTAGTACCACCGCTTGTGATGGGTACGGCAGTGCCGCCGCCCGTGGCAGCGTTAGCACCACACACGACATTGTTATTGTTGCTCCTGATGTTGGTGGGCATGATACCACGGCCCGCGGCGACTGCCCCGCCCCCACTGTCTGGGGCTGGGTTGGCAGCGACCAGGTGAGCGACTCCGATTGGCTGCATGGGGTTTTTGTTGGAGAACCTGCACCTGCGGGGGACCACCATGTTTTCAACCTCACCATGATCGAGCCTCGGGGGGGACCCGGTGTTGTGGTCCGAGTATACGACAGTTGTGTGGGTGGGGCCTGTCACTGTGCCCATGTGATTGATGGCAGCCCCGCCCAACTCCTCCCCTGCCGGATGTTCTGTGAACTATTCCTCAGGGGTGATACCGACCCTGACTGGGAGTACCTCCTCAGGGGGGCTGCCTTCGACTTCCAGGTCATCAACCCCTCATGCGACCTACGATACGACTCCCGGCACCACAAGGTCCGGGACCCTGCGAGCCACGCCAGCATCAGTGACAGGCTCCGAGGTGAGATCGCCCGAGGCTGCATTACCATAGTGGAGGACCCAGCTGCGTTCACGATATATTCTGCATCCCCAAGGATGGGGGGGGGATCCGCAGCATAGTAGACTGCAGCCAGCCTAAGGGTGCCTCCGTCAACAACTGCATGGGGGAGGTAGCAGTAAAATTCTCTTACAACAGTGTGGATGATGTCGCAGACCGCATGGAGAGGGGGGACTACGTCTCGACAGTGGACATCAAGGATGCTTACAGGGCAGTCTGCAACCACCCCACCGACTGCGGCCGCCAAGGACTTCACTGGGAATTTGACCACCAGGGGGGCCTCCCCTGCACCTACCTCGAGGACAACAGGCTTTGCATGGGCCTGTCCTCGAGCCCCTATGTTTTCAGTAAGATATCCGACCTCATAGTCCGCTGTGCTACATGGGAGGGCGTGACCTGAGTCGTGAACTACCTCGACGACTTCTGCCTGATCTCCCCCACATACGAGGACGGATGTGCACACCAACGCACCCTGCTCGCCATCATAAGACGGCTTGGCTTCTTCGTCAGCTACGGGAAGGTCGTCTCTCCCTGCACTACGGCTCGCTTCCTGGGCATTGACATCAATACGGTGACGCTTGAGATGAGCCTCCCCCGGGACAAGCTCGACCGCCTCATCACTGTCCTGGAGGAAACCAGGGGCCGCCGCAAGGTCACCAAACGGGACCTCGAGCGGCTCGGGGGACTCCTAGCCCACTGCAGCAAGGTGGTCAGGGGCGGGAGGACTTTCTGCCGCAGACTGTACGACAGTATCAACAGCGTCCATCAGCCATACCACCGCATCCGGGCTTCAGGGACGACGTCGACTGGTGGTTCCACTTCGCGAGCAGGTTCAACGGGAAGGCCAGGATTCTTGGCCGCCTCTCCCCTCACCTATCCACATACAGTGACCCTTCCGACTGGGGCTTCGGTGCCGCCCATGGGGATGACTGGGTTGCTGGCACCTTCAGGGACCAGGATGACGCCCCCCTGGCCGATATCTTGGTTCACCACCACGGCCCTCCACCACCTGATAGGGATGGCCATATCAACTACAAGGAAATGTGGGCGGCCTTCAGCGCTGCCAAGACCTGGGGCCACCTCTGGAGGGACACAACGGTGGTCATGGTCACGGACAACGCAACTGTCCTCTAGGCTGTCAACAGCGGCAGGTCGAAGAGCCCCCCTATATTCGACCTCGCCTCCGTCTATATCAAGAGCGAAATGAACACTGTATGCGACGCCCTCAGTAGGCTCCCCCAGCCGGGGGGCCTCGAGCGCCTGAGAGCAGCCGACCCCGCTGGGAGGATGTGCTGCAGGGAGGTCTTCAACCACACCGCTGACTGTTTCCGCTCTACTTGCAGATGTCCAGAGGCTGCAGAGGGAGAAGCAGGCATTCCAGAAGAAGTTCTACGCGCCAAACTCCGTGACGACTAGATCAATGCAGATCCGGAGGTACCTCAAATTCATCGAGGCGTTCGACGGCGAATTCGCCCCCATCCCCTGCCCCATGGCACAGGTGGGCCTCTATGCGGTCTGGCTCGCCAGATCCATGAAGTTCTCATCGGTCACAAACTACCTGAGTGGCCTCAACTATTTGCTCAAACAGGAGGGCGCCCCGCCTATAGACTATACACACTTTGATCTCACCACCACTCTAAAGGGGATCAAGCGAGAGAGGAGTGCCCCCCACGCCAGGCCTCCCCCCTCCTGCCGGGGATGCTGTTGCAGATCTTCGAACGACTCTCCGCCACACTGGGGCATACGGCCTGGCGGGCCGCCGTCCTCTGCAGCTTCCGTGGGCTGCTCCGGAAGTGCCAGATAACATCATCCGAATCCGCTCTTAGGCGGCGGGATTTCCGTTTCCTGGATTGGGGCATGGTCATCAGCGTCCGGCGGTCCAAAACCATCCAGTTCCGGGAGCGGATCCTAGAGATCCCGGTCGCGAGGTGCCCCGATCCTGCGCTCTGCGCTGTCTTCTGGACGGTGAAGCACTTCCGACAGATTCCTGCAGCACTGGAGGCCATGGCCTTCCGCCTCCCTTCAGCCGACGGCCCCTCCTTCCCGATGTTGTACACCATCTACCAGGTGACACTCAAGCATTTCTCAGCAGAGGTCGGACTCGACCCACTCACTATCTCATCGCACTCGCTCCTCCGGGGTGGGTGCATGTACCTGTCGCTCTGCGGAGCTACAATTGAGGAACTAAGGACTCGGGGTGACTGGTCAAGCGACACAGTCTTCCTCTACCTAAAGTCCCCCCTGAGCGTCCGCATCATGAACGATATGAGGGTGGCATCCGCCTTGGCCTCAGTTTCGGCCTCGGCCCCCCTTCCTGAACTCTGAACTGAACTCTAGGCTTGGTTGGTTTGGCGGCATCCTTGGGATGTTTGGCATATATTTCCTACCAGAGAAAATAAACTCAACCCAAACCAAGCCTAGTCTCTTCTCTCCTTCCCTGTTCGCTTATTTATGTGCTATATAAGTGATTATGTGAATATAAATAAAGAATAGACCATAATGTTTTGGGGCCCCTTCTGCCCCCCACCTATCTATCCACCACCATGACACTGAGCAGAACCCTGGTCTGGGCACACTCTCCGCTCCCAACCTCGGCACCGGCACCGTCTGCCTCCTGCCTCACTTCAAAATTTTCTTTTTTACTTCCGGTAGGGCATATATTTCCTACCAGAGAAAATAAACTCAACCCAAACCAAGCCTAGTCTCTTCGCTCATTCCCTGTTCGCTTATTTATATATATATATATATATGTAGTGGTCTGCACTGACCTCTCAGGCAAGTAACCACATATAGACAGGTATGCGTGGGGAGTGTGTTGATATCAGGGAGCCTAGGTGGTGTAATGGTTAGCACACTGGCCCGGAATGCAAAGAGATGTGGGTTCGAGTCCCGCTCTAGGCGCAATATTTCCCATTTTCATCACCCCCACGACACTGTTGCCGTGATCAGGATCCTGTACAAGCTTTGCGCTGTATGGTTGTTGAACCTACCCTGTGTATGTATGTGTTAGTGCATTGCCTGTATGTATGTAATTGTAAGCATTACAAGACTTACAATTCCAGGGGGACGAGTGTAGTGGTCTGCACTGACCTCTCAGGCAAGTAACCACATAGACAGGTAGGCGTGGGGAGTGTGTTGATATCAGGGAGCCTAGGTGGTGTAATGCTTAGCACACTGGCCCGGAATGCAAAGAGATGTGGGTTCGAGTCCCGCTCTAGGCGCAATATTTCCCATTGTCATCACCCCCACGACATATATATATATGAACTTGTAATAAAAAAAAGTTTGGTGTCACTACTCCTTTGTTTGCATTTTTATCATACAGAAATACAACACTTACATACAAACGGTTTGGAACTCATAGACTACATTACGGTTCCCGCAATAGTTTACTGCAAAATACTTCGGGGGATATAACTTATTGTTATTATAATAATGACTAAATAACTAATACAATGTTAAGCAAGCATATTGGCTTAGTACATACTCTGGCTTCCCTTTTGCATAAGTGCAATAGTTAACTACAAAATACACTCCGAGACCAAAATCTAGTAGACAATGTTTTAATTTACAACAGTTCATAGATACACTTCATATACATATTTATAATCATATATATCATAGAGATTTGGTACAGAAGGGGTGGGGAGTAGAAACTTGTTCATATAATTCCATATGGGCAAAGGCTTATTATAATAATGACAAAATAAATAATACAATATTAAGCAAGCATATTGGCTTAGTACATGATGCGCGGCAAGGACAGACGGGGAGGCGTGAGTTGATAAAAGGGCACTTTATTCAGAAGTACCGGAATATTCATGGATAGTACAGTAATCTAGCATGAATAATTAGATATATCAAGGAAGATAGCGGCATCAATGTAATGAGGAGTAATCAATCATGAGTAAGAGGTAAGTAAAGTATTATATATGAGGCATCGTCATGATATATACAGTGTCAAATGTCAGTTGGATAATGAGTAATCAATCAGGAGTAAGAGAGATATAAAGTATAATATATGAGGCATCGTCATGATATATAAAGTGTCGAATGTCAGGATAATGTTAGTAGTTGGGCCCGGGAGGTGGACCCGAGGAGCCCTCAACCCTGTGGTGGAGAGTTGGTGTATAGGGATGGTGGGTGGGGAAAAAAGTGTAAGGAGGAGCGGAGTGTCTGGAGGCAGGAGGGCGAGTGGCCTGAGGCGGTGTGGGGGCGGCTATAAGGGGATGGAAGCGCGGGCGATTATCTAATAGCCAACGGCTGGAGGGAAGAGAGAGAGAGGGGGGGGGTCCTCCCTCACCTCGCATCAACCGCAATGCGAGCATTACGACCAATCTGGCTTCCTTTTTGCATAAGTGCAATAGTTAACTACGAAATACACTCCGAGACCATACACATATATAATTGAAACTTCATACGAAACACCTGTCGCCTTTTGCTCATTCTCTTGTGCACAGATATCATAGAGATTTGGTACAGAAGGCTTTTGCTCGCCGAAATATATATTTAATTCATATATACACATCTGTAATTTATAATTCATATATACACATATTTACACACGGAATACCTGTCGCCTTTTGCTCAGTCTCTTGTGCTCAGTCTCTTGTGCACAGATATCACAGAGATTTGGTACAGAAGGCTTTTGCTCAATTGCTCAGACATAATCACACACTAAATACAAATAATACATATAACTCCACTCCATATAGAAATTGCTCAACAAGCAGCAGAAGGTGAGCATTAGATGGTGAGCAGGTTTAAAAACGCAGCAGGAGTTAGACCATCTTCTGCTCAACATGTAATGCTCACCGTCTACTGCTAAAACTAAACATACACCAAAATCAACAAACACACACTATATACAAATTATACACAAATTTACACATGAAATTTCATTGTTATTTCATTGGTATTTCATTGATATTTCATTGGTATTTCATTATTATTTCATCCATTCATCATCCATTCATACACTATTGCTCAGAACCACTTTACTTCATATAATATTACTTCACATCAATTTGCTCGACAAGCAGTAGACAGGTTGGAGAGCTTACCTCGATCGGGCTATGGTGGTTAAATACTTCATTCGAGCCCCGGTTCAATTTCCAAGGTCGAATTTTATATAGGATTAGGTAGCAGGTTCAAAATTATGGTTATGGCGCACTGAGTTTTGGAAAGTTTACATATTGGAATATATCACTATAAAGCCAAAGTTTATATCTAATTTCCTGGATATTCGTAGGACATTTAGTTGGGACCGGATTGAGTAAATTAACAGTGAATATTAGGAAATAATTCAGTAGTTACAACACATGGCTACAGGACAGAACTGCCCATGTTATAACTGTGTTAGTATAGCCATAAATCCCAAACAATAGAGGAACCTCCAGCCAACAATAGGGGTATATGCTGGTCTGTGGCCCACTCATATACTTCCACTTGCCACTGGGGGAGGTCCTGTGGGGACTGTTGTGCATCATGTAGATATATTTTTTGCATACCAATATATATATGCATAATCAATAATTCACTGTGATTATGCACCTAATGCATAATCACCACACAGATGCTGGTACAGCATTAAGAAAAACCTACCTTAAATATTATTGTATTTGATTTATTTTATTGTTGTGACAGCATATATACATATATACACATATACATATGCAAACATATACATATATTAATGAACACTTTATTGATTTAAAACGATATGTATAGCCTCTCAGCTTCCCAGTTCCGAGGCTCCCTCCACCACATCCCACATATTTAAATAGAAGTAAAACGTAATAAACAAAAGTAAAATAAATCAAATAAAAATGCCAACCATTCAGCAAATATATGTTTATATATGGATACAATACAACCCCATTAAACCAAGCTCGGTTAAACCAAACGATCAGTTAACCCAAACTTTTTTGGGCTAAAGCCGGATCGGGTAAAGTCGGGTCAGGTAAATTCGGGACGGGTAAAGTTGTGTCGGCTAAAGTCGGGTCGGCTAAAGTTGGGTCTGGTAAAGTCGGGTCTGGTAAAGTCGGGTCCGGTAAAGTTGGGTCCGGTAAAGTCATGTCCGGTAAAGTCAGGTCGGGCAAAGGAGAGTCAGGCAAAGGAGAGTCGGGTAAAGTAGAGTCGGGTAAAGTAGAGTCAGGTAAAGTCAGGTCGGGTAACGTCAAGTATTATTGCCATTTTTATCATTATATATTTGTTATTATTATCATCGTTATTATCATTATTCTTGTCATTATTATTACCGTATTATTTTAATCATTATTGGCATTATTTTTAGATTTACATATACATGTATGTATACATATAATATATATATATAGATATAAACATACATATGTGTATACATATAAATATACATATACCTATGTGTATATACATATATACATATGCACCTATGTGTATATATGTCTATATATACATGCATTCACATCTACATATATGTATACATATATACATATGGAGACCTATATATGTGACTACATAATTATATATATATATGTGAATACATACTGTATTTAGAGATGACTGCATCACATATTGTAGAGTGGTCCATTTGTCACTGGTAAGTTAACCCATGTGTAGTCTGTTTCACTCTCAGACTTATTGCAAGGGGTCTAAGCTCTGACACTTTAACACTCAGATTTTAACCAAAACTGCCAAGGAAAGCTTTCAGACCTCAGGTTGCCAATGGTTCTCTGGGCTGCACCTCCACTGACAGCTGAGCTCACTGAGTGTGAATGTGTCAGAGCTTATGCCCTTTGAATAGGTGTGAGAGTGTATTGGATTTGGTTTATAAGGGTCTGTGCCACAGTGCACTGCACACACATATTTCTGAAGGAACACACTACACAACAGTCAACTTGGTACTTGCAAATGGATTACCATTGTGAAGGATCTGGCAAAGTCATCCTTACATTTAGGAACACTGGTAAGTTATTCTTCACCTGATATTGCAATATTATTTATATATTATATATAATACTGTCATGGGGGTGATGAAAATGGGAAATAATGTGCCTAGAGCGGGACTCGAACCCACATCTCTTTGCATTCCGGGCCAGTGTGCTAACCATTACACCACATAGGCTCCCTGATATCAACACACTACCCACGCCTACCTGTCTATGTGGTTACTTGCCTGAGAGGTCAGTGCAGACCACTACACTCGTCCCCCTGGAATTGTAAGTCTTTAATGCTTACAATTACATACATACAGGCAATGCACTAACACATACATACACAGGGTAGGTTCAACAACCATACAGCGCAAAGCTTGTACAGGATCCTGATCACGGCAACCAGTGTCATGGGGGTGATGAAAATGGGAAATACTGTGCCTAGAGCGGGACTCGAACCCACATCTCTTTGCATTCCGGGCCAGTGTGCTAACCATTACACCACCTAGGCTCCCTGATATCAACACACTCCCCACGCCTACCTGTCTATGTGGTTACTTGCCTGAGAGGTCAGTGCAGACCACTACAATACATACATATGTATGTGCATATATGCATATATACATATAGCTTTAAAAGTATGTGTACATGTACATGCATAATCAAAAATAAATTAAATATAAATGGAAGGTATTTAGGGTAATGGCAGTGTTTGGTTAAAATCTGAGTGTGAAAGTGTTAGAGCTTAGGCCCCTTGCATTGTTGCAATAAGTCTGATAGTGACACAGACTACATATGGATTAACTTAGCAGTGACAAATGGAGGACCACTCTAAGATATGTGATGCAGTCATCTCTAAATACAATATGTATTTATATGCATATGTGTAGAGTCATGTATATATGTCTGCATATGTATATATAGATGTGTATGTATGTATATGTATGTATGTATATGTATATATATGTATATATATGTATATATATATATGTATGTTAATATATATGTATATGTATGTATATGTATGTATGTATGTATATGTATAACATGTATAATAGGCATAGGGGGTTTGGGTTTCCGTGGGTGTGGGTGTGGCTTCCCGGCACCAGAGTTCCCGGCCTCCCGGCGCCGAGACTCCCGACACTAGGCCTCAATTCAAATAATATAAATATTAATAAAATGTGATAACCAACAATAAAATAAATGAAATATGAATGCAATAATATACAGGGTAAGTTTTTATTAATGTTGCTGTACCAGCGAGAAATGCCATATTCGTGGGGATTATGCATCAGATAATTTTATGTGTATGTATGTATATGTATATATATGTATGTATATGTATGTATATGTATGTATATGTATGTATGTATATGTATGTATATGTATGCATATGTATATTCATTCATTCAATTCAGACTCATGACTATGGTAGTTACATAATTTGGTCCATAGTAGGTAGATATAAAAATTGTTTATGTATGTTTATGTATGTTTATATGCGTATATGTATGTATATGAATGTATATGAATGTATATCAAATATGTGTATATATATGTATGTATAGGTATGCATAGGTATGTATAGGTATATGTATAGCATTTATAATAGGCATACATGGTTCGGGTTTGGGGTGGGAGGAGATGGCAGCCTATCGGGGAAAGGAATCCTGGCTTCCGAGCGCCAGGGTTCCCGGCCTCCCGGTGCCGAGACGCCTGGCAGCAGGCCTCAATTCAAATAATATAAATATAAATAAAATGTGATAACCAACAATAAAATAAATAAAATATAAATGCAATAATATACAGGGTAAGTTGAATGTTAATGATGCTGTAACAGCAAGAGATGCCATATTTGTGGAGATTATGCATGCATAATTACAGTGTTATTTATGAGCATAGCTTACTGACCTCCTGTGAATAGAAATACAAAGTGATAACCAACAATAAAATAAATCAAATACAATAATATTTAAGGTAGGTTTTTCTTAATGTTGTACCAGCAAGACAAGCCATATTTGTGGTGATTATGCATCAGATGCATAATCACAGTGAATTATTTCTTATGCATATATATATTGGTATGCAAAAAATATATCTAAATGATGTACAGCAGTCCCCACAGGACCTCCCCCAGTGGCAAGTGGAAGTATATGAGTGGGCCACAGACCAGCATATACCCCCATGGTTGACTGGAGGTTGCTCTATTGTTTGGGATTAATGGCTATACCAACACAGTACTGTCATGGGCAGTTCTGTCCTGTAGACATGTGTTGTAACTACTGAATTATTTCCTAATATTCACTGTTAATTTACTCAATCCGGTCCCAACTAAATGTCCTTTGAATATTCAGGAAATTAGATATATTTTGTTCCTTTCTAGTGATGTATTCGAATATGAAAACCTCCTAAAACTCAGTGTTCCACAACCATATTTGTGAACCTGCACCTTAATCCTATATGAAATTCGACCTTGGAAATTGAACCGGTACTCGAACGAGGTACTTTAACCACAATAGCCCGAAAGAGGTAAGCTCTCCAACCTGGTAGAAGGTGAGCATTAGACGGTGAGCAGTAGAAGGTTTAAAACGCAGCAGGAGTTAGACCATCTCCTGCTCAACATCTAATGCTCACCGTCTACTGCTAAAACTAAACGTACACCAAAATAAACCGATACACACTATATACAAATTATACACAAATTTAAACACATAAATTCATTATTATTACATTGGTATTTCATTGTTATTTCATCCATTCATCATCCATTCATACACTATTGCTCAGAACCACTTGACTTCATATATTCTTACTTCAGATCAATTTGCTCGACAAGCAGTAGAAGGTGAGCATGAGACGGTGAGCAGTAGAAGGTTTAAAACGCAGCAGGAGTTACACCATCTACTGCTCAACATCTAATGCTCACTGTCTACTGCTAAAACTAAACGTACACTGAAATCAACCAATACACACTATATACAAATTATACACAAATTTAAACACATAAATTCATTGTTATTTCATTGGTATTTCATTGTTATTTCATCCATTCATCATCCATTCATACACTATTGCTCAGAACCACTTGACTTCATATATTATTACTTCACATCAATTTGCTCGACAAGCAGTAGAAGGTGAGCATTAGACGGTGAGCAGTAGAAGGTTTAAAATGCACCAGGAGTTAAACCATCTACTGCTCAACATGTAATGCTCACCGTCTACTGCTAAAACTAAACATACACCGAAATCAATAAACACACACTATATACAAATTATACACCAATTTACACACGTAATTTCATTGTTATTTCATTGGTATTTCATTGGTATTCCATTGGTATTTCATTGGTATTTCATTATTATTTCATCCATTCATCATCCATTCATACACTATTGCTCAGAACCACTTTACTTCATATAATATTACTTCACATCAATTTGCTTGACAAGCAGTAGAAGGTGAGCATTAGACTGTGAGCAGTAGAAGGTTTAAAACGCAGCAGGAGTTAGACCATCTCCTGCTCAACATCTACTGCTCACTGTCTACTGCTAAAACTAAACGTACACCAAAATTCATTGTTATTACATTGGTATTTCATTGTTATTCCATCCATTCATCATCCATTCATACACTATTGCTCAGAACCACTTGACTTCATATATTCTTACTTCACATCAATTTGCTCGACAAGCAGTAGAAGGTGAGCATTAGATGGTGAGCAGTAGAAGGTTTAAAGGGCAGCAGGAGTTAGAACATCTACTGCTCAACATCTAATGCTCACCGTCTACTGCTAAAACTAAACGTACACCAAAATCAACCAATACACACTATATACAAATTATACACAAATTTAAACACATAAATTCATTGTTATTACATTGGTATTTCGTTGTTATTTCATCCATTCATCATCCATTCATGCACTATTGCTCAGAACTACTTGACTTCATATATTATTACTTCACATCAATTTGCTCGACAAGCAATAGAAGGTGAGCATTAGACGGTGAGCAGTAGAAGGCTTAAAACGCACCAGGAGTTAGACCATCTACTGCTCAACATCTAATGCTCACCGTCTACTGCTAAAACTAAACATACACCGAAATCAACAAATACACACTATATACAAATAATACACAAATTTAAACACATAAACTCATTGTTATTTCATTGGTATTTCTTTGTTATTTCATCCATTCATCATCCATTCATACACTATTGCTCAGAACCACTTGACTTCATACTTCACTCCATATCATCATGCTCAGGTCATTTGCTCAACAAGCAGTAGAAGGTGAGCATTAGACGGTGAGCAGTAGAAGGTTTAAAACACCCCCGGAGTTAGACCATCTACTGCTCAACAACTAATGCTCACCGTCTACTGCTAAAACTAAACATACACCGTAATCTATAAATACACACTATATACAAATAATACACAAGCATTAGACGGTGAGCAGTAGAAGGTTTAAAACACCCCTGGAGTTAGACCATCTACTGCTCAACATCTAATGCTCACCGTCTACTGCTAAAACTAAACATACACCGAAATCAACAAATACACCCTATTTACAAATAATACTCAAATTTAAACACATAAATTCATTGTTATTACATTGGTATTTCATTGGTATTTCATCCATTCATCATCCATTCATACACTATTGCTCAGAACAACTTCACTCCATATCATCATGCTCAGGTCATTTGCTCGACAAGCAGTAGAAGGTGAGCATTAGACGGTGAGCAGTAGACGGTTTAAAATGCAAGCATGAGTTAGACCATCTACTGCTCAACATCTAATGCTCACCGTCTACTGCTAACAACAAACACACACTCATCGGAACAAGACCCCCCTACGTGGACTGAATTTAATTTTTAATACAAAATTATCGATATACTGTATACATTAGAGCGTTTGTTGATATATAAAATTAGCACTTTAGTTTTACTACAGAATTAACTGAAATACACCCGATTGATTTAATACACCCGATTGATTTAATTTTCATCTGAAGAAGACACCTCTAAGTGTAGTAGTAGATCGTCAACATCCATCTGCTCTGAATCATGGAAGGAATTGTTATCCACTTCGCTTTCAGTCCCAGTCCCGCTTTCACTCCTGCTCCCACTCTCACTACTACTAGGTATACCATGCATACCGGCAACAATTCTATGCATAAACGTCTGATCCAACTCAATATCCATCTGGAATTTGAGCCTAGCAACATGAGCAACATCGTGCTGGACCATCTCATTAGCATTTAATTCTCTCAGAATAAATGCCTTCATACCCGGGCTTTCAGCATGTACAAGAGCCTGCTGCAGCTGGGCCTTACAGGATATATAATGTGACATCAGCGCAACTATCTCAAGACATAGACACCGTAGCTCTTCTTCAGCCCTGTTGTTGGTTGTTGGTGATTGGTGTGATAGGATTGGTTGTTGGTTGGGGTTGGTTGTTGGTTGGTTGTGTTGTTGGTTGTTGTTTGGTTGGTTGTTGATTGTGTTGTTTGTCGGTGTGTTGGTTGTGGCTGTGGTTGTTTGTTTGTTGTGGTTGTTGATTGTTGTTGGTTGCTGATTGGTTGTTTCTTCGGTTGTTGTAATGATTAGGTAAGTGTTGTTGGTTTAGGATTGGATCGGTGGTTGTGGGTGTTGACTGTTGTTGGTTGCAGTTGTTTGTTGGTTGTTGGTTGGTTGTTGGTTGTGTTGTTTGGTATTTGGTTGTGTTGACTGGTGTTGTTGATTGGCATGATATGATTGGTTGTTGGTGTTGTTCGGTTGGTTGTTGGTGGTGTTGTTGGTTGGTTGGTTGGTGTTGGTTGGTTGTTGTTGGTTGGTTGGTTGTTGTTGGTCGGTTGGTGGTTTGGTGTCGGTGGTGTTGTTAGGTATTTGGTTGTGTACACTGTTCTTGGCTGTGGTTGATTGTTGGTTGTGGGTGTTTGTTGGTTGTGGTGTGTTTTGGGGGTGGTTGTTTGTTGGTTGTGGTTGTTGATTAGATGTTGTTGGTTGTGGATTGGTTGTTGATTCGGTTGGTTGTTGAGTCGGTTGTTGTAATGAGGATGTACTATTATTGTTTGTTATTTGGTTGTGTCGAATGTTGTTGGTTGTGGTTGGTTGTTGGTTATGGGTGTGTGTTGGGGGTGTTGTTTGTTGTTTGGTTGGGTGTTGGTTGTTGGTTGTGTTGGTTGTGTTGACTGTTGAGTGTTGGTTGTTGGTGATTGGTGTGATAGGATTGGTTGTTGGTGGTGGTTGGTTGTTGGTTGGGGGTGTTGTTGGTTGGTTGGTTGTTGGTTGTGTCGTGTGTTGGTTTGTTGGTTGTGGGTGTTGGTTTGTTGTGGTTGTTAATTAGATGTTGTTGGTCGTTGATTGGTTGTTGGTTCGGTTCTTGTAATGATTAGGTACTTGATGTTGGCTTAGGGCAGGATTGGATTGGTTGTTTGTTGGTGTTGTGTTTGTTGGTTGGTTGTTGTTGGTTGGTTGTTGTTGGTTGTGTTGTTTGTTATTTGGTTGTGTTAGCTGTTGTTGGTTGCGGTTGTTGGTTGGTTGTTTGTTGGTTGTGTTGGTTGCGGTGTGCATTGTTGGGTTGGTTGTTGGTTGTGTTGACTGTTGATTGTTGGTGATTGGCATGATATGATCGGATGTTGGTTGTGTTGACTGTTGTTGGTTGTGGTTGTTTGTTGGGTGCGATGTGTTGTTGTTGTTTGGTTGGTTGGTTGTGTTGTTTGTTGTTTGGTTGTTTGGCCGGTTGTTGTTTGGTTGTTTGGTTGTTTGGTTATTGGTTGTTGGTTGTGTTGGTTGTGATTGTGTTTCTTGTGTGGATTGTTTATTGTTGGTGATTGGCATTAGGCACGATCAGACAATAAACACTACGTTCAGCATTTAGGTTTGCAAAATTGATTTGGCATGTTTTTCGCTTCAAAGATCACCAAATCTACCCCAGTTGGTTTGTTGGTTGGTTGTTGATTGTTGGTTGTGGTTTTGGACACCGGCATGACCAGGCAATTTGTCGATAAAAACTCGGCACTGACACGACACGACACTACGCGATGCTAATCCACCAATGAACGTAACCCAAACCCAAGTGTAAAATTGTCCGATATAATACATGTGAACCGAGGTGAAGTTACTATAATAAATTACAAACTGTCTATATAATGATAAATGTTAATATATAAAAATCCAAAGGCATATGGAGGACGTGTGAAATTGGTAAACTATTGTTCATTAGGTATAGAAGTTGTGTAATTGAATAGTCTTTAGAGGGAGTGTCACTTCCGGGCTTGGCTAGGAACAGTCTTTGGAAGAGTCACCCCACATGCCCCCTCCCCCCCGCACATGGTATTGTTATGATCATTGACCACTGCATTGTACTCTGATTGGAGGATTGAGTCATGTGACCACTGCATTGTACTGTGATTGATGAATGGAGTCATGTGACCACGGCCATCTTGAATTCTAAAAACCTATATAAGTCAATAAATTGAAGAGTCTCATTCTCTTACTTTCCACTCTTGATGCGCGAAAAGGAAGAAGGCAAGGCGGGGGTGGAAATAAGGCGTTTATTTACGCCTCAGAGCATACAGAGGAAACAAGCTCATAAGGAGCAACAGTGTAAGTAAATAAGCAATAATGGAAGAAAGTACAAAGGCTCAACAGTGTAAGTAAATAAGCAATAAATGGAAGAAAGTAGAAAGGCTCATGAGGAGCAGGGTAATAAAAGTAAGGTTGAGTTCATCAAGTGTCAGTGGAGTGAGGGGGTGCCGAGGAGCCCTCCACCGCTGGAGGAGAAGAGTGTGTAAGGAGTGTAGGGTGGGTGGGTGGTGGAAAAGGCAGAGAGCTGGGAGACGGCAGGAGGGCGAGTGCCTGAGGGAGGCCGGCGGGCGACCTTATAAGGGAAGGGGGAGGGGCGACAGCGGGTGAGGTGTGAATGCTGCCGGCCCGGGGGAGGGCGAGAGGTGGTGAGCAGCGGGCGTCGGGTGAGGCGCGAGTGCTGCGCGACAGGGGGGCGGGGGGAGGTGGCGGCGCGCCGCGCCGTCTGCCGAGGTGAGAAGGCAGCGGGACAGCGCGGGGCGGGGGAGGGTCTCTTCCTCTCCTCGCATCAAACGCAATGCTTCGCATTGCGACCAACCTGTTTCCTTCATTACCTGTAGTGCTTTCATTTGACTTGTCCACACCACCCACACCACCAGCCGGCACGTTTACAAAATGGCGACCACGACGTGAGAAACTACCGAGATTTGGTTAGTAGTGACTATATTGAGTTATTGAATAATTTCGGTGTGTTTCGGTAGCATTTTCTTTTTATTTGTTATATAATACTATAGATTTATAGTTCTTTATTTAATTGTTAGTTGACTGCTGGTTATTTGAACGCACGTGGTGTGACTTGAACGCACGTGGTGTTTCATTTTTTACGTTAGGGCTGGTACTACAATTATTTATTAGAAACTATATTACATACGTAGTATTTTTATTTCATTTAATTTGATATGCTATTTTAAATTCTAAATTTCTTGAGGTTGAGAAATATAAGGACTTTGACATAGACTGCGACTGGTGGGTAGTTGGAGTGGATAAGTTGTTTTCTCCTATTTGATTGTCTATTCTTTTTACTTTTTGCAAGGACTAAATTAAATTAAATTACTTTGTCGACGAATTTCCGACGAAGGTGTCTTTTCTTAAGGGTTACATTAGTCTTTGACGACAATATTTACCGTAATATTACTGTTTTATCACCTGTATGAAGCCTCGTGTCGCCGCTAGAATTGTTTCATTTTCGGACTACTTTCGGTAATTTTGTTTAACCTTGGAGTAAATTAGAGCGTATTAATATATATGGAGAGAGACTTTTCACTTTTCCACTACATTACAGGTCAATTCTATCGGTTGGATACAATTCTTTAACTCTATTTCTACCACGCTTTATGCAACACACTCAATTTCCCATTGACCCGCTACAAGGAGGATTTCAATAGCGTGAACAATATTTGACTTGTGGTAAGTGAATATATTGTATTAAATACACTGGTACTACACACTCACAATGCCTGTAACACGGTTAAAAGAAGATTCTTTACGTGAACAATTTGGGTTGTGGTTAGAAAATCAAATAGATTTGGGAATTTTAAGTGAAGATTGTGATAAATTGGAAGCATGGACTAAATTTATGGCTGATAGTATAGAAAACATAGCTGAAAAAAATTAAGAAAGGTTACTACAGGTTACTGAACGTGCTGAAGCTGATAATCAAAGAGAAGAACGTAGAGAAAAACGTGAGTTAGCTAGTCTACAACATAAAAGTATTGAGACCAAGATAAGAGCTCTTAAAGCATATGGAAAGTCTGTGCCTATGCTAGATGGTACTGACAGAGGTGCATTAAGAGAGTGGGTTGATCTTATTGAGAGGATGTGGGTTCTTGCTGACGTGTCTGACTTAGATATAATTTGCTTTGGACTTTCTAATGCAACAGGCACACTGCAGGAAGTGTTATTCACTGCTTTCGCAGCTAAAGGTGCTAGGTCATGGGATGATATTAAGGAAGAAATTGCTAAAACTCTGTTAACTGCAGATGAGAAAATGCACTTGAAGAGTATAGTAATGACTATGGTACAGAGTGAGGGTGAAACAGTGGCAGCATATTGCCAACGGTTTAAAACTGCTGCTAGTAAGGGGTGGAAACTACCTTCTGCTACCTTGGGGACTGACACCTATGAAATTTTCCTATAAAGATTTCTTGATTCATTGTTGGATGACAACACTATGTGGTACGTAGAAACCAATATACCAAAATCATTAGAAGAAGATTTCAGTCTTGCTATATTAAGTGATAGGTCTGTATTGAGACAGCAACGACGTGCTCAATCAAGACTAACATATTTAAATATGGCTAGTCAAGTTGATAGTCTAAGCTTTAATTCTTCTAAATTGTCGAAAAATATTCCTTCTGGAAAGATTCAGGCTGTTTCAGGGATATCAGAAGACATTCAGGCTCTAAAGTCGCTCCAGAATGAAGTGAAATCACTAAGAAAGTGTGTAGAACGCCTAACGGTATCTGAGAATAAATGTACACATACAGATGTCCACGCAGTAAACGTTGCGCCACCGTATGGTATCAATTCGTATGCAGCGGGCAGACGTCTTGAGTCGCCGCGTGTAAATATAGCGTCGAAGCGTCAATTGGCTAGTACATCTAGAAATAAACCCAGTTCAGTCAGAGAGCACACAGTGAAGTATGCGCTGTCAAAGCAACAGCGAGGAAGCAATGGCAAAGCGACGCCGACTGCTCACACGCAGTCGTCGACTACTAAAATAGACCATGTGTTTCAACCACAGACACAGCCTGCTAGTCATAATGCTTTGACTTGTTATGTATGTAATGTACCGCATTTGATGAGAAATTGTCCGCATTTAAAATTACTGCGTACTAACATTAGCTCTACTGCTTCAGGAAACTAAATAGCGCACTTGATACTCGTCCGAGTATTAATATTGATTTTATTCAAGTGAAATTAACTGGTCTGGTAGACTCAGGTGCAGCTAAAAGTTTGATACATGTAAAAGCATTAAAAAAATTGTTAGATATTGGAATAGCACATAAGCAATTGTATCCTGGTAGTAGACTGACATCAATCTCAGGTCATTTAATTCCAACTTTAGGTGTAACTTATATTTCTATTTATAATAAGTTATGTCCTTTCTTTGTAGTTGAATCATTAGCTTTTGAATTATTAATTGGGACAGATATACTGGATATGTGTAATGCAGAAAGTTGTTACATATGCATTTGTACATATATGCGCATATATATGTGTAGATGTGCCGATATATGTGTATTTATGCGCATATATACACATATATTTGCATATAAGAATATATGTATATATATGTATATAACGTTATGTTTCTAAGCATATATATGCATAATTATATATATGATGCGCAGCGAAGGAGGAAGACGGAGGCGGGAGTGGAGAAAAAGCACACTGTATTATGTAAAGTGGGGGGGGGGCAATGTACAATGTGGGGGAGTATATGTACAATGATAATGAAGATAAAGTGCAGGATAATGTCAAAGTCTTTTTAGGGGAGCAGCCCCGAAGAGCCCTCCGCCCTAGAAGGGAGAAATGAGTGTAGTTTGGGTGGGTGGAGAAGAAAGGGAGGAGTGCGTCTGGCAGGGGAAAAAGGCGTCGAAGGCCTGGCGGGCCCTCAGGAAGGTGCGCTCGCACCCGACAAAGTCCTCCACATACACGAGGGCATGAAAGCCCTCGCAGCGGAGGACCCAGGCGACTGCGGAGGTGACTCGGACGCAGGCGGCCCCGGAGGAGCAGCATCCGAAGGGAAGGGCGAGGTCGACGTAGGTCGCGCTGTCGAGGGTAATTCCGTAGAGAGGGCAGGAGAGGGGGTCAGCCCGGGGCTGACGGTAGGCGCGGGAGATATCCGCCATCCAGGTGTAAGCTCCAGGGCCCTCTCTGACGAGGCGGCGGCCCACGTCGGCGACACTGGGGAGGCTATAGGCATGGGGGGTTCCGAGGAACTCGCGCCTGGGGATGCCAGCATTGACGCTGCAACCTGGGGGGTATGAGAGGTCATCGATGACCCGCCTCTTGCCCGGGTCGGATTTGGGGCGGGTCATCATGGGGGAGACCTGGGCCCAGGGGGTGAAGGGGGGGGGGCGAGGAAGGGGCCGGCGAGGGCGCCGTGGGCGAGCTCAGTGGTTATGAATTCGCGGAGGTGGGCATGGTGCTCGGGGGCTTCACGGTGATTGGTGTAGGTAGGGCGGGGGGTGCTGGCAGAGTAATTGGCGGGGAAGCCAAACTCGAGGAGGTCGACGAGGTCGCCGTCATGGTATCCGTGGAGGCGGGCGCGCCAGGCTGGGATGTGGAGGCCTGAGGGGAGGGGGATGCGGGCGGCCAAAAAATTAGGTAGGCCCGCGATCCGGAGGGCGTCGTAGCCCCGGGAGAAGGTGGGGTAGCGGTCCCATGTGGGGGCGGAGAGGTGGGGCCATATGCGAGGAGGGTTGGGCGGTATTGGTGGGGGGAGGGGCCGCAGGAGGGGGCGGCGGGGAGGGTGTCCTGTATATCAGGATCGACGACGTCGGCGATGGGTTCGCCTAAGTCGCCGAGGGGGGAGGTGGGTGGAGGGGGGTCAGGGGGGGGGAGGGGGGGGGGTCAGGGTCAGGGGAGGAGGGTGGAGGGGAGGGGAGGGGGGAGGAGGCGCGGTTGTCATGAAGGAGAGGGAGGCGGAAGTCGGTGGTGGAGGAGGGGAGGGGCGAGGGGGGGTAGGGTAGAGGGGAGGGGGTGAGGGGGGGGGGAGGCCGGGGAGGTGGTGGAGGTAGGCGATACCGCCGGGGGAGGGCGCCAGGTGGCGGCGGCGGCGAGGGGGTTGAGGGTGGGGGAGCCGGGGAGGGGGGTGGTGGCGGGGTGGGAGTTTGGGTCGGCGCGGCGGCCGGCAGGGGAGGGGGAAGCAGGGCGAGCAGGGCGAGCAGGGCGAGCAGGGCGAGCAGGGCGAGCAGGGCGAGCAGGGCGAGCAGGGCGAGCAGGGCGAGCAGGGCGAGCAGGGCGAGCAGGGCGAGCAGGGCGAGCAGGGCGAGCAGGGCGAGCAGGGCGAGCAGGGCGAGCAGGGCGAGCAGGGCGAGCAGGGCGAGCAGGGCGAGCAGGGCGAGCAGGGCGAGCAGGGCGAGCAGGGGCGGTGGTGGTGAAACACTGCTGGCGGGGAGCGGGAGGGTTACGTAATGGGCTTTGGGAAGCGGACGGTTGGCGGCGGGCCGGGGGAGTGTTACGTAATCGGCCGGAGATGAGAGGCGCAGCAGCGCGGGGGGTCCCTTGGGTGTTGCGTCGGCCCCGGAGGTGGGCCGGGGTGCGCCCTGTGTGCGGGCGGTTGGGGGAGCTGCTTGTGACGTCAGAGGTGTGAAGCTGGCGTCTGTGTATGAGGCAGATGGTCGGGGGATGTGAGGAGCCCTCCCGGGAGGGGGGTCGCCGCTGGGAGCGGTTGGTGCTCGGGTTGCGTGGAGGGGGGGCGGGGGTTGGTCCGGGCCCTCCAGGTGGGCGCCCTGGCACTCGAGACGAAAGTCGCGGGGGCGGTGAGAACGTCCAGACGGACGGCGTTGATGGCGATGGGGTCGAGCCATCCATCTGGGAGGCGTCCGTCGGCCACCCACGCGAACACCGCCTCCGACCAGCGCCGGAGCGTAGGCCAGGGATGGGTTACACAGTCGCGCCGGACCATGAGGTTGTGGTAGAGGAGGCCTGGGATGGAGTCCGAGAGGAAGGCGGTGTGGGACTCGAGCATCCTGAGGGTGAGGTTGTACTCCTCCAGGGTAGCCTCTCCCCTCTTCACCGCCTTCATCTCGGGGTCACGCTCGATGAGGTTGTGGGGGAAGACGTAGCCCTGAGGAATACCTCTGCGCCGTCCCGTATTTTGCGCCTCCAGGATCTCGCGGACGGCGTCGGCTGCGGAGGTGGGGCTGAGGTCGGTCGCGGAGGCGCGTAGAGGCCGGGAGGCGACCGTTCACGTCATGGGTGCAGCCCGCCTCATAGTCTGTAGGTAGAGTGGGTGGACGACGGATGCAGCAGGAGGCGGGGCGGTGATATGGCGCTGTGTCGCGGGGGCGGCGCACCCGGCCTCGTGGGTGAGATCCTCCATAAAGGCCGAGAGGCACTCCAGGGCCAACAGGGCCGAGGGGGGAGGCGGGGTAGGCGCCAGCGCGGGGGCCGGGGTCGCCCCTTGGAGAACGAGGCTCTCCACTAGTCCCGCGAGGTGCTCCAGGGCGCGGGTGTTGGCGTCGATCCGAGCCTCAGCTGTGGTGACCCGCTCCGGGGCCTCCTCCCTGGCGGCAGGCCGGGGGGAGGGGGGCGGCGGGGTCACGGAGGCGGTGTCGCCCGTGGAGGAGGGCGGTGTGGCGGCTCCTCTCCTGGATGCGTGGGGGACGCGTCGGCCTCTTGTGCGCGGCATGACTGGCGTAGGCCGGCGAAATGAGGGTCGCGGAGGCGTGGAGGCGGCTGCAGGGGGGCGAGCCAAAAAGAAGAAAGGGAGGAGTGCGTCTGGCAGGGGAAGGAGGCTGAGTGTCGAGAGAGGGCAGCGAGGCTGGGTTATAAGGGAGAGAGAGAGAGGGGGGGCGGGGTTACGCAACGAAACGGTCGCGGGCTGGGGGAGGTAGAGAGAGGGGGGGGGTGCTCCTCCTTCACTGCGAATCACGCGCAATGCAAGCATTACGACCATATATGTGGATATATGTACCTATATATGCACATATATAATGTCCAGATATGTTTATATACACATATATACTCACATATGGGGGGGGGATAGGCTCCTAGTATGTGCTGGTACTGGTAGTACCCCTATCCTCAAACTTAAAAACAATGTTTGGCACCAGTCATGCCTCAATGACCATGACCCACATCCACCTTAAGTTGTGTTGGTGTAACCCTGCCAGCCATATATGCCAGGGTAGGGGTTACCCCCGCTGATAACCAGACGGGATGGCCGAATGAGTTAGAGCGTCCGTATCCCATGCTTGTAGATTGTGGGGTTGTGGGTTCGAGTCCCGGTCGAGTCAAACCAATGACTTTAAAATTGACACTTGTCGCTTCCTTGCCAGGCGCTCAGCATTATTAGGATAGGGCAAGGACTGGTGTGCTCAGTGTCAGGATAATGTGACTGAGTGGGATACCAGGTCATGGTGCTGGCCGCCTGCTTTCCCAGTGGGACAGCACTATAAAGTCGCCATGAGTGCGCACTGTCACAAGTCGTTACCCGTCCTGATATGGCCTTAGATGTTGCTAGGAGGTAAAACAACAACAAATAAAACAAAACCCCACCTGATACCTCCTTGCCCCCCCCCCCCACACAAACAAAGTAAGACAACAGGCACACAGCAACACTGGTTTGCAACCCACCAGTCCACCTCTAGCTACACCATGCTGGTCAGTCATGAATCAATGATGATGTGGTGATATTTATATATATGTTATTGAATTTATTTTCATATATACTTATTTATTATCCTTACCATTGAATTTTGTTCCTATTATTCCTAGTGATATTGATTGCTCATATTCACATGCTTTCAGGACCTCCCAGCATTCTGACCCCAGTTGGACAGTTATAGGGTGCACTTCTTCTGTAGCTCAGTAGGCAGAGTGTTGGTCTCAAGATCAGAGGGTAACCGGTTCGAAACTTGGATCCGGATTTTTTTTTTTAAAGAATTAATATTAATAAATATGCCTTTACCTAACTCAACTGACTCGGGTTTACCTGGCTTGGCTTTACCTGGCTCGGCTTTACCCAGCTCGGCTTTACCTGGCTCGACTTTATCCTGCTCGACTTTACCCGGTTCAACTTTACCTGACCTTACTTTACCCGACCCCACTTTACCTGACCCCACTTTACCCAAACCCACTTTAGCTGACCCCACTTAACCTGACCCGAGTTTACCTGACCTGACATTACCCAACCCAAATTTACCCAACTCGACTTTAATCGACTCGGCTTTACCCGCCTCGACCTTACCCGCCTCAACCTTACAGACTAGGCTTTACCCGCCTCTACCTTACCCGCCTCTACCTTACCCGCCTCAATGCTACCCGCCTCGACGATACCCGCCTCAACGTCACCCCCCTCACCATTACCCGCCTCGACGTTACTTGCCTCGACATTACCCGCATCGACATTACCCGCCTCAACGTTACCCGCCTAGACATTTCTCACCTCGACGTAACCCACCTCGACTTTACCCGACCCGACTTCACCCAACCCAACTTCACCTGACCCGACTTCAGCCGACTCGACTTCACCTGACTTGACTTCAGCCAACTCGACATCACCCGACTCGATTTCACCCGACCCAACTTCACCTGACCCGACTTCACCCGAGACGACTTTACACAACCCAACTTTACACAACCCAACTTTACCCAACCCAACTTTACCTGACCCAACTTTACCCAACCCAACTTTACCTGAGCACACTTTACCCGACCCTACTTTCCCCAAACCGACTATCTGACCCTACTTTACCCGATCAGTATTTACCCGACCTATTTTATCTGACCGCACTTTACCCGACCCCACTTTACCCGACCCCACTTTACCCGACCCACTTTACCCGACCCAAGTTTACCCAACCCAAACTTACCCGACCAGACTGTACCCGACCAGACTGTACCTGACCCAAATTGACCCGACTCGACTTCACCCACCTCAACGTTTCTTGCATCGATGTTAACCGCCTCAACATTACCCGGCTCGACTTTACCCGGTTCGACTTTACCCGGCTCGACTTTACCCAGCTCGACTTTACCCGGCTTGACTTTATTAGGGTCGACTTTACCCGGCTTGACTTTACCCGGCTCGACTTATTGGGACGTGTGAAGTTGAGTCGTGTGAAGTCCAGTCGAGTGAAGTCGACTTGGGTGAAGTCGGGTTGGGTAAAGTTGGGTCAAGTGAAGTCGGGTCGGGTATAGTCAGGTTGGCTATAGTCGGGTCAGCTATAGTCGGGTCGGCTAAAGTCGGGTCGGGTAAAGTCGGGTCGGGTAAAGTCGGATCGGGTAACGTCGGATCGGGTAGAGAAGGGTCAGGCAAAGTCAGGTTGGGTAATGTTGAGGCGGGTAACATCGAGACAGGTAATGTCGAGGCGAGTAACGTCGAGCCGGGTAAAGTCAAGCTGGGTAAAGTCGAGCCGGGTAAAGTCGAGCCGGGTAAAGTCGAGCTGGGTAAAGTCGAACTGGCTAAAATCGAGCTGGGCAAAGTCGAGCTGGGTAAAGTTGCGCCGGGTAAAGTCGGGTCAGGTAAAGTTGGGTTGGGTTAACTGGGGTGAAGTAAAGCTGGGTAAGGTAAAGTGGGATTGGGTAAAGTGGGGTTGGGTAAAGACGGGTCAGGTAAAGAAGGGTCAGGTAAAGTTGGGTCGGGTAAAGTGTGGTCAGATAAAATGGGGTCGGGTAAAGTGGGGTCGGGTGAAGTCGAGTCAGGTGAAGTCGGGTCGGGTGAACTCGGATCGGGTGAAGTCAGGTTGGGTAAAGTCGGGTTGGGTAAAGTCGGGTCGGGTAAAGTTGGGTCGGGTAACGTTGAGGTGGGTAACATCGAGGCAAGTAACGATGAGGCGGGTAACATCGAGCTGCGTAAAGTTGATGCGGGTAATGTCGAGCCAGGTATAGTTGACCCGGGTAAAGTCGACCCGGGTAAAGTCGGGTCAGGTAAAGTCGGGTCGGGTAAACTCGGGTGAGGTAAAGTGGGGTGAGATAAAGTGGGGTTGGGTAAAGAGGGGTCGGGTAAAGATGGGTAAAGTAGGGGGGTGCGTGGTAAAGTCACCCTGGGTAATGTAGAGCTGGGTATATTCGGGCCGGGTAAAGTCAAGCCGGGTAAAGTTGAGCCGGGTAAAGTAGAGCCGGGTAAAGTCAAGCTGGGTAAAGTCAACCCGGGTATAGTCGACCCAGGTAAAGTCAGGTTGGGTAAACTCGGGTTGGGTAAACTCGGGTGAGGGAAAGTGGGGTGAGGTAAAGTGGGGTCGGGTTAATTGGGGTCGGCTAAAGACGGGTCGGGTAAAGTAGGGTCAGGTAAGGTCGGTTTGGGGAAAGTCAGGTCGGGTAATGTGTGGTCGGGTAAAGTCGGGTTGGGTAAAGTCAGGTCGGGTAAAGTCGTGTTGGGTGAACTCGGGGCGGGTAACGTAGGGTCGCGTAAAGTCGGGTCAGCTAAAGTCATGTCGGGTGAACTTGGGTCGGGTGAACTTGGGTCAGGTGAAGTCGGGTGGGTAACGTCGAGGCGGGTAGCGTCGAGGCGGGTAACGTCGAGGTTGGTAACATTGAGGCGGGTAGCGTCGAGGGGGGTAACGTCGAGGCAGGTAATGTTGAAGGGGGTAATGTCGAAGCAGGTAACGTCGAGCCAGGTAAAGTGTAGTCGGCTAAAGTGTAGTCGGGTAAAGTCGGGTAGGGTAAAGTTGTGTCGGGTGAACTCGGGTCGGGTGACCTCGAGTCGGGTGAAGTCGGGTAGGGTGAAATCGGGTGGGGTGAAGTCGAGTCAGGTAAAATCGACCCGGGTAAAGTCGAGCCGGGTAAAGCCGAGCCGGGTAAAGCCGAGCCGGGTAAAGCCGAGCCGGGTGAAGCCGAGCTGGGTAAATCCCAGTCAGATAACATCGAGCAATGTCGAGTTAGGAAAAGGCATATTTATTAATATTAATATAATTAATTATTACAAAAAAAAGTAGTAGGACATTCTTTAAAAAAAAAAGTATCCCAGTTCCAAGATTCGACCGGTTACCCTCTGATCTTGAGACCAACACTCTGCCATCTGAGCTACAGAGGAAGTGCAACCCACAATGGTCCAACTGGTGCCAGAATGCTGGGAGGTCCTGAAAACATCTGAATAACGAGCAATCAATATGGTTAGGAATAATATAAATACAATTCAATAGTAAGGAACATAAATAAATAAATTTGAAAATAAATTCAATAACATTTAAATAAATATCACCACATCATCATTGATTCATGACTGACCAGCATGGTGTAGCTAGAGGTTGGCAGGTGGGCGTGTGGGTTGCAGACCAGAGTTGCTGTGTGGCTATCTGTCTTACTGTGTATGGGGGGGGGGTAGGAAGTATGAGGTTGGGGTAACCCCTAGCCTGGCCTAGCTGGCTGTCAGGGTTACACACCTGTCTAACTGAAAAACGTAGGGTGGATGTGGGTCATGGTCATTGAGGCATGACTGCTGCCAAACCTTGTTTTTAAGTTTGAGGATAGGGGTACTACCAGTACCAGCACATACTGGGAGTATCCCCCGCCACCCCCCTCCCATCCCCAACTTGTGGGCAACAGAGTGAAAGGGTGTGTTGTGGAAGTGAGTTTGGTAAGAGGGGGTATAGGACTGGGAGGAGTCTGCTATTTATATAATAACCGGAAATGATGTACACAATTATGTTATTGATTAAAAAAATGTGTATATCATGATTTAGTCATAAGTATTGGTGACATATGTGCATATATGTGGATATATGCGCATATATCCATACATATACACATATCTTACCATATATATACATATATATATATATGCATATATACACATATATACGCACATTTACACATATATATGCACATATATGTATATAACAGTATGTTTCTAAGCATATATATGCATAATTATATACATATTCACACAGTAATGTGAATATATGTGACTATATACACATATATGCACATATATAATGTTCAGATACGTTTAGAAACACATATATACAAGGATGCCCACTGGAGGTGGGTGTGGGTGAAGAGTGGGACTTCTCTCTGTGTGGTATATCCACCACACAGTATATGTGTATATGCATACAGACAGACATAGATATATATATATATATATATATATAAATATATATATATATAAATATATATATATATATAAACAGTCGTCCCCTGGAAACTGAAATAACAAAAGACAAGAGTGGTTAAGAAAAGTGTATATTCTCTGGCAGGAATATATAATATGCCCACCTAAAATTTAAAATCTGTCCTGCTGAGTGAGAGCGGCAGTGGTAGTGACCAGGCACAACTGCTATTATGCACTCATGAGCCACTCACAGGTGGCAGTGCAGTGGTGGATGCAGGAACTAAGCTAGGCATAGCAGGTTGGGTGGTACTAACTCAATGACTAGGAGTGGGTAGTAGCTAAGTCACATGACATTCAGGTGTAGAGTAAATAGAGGGAGAGAAACTGCTCGGTGGTAGTGTCCTTGTTTATATTCCCATGATAGATTATAGAGCACATATATATGCACACACATATATATATGCATATATATGCATAATTATATACATATACAGGCATATATGTGGATATATGTGAATATATATATACATGTATATATATTCATATATGCATATATATGTATAGATACTTATATGCGAATATAAACGCACATCTACACATATATATGTGCATATATGTATATATGCATATATACCCACGTATATATATGTGTATATATATGTATATACACATATATATGAGTATATATGCACATCTGTCCACATATATTGGTATATATGTATATAATTATGCATATATATATTTGTGTGCATATATATATATATATATATATATATATATATGTGTGTGTATATGCATATACACATATACTGTGTGGTGGATATACCACACACAGAGAAATCCCACTCTGCATGCACACCCACACCCACCTCCACCTCCAGTGGCCATCCTTGTGTAGACTGCTAAAACAACAACCCATCTGCCTGTATGTACATTAGTGTAATGGCTTATATGATGCCACACATCATGATTTGTTCATATTTTTGGTTATTTCTCATTAACTATGTCCAGGATTTTGATTTTAAGAAAAGTACTTGTTTAAATAGACCATGGTGGTTTACCAGTAAAAATGACTAATTCCAGAATACAAGCAGCACAATGTTATAGGCAAAATAAGATTATCTCTTTATTTTAATGTAGTTTTAATTGATTATGAATATACTATACACATGAGCATTTTCTTCATAGACACTTTGAAGAGCTACTTACGCCCATTGTAATGATATATTTTGTTAGGTTCCATCTTCAATATTAAAGTAGTAGCAGACTGTGACAGGTCACCCCTATTTGTTTCTATATGTAAACTGTCTTGCTTTTTCAAGACGTCTTGAGAAAGCAAGACGTTTTGAAATCCCAGTCGTGGTCCCTACCTGAGAACTGTCCGATAACTGAGAAAAAATACAATGCAACATATTTGGCAATAATGGCATGGCCTGCTTAGGTGTGTCTCCCAGCTCTCTACGAATACCTCAAAGGGTAGAAGAGATTACAAATTTTGAATAATCAATTGGTTCAGCACCGTTCCGTTTAAGGAAATAATTTAGACCGCTGATATAATTAATAATCGAGGAATATTTAAAAGTCCTCGCCAACCAAGTAGCATACAACGCCACTTGCAATGCATCACATGGAATCGGAGCATGAGTTTCAGAAAACTCTTCTACAAAAGCAATATATTTATTCACCTGCACCTCCCTAGCTGTCACAGAGTTAGAGGCATAGAATTTTAGTTGGAACTCCTTCTGCTCTGCTTTTAGTATATCAATTCATGTAAAGAAAATGGTTGTTCAAATAAACTAATACAGCATAAACATTTATTCTGATCTGTCCTATATATGACCTCTTGCATATGCTTATCATTTAGTCTACTCAAAGCATCATTTATAATATTCGACTCACTTCTAATGTGTACAGCCATAAATACAAAGTTATATTTTGTTGACAACCAAAACAACTTTCTCATATAATGCATAATTAGTTTGCATTTCGACCTGCCCATGGTTAATGCTGATTCAACTGTGATGCTATCCATCACCATAACTATGGAGACACCCTGCCATTCAGGTGCCCATCTTTCCACTGCCGCGTATACTGCCCACATCTCTTGGAAGTTAATATAAGCACATAGTACCTCCTCCTCTGGTTGGTCAAAATGGTGAGCGACTATCGCTTGCAGTTGCCTAGATGTCGTGAATGAATAGATGAATTAAATGAATGTAATATACGAATGAAAGAATTAATGAATGAATAGATGAATGAATAGAGGAATGCATAGAGGAATGAATATAGGTTTGAATGAATGAATGAATGAAAATATGAATGAATGAATGAAAGGTGGAATGAATGAAAGGTGGAATGAATGAATGAATGACTGAATGAAAGAATGAATGAATGAATAATAGTCTACTAATAATAGCGACTTACCCTTCTCCTCCTCCTCCTCCTTCTCCTTTTCCTCGACGATGGATATACTTGAAGCTTGCTCCTTTAGACATGGTGGGACTGCTTCACTCATTCACTCACTGAACAGAAAACTGTCAGAAAACCGTTACTTGACGGCTCCAGGGGTTTTCCCCTAATCTCGCATCCACTCCCACTTCCACTCCCGCTCCAAGAAGGGAGGATGGATCGTCTTCACGGGGTGATGTCTATCTCATGTGGTGTGATGTCAGTCTATCTCACTCGGTGTGATGTCTATCTCATGCGGTGTAATATCTCACCTCACACGGTATTGACGTGAAATAAAATATTTTCACTGAAGTGAAAAGATATCTGAGCTTCTGCTGCAACTACAGTTTTTATAGTCAGAAGAATGCATAAACCCCGCCTAGTTAATTATGCATCATTCTCCCTCCCCATGATATTAATATTCTTCTTCATTTGATTGGTCGTGGGTTTTTTTAATTGTTTTTATTGAGTGTCGGGACTTCCCTGTCTTATTTTTCATTGGATGGGAGGGTCATTTGAGTTGTCACAATGTAAAATTGTCCGATTTGATACATGTGAACCGAGGTGAAATTACTATAATAAATTGCAAACTCTCTATATAATGATAAATGTTAAAATATAAAAACCCAAAGACATATAGAGGATGTGTGAAATTGGTAATCTATTATTCATTGAGTATAGAATTTGTATAATTGAATAGTCTTTGGAGGGAGTGTTACTTCCGAGCTTGGCTAAGAACCGTCTTTGGAAGAGTCACCTCACATGCCCCCCCGCCACATGGTATTGTTATGATCATTGACCACTGCATTGTATTCTAATTGGAGGATTCAGTTATGTGACCACTGCATTGTACTGTGATTGATGAATGGAATCATGTGGCCACGGCCATCTTGAATTCTGATAAGCCTATATAAGCCAATAAATTGAAGAGTCTCATTCTCTTACTTTTCACTCTTACCCTGTTTTCCTTCATTACCTGTAGTGCTTTCATTTGACCTATGTACACCACCCACACCACCAGCAGGCACGTTTACAAAAAGTTAACTCTCCAAGCATATACCCCATTCCACTATCATCCCACACCTCTTCCCACCCACTCACCTCCCCTCCCATTCAGCTAACAACTGAGGTGGAACGGAGTATATTCTTCAAGCATATACTCTGCGACTCCTCCCTCCCTGCCCCTCGCAGGAGAGGATGCTGGGTGTGTGTGTGTGTGGGGGGGGGTGAACAGGTTTACGGTTCACCTCGAGTGGTTTATGAGGCTTTCACAGCCACCCCAAGCATCAACTACACCCAATTCTAACAGTCAAATTTCCACCAAGGGAATTCCCTCCATCTTCCCTCATCCACTTCACACAAGGAAGATTTTTGATATTTATATATATATATATATATATATATATGTGTGTAGAGATTGAATATGGATGACAATATGGATGTAATATGTGAGATATGTGAGTGTGTGTGAGCCTTCCCCTCCTACCCACACACACACACACACACCCCCCACTCCTAACACTACCACCTGTTTACTCCACATCACACCCACCCACCAAGAATCACAAAAATAAATACAATTAACTATATGTCTTCATTTCTATATTTCATTATATTATGCATTATATCCATTTTGCATTTATTATTATTATTATTATTTTCGATAATTGTATTGATGAGAAAAAGAAGAAGAATAGATAAGATGAGATTTTCTAAATGAAGTTTAGTGTCGCATTCCATAGATAAAGGTTTGATAAAACGTGGCTAGACATTCTCCTCCAGTTTGAAAGTCGCTTTTCATTTAAGCAGCAGTTTTCCTCCAATAAACTAGGTGAGTTGATTAAAATGTTTATTTTGCTATAGAAATATAGCTCAATTTAGGTACAGCGAATGATGTGATATTTATTTAATTTGATCAATTATAAGGAAGGAGGAAGACTCATTTTATATGTAAGTAAATGTATATATGAACGAATGAGGTTGTGTATGTATGGATGTACTGAATGAGTATATGTATGTATGTATGTAAAATTAATGAATAAAAGATTGAATGGATGAATGAATGAAGGAGTGAATGAATGAAGGTGAGTTTTATCAAATTGATTATGTTTATTTTGCTATTTGTAAGTGAGTAAATGTATATGAATGAGACTATATAAGAATGTATATATGAATGAATGAATGAATGAATGAAAGAATGAATGAATGAATGAAAGAGAGTTTATCAAATGAATATTATGCTATAGAAATATGTTTCAATTATGTAAATCAAACTTGAATGAATGAATGAATAAATGAATGGAAGGGATGAATGAAAAATGAGTGAATGAATGAAAAATGAATGAATGAATGATTTTTTTCACTTTTGCTTTTCATACATGGTTTACACTGATGGAATTGTTTCTGGTGGTGGAAGTGGTGGAGGTGTTAGAATGAGGTGGTGGTGTCTGATGGTGGTGGGAATGGTGTTGGTGGTGGAATTCGATCTATGCAATGCGTTTCGGCATTGCACATTTGTTTAAAAAACTACAAAAATCTGTCCTCACTTTAGCGAGGATGATCTTTGGGATCTTCCAAATGATTTTTCTTTGAAAAATTTATTTCTAGATCAATCCTTTTTATTTTGAATTAATATCACTAGAATACAACATAAATTTCCAAATTTAAAAATTCTTTCCGTTGCGAGACAGTTGACGACGTTTGATTGTAGCTCCATCCATTCCGAAGGAGTAAAAGGCGGATTAATCATCGCCTCAGACTGCGATCTGTCTTCTCCCTCCCATTCTTTAAACATAATAAAGACTCAACAAATTCTCTTCCACACCCCATCATCATCATCAGTTTTATCATCATCATCTTCGTTTTCATCAAAGTCATCAACTACGGCTTCGAGTAAGACTTCGACTTTGACTACGACTATGACTATGGCTTCGACTACGGCTTCGACTTTGGCTTCGACTATGGATACGACTACGGCTACGACTACAGCTTCGACTACGACTTCGACTATGAGTACGGCTTCGCTGTCAACTACAACAATAGCATCAACTATCCCAACTTCAACTCCCTCTCTCACTCCCCACGCTTCTTCTACTTCTTCAGTTTCGACTACACCTTCAATTATAAGTCTTTTAAAGATGAAACTAAAGGAGGCGACTAGAAAATTATTTCTGGGGAGAGAGAAAGGGAGTAAAAGCACCCAACCCGCGGTCATACCCCTTTCTGAGTCTCCGTAAGAATGGGCAGCGAGTGACTCGCTGCGTTTTTGCGTACGACTCAGTTCACGGTATGACACTTTTTTTATGTGGCTCACTCGGCCGAAGGGCATTCTGTGCCGTTTTTCCGTGAATATCTGTTGTTCTTGTCAGGAGGGGCCTAACCCCCACGTTCGTCCAAGGTTGACCTATGTAAAGACTGAGCCTACATAAACCTCCATGTTTGTCCAAAGCCTGACATATGAAAAGACTGAGTCTACATAAACCCCCACATTCGTCCAAAGCTATCAAAAGAGACCCCTCACTCAGCGGGACCGATTGGCTGAGGCTGCATAGGTGGTCCGGCAGTGCAGGATAGTGACAACAGTAGTTACAGGCATTTATTAATTTATGCATTTATTTATGTATTCATTTATTAATTTACTTAACTATTTCTATAGTTCACCACAACATTTCTATAGTTCACCACAACATTTCTATAGGACGCAACCAAATCCCGAATGTATTTTTGCTTTGTGGAAATCATGGAATAGACTTTTCTTCTACTGCATCAACTTTTCTTCTACTGCATGTAGTTATGCAGTAGTTATGCAGTAACAACCATGGTTTACCTAAAGGTTTGTTTGCAGCTGCACTTTTTGCTTCCCGCCATAGGCACTAGGTGGTGCCATCATTGATCTTCAGGGTTCTAACCTAATATCTCCAGGTGGCAGCACCGGACAACAGAGGTCAGATGCTCGTCTTCTTTTCTAGTTGCAAATCTTCATGCCCGATGGCACCACCTGCGTGAAAGATACTTCATTTTGTTACCACTAGGTGTCTGACCGCTTGACCTCTTGACCTCTTGACCTCTTGACCTCTTGACCTCTTGACCATGCCTCGCCTCGCAGCACTGTTCGCACACCAGCTCAGATCTACTCTCACACTCGCGCACCTCAGACACCTCACATCACTTCCTATCACCTCCTATCACCTCCTATCCCCAACGATGTCTTCTCATGGTGCCCCCGATTCGAAACGTGTGAATATTTGACTTATATCCGTCTATATATGGTGTTTGTGTTGTAGGGTTTTGTTTGTCGGACTTTTATGGGAAAATGTATGTAATTTCTTTAATAATTGAGATATCTAGATACAATTTGGACTGAAGCTAGATTAAGACATGTTCTATTGATATAATTCAATAAGGGTTCTGCATTTCTATTAATTTTGAATAAAACTGACGTTTTGCACTATGCGTACCGGCAAACTCAATGGATTGTCAATGGGCCGATTCACGCGAGGCAGAGACGATCCTCAGAAAAAGTGATAGACACAAGTCGTACCTGTTGCATTCCGCCTCGCGCCAATTCTGAGTGCCCCGTCACAATTTCGCCAAACTCAACAGTGTATAAGATTAATGATGGCTACACATTCCAGTTAACTTAAGAAAAATTCCAGATTGATATAAAAGAATCTATTTGCAGGTTGAAATTGAGTGAAACTTTTGAAGTTATTATTGGAATAGCAAAACTTCACTAACTTTAAATATTGTTAAATTACGCTGTAAAGAGATTCCTATACTACATAATACCCAAGAATAATCAAGATTGACCAATGCAAACCAATCATAGAGGCGTTTTTCTAGACCCCTCCAAAAAAAATGTGCGATTGCCTGGATCAGTTTTGTTGTAAGAAAATATCCGCCGCTAGTCACTGTTTGCGCACATACCTACGTAGGGGTTCTTGATCTCTTTAGTAATTTCTACTCGATTGAAAGATGTCGATATAACAATAGCCATGTTCACACCTCACCTCTGTGTTAAGTCGCCTCATCTAGTGCGCCTAATCTAGTCGGCTCACATTGGCCGTGTGAACCCGATGCTGAGGCGGATTAGGGTTGAGTCGCCTCATCTAGTTCGCCTCCAGTAGGTTGTGGGTGTGAACACGGCTTATGTCTAAATCTGTAGGTTTAATCTGTAGGGTTAATAATCATTATTTAGGTTTGTTTGGTTTTGGTTTTGCAGACAGTGGTTTCCACCACGGCTGAGCAGCGGGCTATCCTGCAGCGGTTCTACAACGATGGGCTTGTAAGCACATCTAAGCCCTTCGAGCCGGAACTGCTGCGGGCTGCAGAGGCCGCCAACATGTCGTTGTGCGCAGTCAAGGTTAGAATAAATTAATCATCTTACCCCCCTTCTGAAATTAGATATGTAACTAGTAAGTGACCCGACCCCCAGTGGCCCCACCTACCAGGAGCGCTGGAACCACCCTGCCCAGTTACAGGAGTAATGGAATCATTTATTTGCCCGTGCACAATCCTCTGAACCAAATACATCTCTCAAACATATTTCGCCCATTTTCGCATTTCGCATTCCCTTTAGGTGCGCCTCAGCAACATGCGGCGAAATGCGCAGGAGCGGTGCGTTCCAGCAACTTCTGCCATCGAGGACCCCGACAGCCTTCGCCAGAAGGTTCGCCTCTCAGTACAGCAGGTGAAGCGCACAACGGGGTTCGACCTCTACAAGCGCTCCACCCAGTCCGGTAAATTATATAGATTCCATATCAACGTTGGCCGAAGTATTTTTTTTTAAGCTGCAATTATCTGAAACTATTATATGGCAATGTAGGTTTGTCAATCCAAAAATTGGTTGACAGCACGTCTTTATACTCTTTCACAAAAGACTAACCTACACTCTGTTCGAATAATAGTTGCGTAACTAGTTACTCGCCATGGTACTGAGGGGTAATGTCCTGGAATGATTTTAATGGTGTAGCGTTACAAAGTATCTTGATATTTAGTCGATTGTTTTTCTAACTAGTCAATTTATGTTGTCATTGATATGATATGCCTTATACGTTTTTTGCTACACACTTGGTAGACACTTGAATATCGCTACATGTAGACATGGACTTAAAACAGATACAAACAAAGATACAAACAATCATTAATTGAATGTAATTCGTAAATATTTCAGCCGCCGGGACCTTCGCTGAGAAGCAGACTGCTTGGCTGGCTGGGTGGAGAGCGCTTCTCCCCGCTGAGCGGAACACCTACAGCGATGATGCCCGGCAGCTCGCTCAGATGTGTCCGGAAGAAATGACCCGTGAGGAGCGAGTTGCCGCGGTGAATGCGTCTTATCACCGTCTGTGTAAGGAGGTATATTAGTCTACAATAATATTCCCTAATATTCCTTGTGTCTGTTACATCTACCGAATGTAAAATGTCTTCACACCGTCTCTGCAAGCCGGAATATTAGTCTACCATAATAATTCATAATCTTCCTTGGGGCTGTTATATGTACCTAATGTTGACCCAGATACTATTCTGTCAGCATTGTTTTATATGTCAATTTATTTTACTTGTGTCTGTTATATTTACCTAAGGTTGACCCATTTACAATTCTATATCAATTTATTTAGCTTTTTTTATCTAGCCTTGTTAAAACAACCTACTTTATTTGCGGTATTGATCCAGACAAGCCTGCTGCACCACCTCAACACAGACGGTGAGGTAGAAATGCTGTTATTTGTAAAGTCTCTGCGGGGCAACATGGACATCTGCTATGGCACTGGCGGTGGGCCGCTCGAAACCTCTGCGGGACGGCTTTGATTGTTAGCTGAATGCCAATTCTCTGTTTTTCCCCCTACCCACAATCTATCACTAAGGACTTACAACTGGTGTATGAAAAGTTTTAACTGAATGCCAAGTCGCTCTTCTCAATATCAAAACATGTCGATTTTCTAGCCTCTGTAACAAATATGCCTCTGTAACACATGTCTTGTGCTACCTACCTGTATTTCCTTTTCATTATTTCATTATTTCGTTCAGTCAACTGCATTCTCAATCAAAGTTATATATTTCCCGCTTCCCACAATCTATAACACATGACTTACGACTTGTTTGTGAAAATATAACCCTTAGTAATGAACCCGGAGCAGGCCGAGGACGTCCAGGCTGCCCCGGCTGCTGCTGATGCTTCCCCTGCTGCTGCTGCTGCCCCTGCTGCTGCCCCTGCTGCTTCTCCCGGTCACCCCACAAGCGCCAAGGATAGGATGCGCGCTACCTATCTTACCAAACTGCAGGATGCTATGGGTACGATCGAACACTTGATAAGTTTTATGAGTATAAATGCCTGTCCGATTTTGATATCACCATTACGAAATCCATTCCCAAAATTGTAATATTCTACATCACAATTTATTTTGGTTAATTCCCGGTAAATCTAAAAAGAAATTGTACATTGCATTTTGCTTATGTTATTATTGGGCAATAGTTATAGATAAATCCTCATGACATTCTAGCACTACCTTCAGGACCCACTGAATATATATATATATATGATATTCTTCCGAGCCAATATGCTTGCTTCTTCCTAGCCTTACTAACCTGTTAATTTGATGTTTTCAGGACCCACTGACAATATATGTATGATGTTCTTCCAAGCCTTTACTAACTAACCATGTAATTTGTTGTTGTTTTCAGAAGCCTTTCTTGGTCGACATCCCGCAGGCTTCAATGTTGGAAGGGTCCTACCAGAGGCCCTTGCTAAATTAGGGGCAGTCATAGTGGGTCTTCCTGGTCCAATTGTCAACCTGAATGCCCGACATAAGGAGTACTTCCTCGCCATCATGGCGGCTGACATTCAGATCGTGAAGTACCCTGTGAGTGCTCCTTTTGAGGCGTGTGCTGAGAGTCCCCACCGACCTGTCCAGGTATCTCCCACAATTCCGTGCGCGTCAAGCTCTAACGATGGTGAAGCTGCAGTTCTCCCAACTGTAGCTGCGCCCTTGGTGGAGACTGACAGCAGTTGGGAAATGGCTGTTGTGCCCATAGCCATCGAGAATGAGGATGGCGTGCTACTTGGTTGTAGTCAACCTTCATCCTCGTTGGCTATGAGCACAGCTGAGGTTTGTGCATCTCCTTCGCCCCCGCGAAAGGCTTTCAAGCAGTCATCCCTGCTACACTACATGGCGACCAGTAAGGGGCAGAAGCGCGGTGCTCCCCCCTGAATGCAAATGTAATATATATATCTATTTGTACAGTAAATGTAAATAATATCTATATATTGTATATATCTATATATTTGTACATTATTTGTACATTAAATGTAAATAATTGTATATATCTATATATGTGTACATTCAATCAATCAATAGTTCCATCCTCTAGTCGAGGGTTGGATGCAATGGTTCTCCACTTGTCCCGATGTTGTGCTGTTCTGATAGACTGTGAATAATTCAAGCCTGTCCACTGTGAAATATTTGTAAACCATGATGTTCTTGGTCTCCCTCTCCCTCTGCTGCCATTCACCTTCCCTTCCAACAATGTACGGTATATTGAACTCTGACGAATGATGTGGCCAAAATAAATAAGTTTCTTTGTCTGTATAGTGGCAAACAAGCTTTTCTTATTTTTAATTTTTCTGAGAACTTCTTTGTTGGTGATCTTCTTTGTCCATGATATTTTCATCATCCTTCGATAAGTCCACATCTCAAATGCTGCTAAACGTTTGTACATTTTCTTAGAGATTGTCCATGTCTCTGCCCCATACATTAGAGTAGACCACACATAACACTGAAGAATACGCTTCCTTGTTTGTATTAATATCTTACTTGATGTTAACACTCTATTCATTTTGGAGAATGTTGTTCGGGCACCCACGTCACCCAAGCCAAGCGACACCAACGACATCACCCATGTCCATGACGTCACCCGCATCACTCTCTCGGTGATGTCACCCATGTTCAAAAGGGCACCCACGTCACCCAAGCCAAAATGACGCCAACGAACATTACTTGTACATTAAATGTAAATAATATGTATATATTATATATATCTATATATTGAATAATTTTCTATATATATTTTTTGGTTTACTGAATGTATTTTATTCAGTGAATAATGTCTTTTGTCAGCGCCAGAGCACTGGTCTTCCGGCCGTTCATTGCAATTTGTTGGTACATAAATGACAATATCAGTTGCAATAATAACCACATGAAAAACCTGTTCGATAATAGAAGCATAATATAAGTTGACTATTTGTCGTAATAGTAACTGCATGCAATTCCAGTTCAACATATGTATTATGGCCGTTCATTACAAATTGTTGGTACATAAATGACAATATCAGTTGCAATAATAACCTCATGAAAAACATGTTCGATAATAGAAGCATAATATAAGTTGACTATTTGTCGTAATAGTAACTGCATGCAATTCCAGTTCAACATATTATAAAAACATGGATGCTCTGCCGCTGTGAGCACCCTATGTGATTACAAAACTCTCCCCCTTCATTTCACCTGTGATGCAATTAGCCTAATCAATTTAACCATGTCTGGAAAGAGGAAGGAAAACTAGTCACAAGGATGAACAGTGAATAAGTTGTGCTTTATTGGCAGCAACTCCTGTCATCCCCCTTACATGTGACCTAGCACCTGTACTCCTCATATACTGCCCACACTATGTCTCATTGTCTCTTTAACCGGTATACTGCAAACAGTGCCTACAGCCCATGGGACAGGAGTCCTATGGCTGTGTGTACACTCAATTAGAATAGCTGAATTTTGATAGCATCAGACAGAGTGTCTGGGGTCCTGCTCTAGAGTAGGTCTGTCTCACTCCAGAGCCAGGATGAGAGTGATTCTCCTTCAGTGTGTCTGAAGCAAACTCATGAATAATTAATTAGCTGAGACTAGTGTGTGGTCAGGATAGGCCAAGGGAGTCAGGTGACCGGACATTCCCCAGCCAGCCAATGAGACACTCCCCCACAGACTGGGTGGGTGACCACCCCATTAGGGGCTGTCACTCAAGCCAGCTGCAGGTGGTGCACTCTATACATATGCAAATTAGGCTGGTGGGTCAGTCGGTGGTCTTGGGTGGACAGGATCTTGCAAACAGCTACAGATTTGTATATAGTAAAATCATTATTTTCCTCCTTTGTATTCTTTATGAACACCAAGAGAACATTTCAACCATCATGTACTGTTTCTTACAAAGGAAAGCTTTTCATTAACTCCAAACATCATATATAACAGATAGTTTACTCTATTGAGCATCATGTACATTTCCATCAACTCCACTCTTAGTAGATAACATATAGTTTACCTCACTCAGTATCATGTACAATGGGAGTGGACTTCTGTTGACATTAGTTACCTTTAGATTACATAATATCAGTCCCACTCCAGTATCCAAGAATAATAATGCTCTCTGCCAATATATAATTCTTAACCGAAAATCCGTATATTTGTACAATATGTATTATGCACTAGGTGAGCATGCATCAATGAAATGAAATAATAGCAGTGTCCTTCTCCCTAGCCTGAGGCTAGCCTGAGGCTGTATACCGAGGTAAAATATATATATATTGTAATAACAAATAAGTTTGGTGTCACTACTCCTTTGTTTGCATTTTCTATCACACAGAAATACAACACTTACATACAAACCGTTTGGAACTGATATACTACATTACGGTTCCCACTATAGTTTACTACAAAATACTTCGGGGGATATAACTTATTGTTATTCTAATAATGACTAAATGAATAATACAATGTTGAGCAAGCACATTGGTGTAATGGCCCACGGACCTCCGACTCTCACTCTTTCACATGGAAGAACACCAAGATTCAATTCAGTGTACGCTTCACCTTGGGTTTATTGAACCATCTGCTCTCCGCGGCATCAGTAGTTGTCTGACCTGCCCCCTGACTTGCCAGATCCCACATCGACTCTATAGGTGTGTGTGGGGGGGTGGGTCAACCACACGCAGTAGAGGTCAGCCCAGTTGGGGTCTGACCGGTGGTGACCCGTGCCACCACCTAGCGCAGTGTAGTGGTACTGCGCTGATGGTGTCATAGTCTCCGCTGCTACCGCATGATAGTAGAGCTCATGTTCAGACTACTACACTGCCCCCCTTAGAGTCTCACCGGTTGCAGAATGCAAACCGATGAGAATCGAGAAATGATAGAAGTCAACATGAGAAGTAACTTGAAAGGGAGAGAAGCCTTACAAAGCTATGTATCCTTTTGCGCAATTCCTAGACCTGCCTGCAGCGAAATAGCGATGTGAATCTAGCTAGCTGCAAGGCAAACATGTCATCAATCTAGGTGAAGAAAGAGTCTTTAAATGCGTCGCACAAAGACGACCTCTCCCAGCCTCTATGTAGTTGGTGTATAGAATGTTTTTTGCTGGGAGAGAATTCATACCCCACAAGTGGAACCCCCTCGACAGAAGGAAGCAAGGAACTACTCAGTCCGCCCCCCGCCGCCCCCCATCTCAGAAGAACCGTTAGCGGGGCGCTCCTCCTTCTACGCGGAGCGGCTCCTCTTCGAGCTTCCTCACTCCGTCCTCCTTGTGCCCGCGTCGCCTGGCCAGTAGATCACAGACGGTATTACACTGCGGAAACGCCAAACAGCCACACCCAGGACCCGTCACGCTCGGTGCCCCGCTCCGGTGCAGAATGCATGAAAGTAGAAGGGCGGTGTTACTTATAACAATTGAGAAAGTCTCCGCAGATACAACGTTTAGGTATGCAATACATTTTTTAAGAAGCAATGGGTGCCAGCAAGAACCCGGCCTCCTACAAAGAAAATTACACCCCATGTGCATCCTCCCTTGTTATAGCAGGAGCCGACGCACACGCTGTCATTCATGTTCTGCTGGAAGCGCTTACCATAGTTGTAATTTAAAATAAAGAATGCAGCATAAAATAAGAGCCAGGGCGACACTGCATAGGAAAATCTTTTAGTGTAAAATGGACAGTGTCTACCCACCAACTCCCACACCATTGACCACCCCGTTCCACTAAATTAATTTAGAATATAATATGTCCTAATAGTGTGGAACAAGGAAGTCAAAACGGGGTGAAAGTTGAGGAATATTTTTAGAAATAATTTATTTAGTATATATATATAAAAAAAAAAATTATTCCGACCCCTACTGCAGAAAAATAGGCAGAACACAAGAAGCTAGATCCTCCAATCGGGAGAAAGCTAAGCTCTTCACCATAACATATATCATGAACAATCGTACTGCAAAGAAAAATAATGTTGGAATAGAGCAGTACGATATGCTAAATACATCATGGTTATCAATGTAAAAATAGCACCGTAGTACTAAAAAGGTATATACAATATTATATTAGTAACAATATACATATATATATATACAAGGCGGTATCCACCTCCGTAAGGGAGATGAACTATCAGAAAAAAAATTATTTTATATAATATTAATGTGTATATTTTATAAAAAAAAATTAATAACCGCCACAGGGGTGCTGGTCTTTCAATTACCCCCGACGTGGAACCCAGAATCCCTCGGACAGGGCTAGCGCCGATTACCTGCGTGAGCAGTCAACCACCGCTAACCTAACTGCCACCTGTCATCCGAGACATCACGGTATCCAGAATCCCTCGGACAGAGGAGAGCGACGCGCAACTGTACCAACAGTTACCCGTCGTCCACCACCCTGTCACCTGTCATCTGAATTTCGACCTGACGTCCAAAATTGACCAGACAGGACAGAACGACGACTAATCGCCGTCCACCTTCCCGTCACCTGTCATCTGAACGTTGTCGTCAACGTCAGCAGGCGCCCTTGTCGCCCGCGCCAGCAGCGCCCGATGTGCCGCAGCAGCATCAGCCACCAAGCTGGCCGGCAGGCCGTGCAGCCTGTCCTCGACGCTGAAGCCGGAAAGATCCAAAGTGCGCAATGAACCATCCCAACTCCGGAAGTCCGAGTGGAACGCGGCAGAAAAAGTCGTGTCGATATCGTCAATGACTGCAGCCTGACGCGCCCTTTGCTCGCGTGATACTGCCAACTTCCGCTGGACAATCTTTTTGTCCTCTACGACATTGTCGAAGTCAGCACCACGCCTTCCCTCAGCCTGACGTGTCAGAACTTCCTGCGTCTGCGCGACGACCGCGTCAAAGCCCCCAATGAAGGCTTTGACCAGGCCGCCGACTGACTCAACGCCAGAGCGACGCCGTGATCGACCAGCAGGGCCACAGCCACCACCGGTCGCTCAGGCACCATCACTGGAGCGGAACTAACCACAGGAGCAGTCGCCGCTGGTTTCACAACCGAGCTTGCAGACGGCATCCCTGCCAAGTGAGAGGCAGATCCCGCAGCCGCCGACACACGTCGCCGCGGAACCTGACCCAATGACACCGGATGCAACACCGATGCCACTGGCACCGTCACCACGGTCGGCGGAGCCCGTGCCACCACCGCACTCAGAGTGTCAGGTGTCAGCTCGGTCACTACCTTCCGACGCTTACGACGGCGCACGCCCCTCGACCCCATTACCTCCGGATCGATAGTCACGACTGGCAACTCAGGCCAGTCTCTCAACCCCTGCTGAGCAGCAGATGGAGGAGGTGGAGGCGGCGGTGGAGGAGGCGAAGCTGACCTGTTCGACCCCTGATTCCGCTGCAGCTCAATGGCAGAGCCATCGCACAGTGGCACCAGGGACGAGGACCTCTTACCTCTCCCCTTGCTTTTCCCCTGGACGGACCTAACACCCCGCCCAGAGCTCGAAGAGGCCACAGGAGCCGCTCGCCCCTGCTGGTCCCTCCTCACAGCAACAGTACCACGACTCCTGCCCCGTTTCGCCGAAGATGCGCCGCGACCGGTGTAAAGCCGCTCACGACGTACCTCCGCCGACCCAGGAACATATATAAACAGGGCAATCAACCTGTGCTGCTTGGGCAGCGTCAGGGTTTCCGTGCTATAATGAAAGTCTGTGCGCTGCTTCATCGTGAAGGACACCGCTCTCTTCGACACGGACTGAGGCTCCCATAGAATCACACTCAGTCCCTTCACGACGTCCATCAACATACGTCCGTGGCCCTCCATCAGATGCTTGACCATCTCACAGCGGCGAGGAGTCGAGTAGTACTGTCCAGTCGCCTTAAGCGTTGGACAGCCCTCCGAACCACTCGCCACGTTAAACGGTCTCGTGCACCTCCATAGAGGAGCGGTGTGAAGGTGGCTCTCACAAATATGCCTAGCCAACGGCCCCCACCGCAGAAACAATTTTGGGGTCTGCCTACGCCCGACCGGGTTCAACTCACAGAACAGACAAGTCTGTCCCGGGCGAAGCACACGGCGGACATATCCCAGACACGCCAACTCTTGCTTCGTGTAGCCATCCCCCGTCGTTGGATCCTTCAACCCTCCAAATATGTCACATAAATGGATGTTGTACCAATCCAACGGAGTCCGGGAATGACCCTCGGGCTCGGCCCAGCCCTCATCATCGGAGACACCGTAATCTCCGTTCGCGCCCTGAGGCCGCACCAGCCGCCAACGATCCTGCTCACAGACCATATAGTCCCTAACACTACATGGCTCCCGCTCGTGAGGGTCGTTCCATAGCCACGACAGAGTAGTCTCGGTCAACCCAGCCACGTTCCCCGAAAGAAACCGCGCCAGCTTAACCGGTCCACCCCCTCGCAACCAAACAATCCACTCAGACGACGGAGTAGGATCCTCAGAGATCGCATAGCCGAGCTCCACCTCATACCTTCTATTGGTAGCCCAACCACCAAGCATGTGGGTTATCCGACCCGGCTTCCGATCTTCCACCCCCTGCTCTTGTTCAGAACAGCGAGCGACCGATCTCGCCGGACGTGCAGTCTCCACACCACTACCAACAGGAATCCCGTCTACATCTATGGGCACGGTACGTTTCGAACCATCGCTATTATGATAGCGATAGTCAAATGACCCATACGACACCTTTGCAGGAGGGATCGATGCCTTAGGGGGCATCGACACAACCTCCGAGCGAGGACTAGTGTCACGCTGTACAGAGGCTCTAGCCTGCTCTACAGCCATCCTCACCTGCGCTTCTGTCAACGCACCGGACTCACGAGAAGGGGCAGGAGGCCGAAGCAACTCACCGCCCACAACCGGGGTAGACTCGACAGAGTCGACGTCCATCCGCACCACAGAACCTCCCCCTACTGACCGTCCCTCGTCATGAGGTGCCGGCGCCAGACTCCCTAAGGTTCTAGCGCCTACATCCTCAGAGCCTACGGACGGTAACATAGGGGGTCGGACAGCAACTTCAGTCGGCAGTACCACCTGGCAAGAACCCGATGAACTACCGCTAAGAGGCTGCGCCATCCTCACTTCAGCTGGGCTGAGCGAGAACGGATCCGTGCGGGACGAACTAACCGACTCCCTCAAAGCCGTCTCACGCAGCTGCCACTCCCGAAAGCGTGACAACTCGTCAGCGTTTACCACAGTCCCTGTACTAGTGACCATGGAAGCTACGCATGGACCGGTGGGTACCTCAGGGGAACGTAACGACAGGCTAGCTACTCCAGGAGGAGAAACCAGCCCAGCCGCCGTAACCCGCCGAGGACCTCTTACCACGGTCAACACGGGCGACAATAGGGGACTAGACAGCTGCGGGGAGACTGTAGCAACAATCTCCCTACCGCCTAAAGGCCTAATGGTGCCTATACAGGTCAAACCTGTTGCCTCACCCCCCTCGGCCTCATCGAAGAGTATACCGAGAGAGTCAACAGCCTCAGCTCCCCCTAATGGAGTGCTGGGCGAATCTAGAACATCGTCAGACATGGTCCACGCACAACGAACTGCCACAGCAGCTCAAGTTGTGCATCCCCCATGCCCGATGATCGCCGTACACGCTGTGTCGAGTCTGCACGATAAACACACAGACCAACACAGACGCGGCCGGCCTTGCTGTATTCCTAAAGTGCTGTGCAACAAACAAGTACAAAATAAGGAATACGCGAATAGATAGGATCAATGTCCGAGGACAAATACACCCACCTTGTCTGCCGGCAGCCGGTAGAGTGACTGGCTCCACGTGTTCTCTCGCATAACCGCAGAGTCCAGTCGGCGTACCAACCAGAGAATGAATGGCTCTCCCGCAAAACACCAGGTGCGCCACCGGTGCAGCTAGCGTGACCTACATAGGAACCAAGCTAATCCACCCGACGGCGGCATTCCCCGTCCCCCGCAGTACCGCTGACGTCACCGCACCACGTGGTCACGGAGAAACCCCAACCGCAGAATAATAGGGTGACCTAGTTAGCTCAACCACAAAGCCCGCCCGCCAGCTAGTGCACAATACTGAGCCACCCCCGGCGACAAATCCCCGGCCCTCACGCAGTACCCACCAAACAACAACACGTACTGCATAGCGCCAGCAACCCCTCGCCCGGTTACACGCACATGCTATAAGTGACCCAATTACGCCTAACCAACAGTCGCACCAGTTACACACCCCATGCCCGCAGCAAACACAAACACTCCCCCGGTTATAGCAGAAAACACGCAGTACGCCCCGTCAACCATAACCAACGCGTTAGCCAAGAAATAGCAGATAATAAACACACAGCTTAGGCAAAGGCATTACGCAGAACAGTAGTAACTGCGCCCATTCATTGGTGCCCCCGGGGCCTCCGGTCTTTCCCCATCAATCTTAAATAACTGCGTAGTAAAGTTTAACTGAACATATGTACTGCGTTACTCGTGTGACAGCGATCAGCGTATCTGATGTACAACCAACCCCCGGAGACCAGACAACACCAGGGTGGAGTAGCATAATACCTACTACCCCACCCCATACCAGTTATCTGCGTCGTAATGCTAAACGCTCAGATCGCCGCACAGGCGGTGCATCCGAACCCACATCAGACCCCTGTCCAACTGGCACAAAGTCGCTGTCACTATCCGAGCTACTGCGTACAGAAACAACACTATCGACCTCAGACACTGATCTAGAACGACGCCGACGTTTATTTTTCCGCTTATTAGGCCTATGCCGCCTAGGGCACATAGCCTCCCCCGCAGTAACTGGAAGCCCAGGTACTTTCTTCTGACTAACCACATCTATAGTGCCAGCCTCCACCCTCGCAGGTGCGGGCTCGTCCCCTACATGTGCATCAAGCCAGGATGATGGTCCAGCGTTCCTAGACATCTGCTCGGTGTAAAGCTTAAGACGTCTAACGTTAGATTTATGGTATTTACCATCCTTGCCCTTCATAATAACTGTGGTGTCAGAGACAACTTCTGTTACAGTAAATGGACCATCCCAATTCTTTGCGAGTTTGACCCGAACTAGCGGCGCATGATACCGCACCACTCGGTCCCCCACTTTGAACTGGCGCCACGCAGCAGGCCCGTAGTCAGATTTCTGATGAACCGCTGCCCGACCTAAAGCATCGCGAACTGCGCTATGCGCGTGGTGAAAGCAAGGCTCCAACCATCTTACAAACACGATCTCACAAGGCCGGTCTACTTGACGATTCACCACCCCAAACTGCAGATCAGCTGCTAGTCGGAGCTCCTCCCCAAATAGTAACCTGTTCGGAGTCACACCCGTAGATGCGTGCTCCATACAGTTATATGCGTGTGCCACAAACTTGACCTGTAAATCCCAATCATCTTGAAAGTCATTTACGGTACAAGCCAACGCAGATATCAACGTCTTATTAAAACGCTCTACCATACCATCCTCCATTGTGGACAGTACGGGTTCGTACACGTTTTTTTAACGCCCAGCAAGCGCAACATGGACTGGAACAGTGTGGACTCAAATTCCCGTCCTTGATCCGAATGGATCCGCATCGGGGCACCGAATATCAAAACCCAGTTATCCACCAACGCCTGCGCTGCAGTGGGTGCAGTGTGATTTTTTAAGGGGTACACTTGCACGTACTTAGTGTAATAGTCTTGGACTACCATCATCACCACATTCCCCCTTGACGTCGTCTTAAACCCGGACACAAAGTCACACGCTAGACGGCGCCACCGATGCCCAGACAATTCCTGAGTCAACGGTAACTTAGCGATCCCCTCCCCTGGCTTAACCACCTGACATTTATGGCATGTGCGTACCCACCGCCTAATATCAGAAGTCATGCCAGGCCAATAGAACCGCCAAGCTAAACGCTTGGTGGAGCGAACACGCCCAAAGTGCGTGGCTGTAGAATGCCCATGACAAAACAACAACACATCATCGCGCAATGCAAATGGCACGACGATCTGCAGGCGACTGCGTAGGTCTTCACCCACTACCTTCCACCTGCAGAGCACACCCTCATGCAGTTCCAGCAGATCCCATTGATTTATAATCTTACGAGTCTCTGCATTCTCCACTGCCAGCTCGTCACGCAGAGGTTTTAGTGCGGCCCACCTCCAACCACCTGATCACACGCAGTATGGAGGGATCTTGGCGCTGCGCCAAGCAAACCGCTGATAACGTCCAAAGTTCATCATCATCTATGTCTGCCAAACCCATCGCAGAAATTGCTGCGAGCACACAATTATGCGCGCCACAGTCCGTGCAATCACCCCGGCCGCACGTACGCACCGGGATTCTACTCAGACTATCTGCGTTGATATGATCCACCCCTTTTCTGTACACAATGTGCTCATTCGTCACACCGTATTCAGATAACGTGGACAACCAACGCCCCATCATGCCCTCCGCCTCCTTGAAATTCAACAACCAACGAAGAGAATGATGATCAGTCCGGAAAATAAAATCCGACCCTATCAAGAAATGTTTCCACTTCCTGCTGTACACAACGATAGCCATTAACTCACGCTTCGTCGTGCAGTAATTCCGCTGCGCTTTATTAAGTTTGTTACTCGCAAAAGACAACGGGACCTCCACCCCATCCTGCACCTGACTTAATACGCCTGAGATCGCAAACCCTGACGCATCAGTGTCCAGAATGAACCGCCCCACTGCCCGCGGATATCGCAGCACTGGGGTCTGAGTAAAGGCACGTTTCAAGCCCAGAAATGCCGCCTCCTGAGCGTCGTCCCACACACATTTTATTTTCTTTGCGGTAACGACCAAGTCCTGCAAAGGAACAGCTAACCGTGCAAAATCAGCAATGAAATCGCGATAATATGACACAAACCCAAGGAATGATCTCACTTCCTTCATATCCTCAGGTCTGGGCCACCCCGCAATTGCAGAGAGCTTTTCCGGGTCTGCCTTAATCCCCTTCGCAGAAACTACCAGCCCCAGGTACTGCGTCTCGCGCCTAAAAAGTCTACACTTTGAAGCCTTGAGTCTCAGCCCATAGGAACGTAAACGATCGAACACTGCTTGAAGCCTATCCTGACATTCGGTTAGTGTCCGACCAAAGACAATGATATCATCCAAATACACCAAGCAAATCTTCCACTGAAGACCAGCTAGCATATCCGTCATCATCTTCTCGAAAGTGGCTGGAGCATTACACAACCCAAACGGCATCACGTTCCACTCAAATAAGCCTAAGTGAGTACTAAAGGCAGTCTTAGCAATATCCCCCGGATCCCTAGCAACCTGATGATACCCAGATTGCAGATCCAGAGTGCAAAACCACTCATTACCCCCTAAACTTTCGAGCGACTCATCTATGCGCGGTAATGGGTAAGCATTCTTCCCCGTCACAGTATTGAGCTTTTTATAGTCAATGCAAAAACGGATTGAACCATCTTTTTTCTTGACTAAATGGACAGGTGAACTCCACGGTGAATCACTACTCCTAATCACCCTACTATCCAGCAGCTTATGCAGCTCAGTCTCCAGTGCCTCCTTCTTGGAATGCACAAAACGCCGATAGGGAATCCTAAAAGCAGCCGACTCACCGACATCAATGCCATGCTTCACCACCTCAGTCCAGCCCAATGTCTCACCAGGCACTGCGAAAACCTGGATATTTCTACCCAGAAATTCAACTACCCGAGAGCGATCAGACTCATCAACCACCTCACACCCCATAGCCAAAGGTATAAGATGGGCAGGCAAGCTCCCATCGAGGGTCCGAGATACCACAGAAGGTGCCACGCACTCCTCCGTCGTACCAAAAGTAACCACATCGGCCACCGCCCCCAATGCAGCAACGCCCACTTCCCCTCTACTACTCACAACACTAGAAGGGCACTCCAACTGCGCCGCCCGCGTGACACGCAGTACAGGCCAACCACTGCTCCAATTACCCGGTAACTGCGAACACCGCGCGCAATGTTTACACCAGATTGTTTAGACAACCCCGCCTTAGCGTATTCACAATGAACATTACCAAAGTCAGTAGCCTCACTCAACAACCCGATAGTCGTACCCCTCTGTAACCTAACCGCATAACGATTCGGATTAAATAACGGCACAACCGAGTCAACAGGACTCCACACTAGCGTATTCTTACCTACAAATCCCAGTTCCTGCAACTCTAAGACCATCAGTTCAAATAGGCTCTGGTGATCACCGTCAACCCCTACAGCTGTAATTTTAACATCACAACCGGTCATCGGAGCAATGCGACAGCAGACACAGTCTGACTATCGCAACGTAATTCACACTGCACCATGAGTTGATACGGATATCGAAGATATAGGCTGCCTGCCTGCCGCAGCTCACAACCATAATACTCCAAAAATTCTGCACCCAAAATACCATCTTCTGAAATATCGGAAACAGTAGGGGCATAATGGAATATTTTCCCCCCGATCTCCAGAGATAGTATGGCTTGTCCGTACTGCTTGAGTGGTGCACCGGTGACAGTGACAGGCTTCACGCTATTATCGAAAAACACCTTATCACCATCTAACTTATCGAAGAATTTCCGTCCAACACATGTGACCGCAGCCCCACTGTCTATTAAAAAATACCCGATAGTTCCTCTAACACACACTCTCACATACCACCGTTTTCCGTCCAGAGTCCAGAAAGTGGAATCCACGAATAAGCGTTTACCACAAGGGTGAGACAGGTCGCACCCCTGACGCTGTACTATAAATTGCATACAGTCGTCCAAAGGTGCGGGAGCCAGAGCAGAAACGCAACGCGCTATCTGCTCCATGCCATCCTACAATACCGACTCCACTGGGATAATATCACCAGGGGCGATCACCGGCGGTCCCGCGCTAGCATCAGACTGCACACCGGCTTCCTTGATAGTCAACACCCCATCCGTTTTGGCGGTATCCGGGCTTGCCAATTGGGTTGGGCCTAAGCCCAAACGGTCCAACCCTAGGCGTTTAAATTAGGCTTAGCCTTAACGTCCCTATCTTTACGGAGACACGCCAACCTTGCCCGATCAACACCCGAGTTGTCCCTACCCTCGCGATCACCGGCTATCACAGCCTCCTCGAGAGTATGTTTTACTCCAGTACATTGTATAGGCCAATGACCGAAAGCAAAGCAACGACCACATTCGTGATCACGAGCACGCGTATCTTTCTTAACTACGTGCCTGCGGGCAGATAACCCAGATGAGCCAGACCCACCCGTTGCTACCTGTGCAGCAGATTTCTGCTCCCCCATCACATCACGCATCCACCCCTGGACCATCGATTTAGTGATAGGTGGTGATTGATAACCCCCCCCAGAGCTCGCCCTGAAATTGCCACCATCCCGATAGCCACCCCCAGACGAACCCCCGATAGGAATTACCACCACGATAGCTCCCCCCAGAACCACCCCGAGAGTATCTACCGCCGCCATTACGCCGAGGATCACGTGGCGCGTTATACGCAGCCACCTCAACCTCAAACTCACTATCCAACTCATCTGATAGCCGAATATCCTCTACCGCAGTCGACCGCCCAGCACGCAGTGCCTTGGCGCAGTAATCATCGACCACCTCAAACATCTCTTCCAGAGACGACTTGCCCGGCCGCCACCGGTCATAGGCGGCACGCTGCTCACCCGGATCAATGAGTGAGCACACGAAACGCTCGACTATCTTACCCCCCCCCCGCACACGAAACGCTCGACTATCTTAGTCTCGATCGCACGCTCACTCATCCCAGTATCTCTAGCAGCCTCCCGCCCATCAACCTGCAGCTGTAGACCGTACGCCCGGTACGATCCATCACGGGCAGTTTGGACGCGCTTCTTCCATTGGTACCACCGCGCCATGGGGTCCACTGGACGAAACTTGTACGAGATGATAGGAAGCAACTCCCTCATCATCGTCAACCCATGGCGCCTCCATGCGTCCACGCAGTCCTGCGCCGGCCCATTCCTCAACAGAGGCAACATCTGAATAAGAGCCACTCTCTCATCCCACATGTTAGACCGTATATCCAACGTAAAATCCCGCCACCAGGTATTCCACTCCTGCTTAATACCTGTAAATGGCTTAGGACGCAGCGTTGGAATACGCGCAGAACCTGCCACGGGATACCTTAGAACATTCTCATCAAGTTCTAACGTATCCCGATTACATGACTCCCAACCGGCCCCACCCCCAATCGAAGCAGGCTCCCGAATCACATCCATTATTGCAGGATGATTCCGGAACAACCACATCTCTTCCACTGAGTACTGGCGGCCCACCGGCAGCCCAGGCAATGACGCAATCAGAACTGCGTCACCCCCCCCACATACCGGGTCAGGAATCCTCTCCTTCCGTACCTCCTCATGAGTCGTAGTCACCGCTGCTACCGCGTGATAGTAGAGCTCATGTTCAGACTACTACATTGGCTTAGTACATAATCTGGCTTCCCTTTTGCATAAGTGCAATAGTTAACTACGAAATACACTCGAGACCAAAATCTAGTATACAATAATGTTTTAATTTACAACAGTTCATAGATACACTTCATATACATATTTATAATGATATATACACATATATAATTTAAAATTCATACGAAACACCTGTCGCCTTGGTACAGAAGGGGTGAGGAGTAGAAACTTGTTCACATAATTCTATATGGGCAACGACTTATTATAATAATGACAAAATAAATAATACAATATTAAGCAAGCATATTGGCTTAGTCCAACACCTGTCGCCTTTTGCTCATTCTCTTGTGCACAGATATCATAGAGAATTGCTACAGAAGGGGTGGCGAGTAGAAACTTGTTCATATAATTCCATATGGCAAAGGCTTATTATACTAATGACAAAATAAATAATACAATATTAAGCAAGCATATTGGCTTAGTACATAATCTGGCTTCCCTTTTGCATAAGTGCAATAGTTAACTACGAAATACACTCCGAGACCAAAATCTAGTATACAATTATTTTGTATTTACAATAGTTCATAGATACACTTCATATACATATTGCGAGTCAACGGCCGCTGTCAAGAGCAGGGAGCACACATATGCAATGTGGACGATGCGGATATATGCACATACCCGGACAATGCCCAGCAAAAGGGAAACAATGCTCAAAGTGTTGACTAATAGGACATTTTTCGAAAGTATGCAAAACAAAGAAACAAAACCATGCGAGTCTAAACATGTTACAGGTAGACAACCACAACACACCCAGCGGACGCTCAAGATGACTTTGACGATGACCACGATTTATTTGTTGGATGCGTATCAAAGCCAAATGAACACGATACAAACATATGGTTTACTACCATATCGTTAGGCTCCCAGAAAGTCAAATTCAAGCTGGATACAGGCTCGCAAGCAAATATAATACCCAGAGGCGTATGCAACAAGCTCAGCAACGTCGTACTAAAGCCAAGCAAGTGCACCCTGATCACGTTCTCGGGCGAATGAATTCGTCCGGAAGGGGAGGCAGAGATCGTTACAGACGGTAAATTGATGCGATACCAGGTTACAAGCAGTGGATGCCCAATACTAGGAAGTGAAGCCTGCACGAGGCTAGGGCTGATTCAACGCGTCAACATAATATCAAAGAGAAGGGAGACTACCACACGGCAACCAACCACAGTCAAGTCCGACGAGCCAAGTGCACAACGCCTGGTAAATAAATACTCAGACATTTTCGAAGGGTTAGGCAAAATTAAAAGTGATGCTGTAATACACATAGATAATGATGTAACCCCTTGTGTAGACCCACCTAGATGCATACCACACGCAATAGAAAATCATGTAAAAGAAGAACTAAAAAAAATGATCGGCTAGGGGTAATCGTTGAAGAAACAGATCCCACCCCCCTGGGTTAACTCTATAACTATAGTTAAGAAGCCTAACAAAATACGCATATGTTTGGACCCAACTAAATTGAATAGAGCCATATTAAATAGCCCTTATCCTACAAGGACAATAGAGGAAGTAATCGCTAGAACCTCAGACGCAAAGTTTTTCTCAGTAATCGACGCAAACAGCGGTTACTGGCAAATAGAACTAGATCTCAAAAGCAGTAAATGATGTACCTTTAACACACCATGGGGGCGGTATCGTTTCACCAGATTACCTTTCGGCATCAAAACGGCCGCAGACATTTTTGTACAAGAAATGAACAAACTTTTATACGGGCTACCTGGAGTGAACGTCGTAACAGACAACATACTGGTATATGGGTCAACAATTGAAGAACACAATACTAGAATAGAAGCGGTGTTCAAAAGGGCCCAAGAGGTCAACTTAAAATTTTATCCAGACAAATCTAGAATATGCAAAAAAGGAGGTAAATTATGTAGGACATACACTGACCCAGTCAGGCGTTAAGCCAACCAACGAAAGAGTGCAGGCAATCATCGACATGCCTGAGCCTAAAGACAAAGCAGGAATACAGAGGTTCTTAGGCATGGTCGGGTATGTAGGGAAATTCATACCAAACATGTCAGAAACAGCTAAACCACTACGTACGATACTAGAAAAAAACGTTGAATGGCACTGGAATTAAAAATAAATGACAACATACAATACTTGAACAACGAGGGCCAATGGAGCCCAGGAACAATAGTCCAAACCAACACACCAGGCCACAGAGACTATCACATAAAGAACACAAGAAACAAAATATTAAGGAGAAATCGTAAATACATTTTCAAAGTACCAGATCAAATAACAAAACCAAGTGAGGCAAAAGCAAAAATAAACAATGCAGTGTGCGCTCCGGCAAGGCAATCATGTGCTCCAGCTACAGACGAGTCTCATTATGTAACACGATACGGTCGAGTGGTACGCCCAGCCGGAACGTCAAGACGGACAAACCGCTAAACAAGGGTCGGAAAAAAGGGATATATCTGTACATAACTAATAAACGATAAGCGAGCCGTAAGCCTAGTATTGAGGCACAGGTCAACACATGCGAAAACAAACGTAGAAAACTAACACATAAGACATGTTTCACCGGTTGTTATACAACAACGTTGAATACTAACACAAAGAAAAAAAAGGGATGTCACATTTTAATGATAAGTTGATACCGAAACATTGCGAGATGATGTTAATGACAAGATAAATAAGAAACCCCAAGGAAAATTGTCACCAATTAAACACTTATAACCTTCTAAAAAAAAGAAAATTTAAAAAAAAAAGAAAAAAAAAGGGAGATGTGATATAAATAGATTGGGGATACCCCACCACGTGAGAGGGAACCCCGCGTGACGTCATGACGGCGGGAAGGCCGTAAATAAACCAGTACTTAACAAGCACTCATTGAGTCGAGTCGTATGTGTAGGCATCCAACTGTTACAACACCCATTGCATTTGTTTAAGTTTAATTACAGGACAAATATTTAAAAAATCATAACTTTCTTAATACTAGAACAATATGCATGATCGTTCGATCATTTAAAAGCATTTGTTTGGCTCTTTTCAATGACATGATAGGTTCGAATACGATCGTAGACATATTGAGTTTGATGTTAGTGATCTCTTATTGCCATAACATCAATAAGTGAACTACACTCACACAATAAATACCATACCAACCCGCAACACGCCTCATGTCCCCAGGCTAGAGAAATACTGGCAATCCGTCCCGATACAGAAGATTCCTCAAAACCTAGCAATTTACGAGATTCACCGCTACAGACGCGCCCTGTTGACACCATCTCCCCAATCCGCCCCACCCCCCCCCCTACTATGCGTTATTAATAGACGACATCACTGTTCCGACTGTGCTTGCGCTGGTGAATGAAAACGGCCAGGACTGTTGGAGCAAAGCAAATAGGCGTCGGCCATGACTTTGCCTATACGAGAATTGAAAAATGTCAGTTTTATGCAAAATTGATAGAAATCCAAAACCCTAACCGTATAAATCTAATATACTCTTTTTGTTAAAGCGGGTTGCGCCTAAGTGGGGTGGTTTTATCAATATTTTACTTTTTCTGTATGGAGATTGCTCACTGCCATTGACAATGCATTGAGTACTCTGGCTATGGCTCTGACACTACTGCAGAAGCCTGTGGTATCAGAGTTTTGGCATGCTTGCCGGAATTATTTTCACATTTTGAATTTCAAATATCTCAAAAGGTAGCCATGTCACTCAAACTCAAGACCATCGGACTGTGCAACTTTAACATTATTTGAACAGAGCTAAACACCAGATTCGGCATTATTGTGCGCGATCAAAATGGCGGGATATCAGCTACAACAGTTTGGTTACAAAGCACTTTTGAATATACACATATAGAAAACATATTCAATTAATCGATTATTTGATATTTATAATAAACATTTTGCACTGCACGTACCGGGAAATGCATTGTCAATGGATGGCCGTGCCCAATCTTCAAACCACACCACTTAAGAGACAAACCGCTTGGTACACATATAGAAAACATATTCAACGAATAATTTTAAATTAAATAAACGTTTTGCACTGCGCGTAATGGCAAACTCAATGCATTGTCAATGGCCTTGGCCAATCTTCATACAGAAAATGTGAAAAATCGCTAAAACCACATACAACTAGAGACAAACCGCTTGATACAGATATAGATAACTGATCCAACGATTAGATTATATTAAATTCATAAGGTTAGGGTTGTGCCATTTTTAATAAAATAAACGTTTTGAACTGCGCGTACCCGGAAAATCAATGCATTGTCAATGGCCGTGCAAAATATTAAAACCACACCCACCACACACGAGACAAACCGCTTGGTACACATTTTCAATAAAAAAATAGACGTTTTGCACTGCGCGTAACGGCAAACTCAATGCATTGTCACTGGCCTTGGCCAATCTTAAACTTTTGAAACTAATACTGGTCAAAATTGAAACAGTAAAAAAATGAGGACGTAGATAAATATGTGCTCTAGGGCATGCAAACAAGACTTAAATTGTAGCTAGAAATCCATCCTTTTGGCCACCTGAAACGTAACACATACTACAAAGCTAGCGTTATCATCCTTGCCGAACACATTCACGGTGATCGGCAGTATTCACACATACCAACTAGACATAGCATTGACAATTTCGAAACATAACATGCGTGTATAAAAGTAAATACCTTCATCAATCGGTTGGACTTGTGGTTGACGTTGAGGTTCACGTTGGGGTTCAGGTTCAGGTTCAGGTTCAGGTTCAGGTTCAGGTTCAGGTTCAGGTGCAGGTGCTGGAGCCTCAAGTGGAGCTAGAATTCGGGCTTGAGCTTGAGCACGGGCTTGAGCTTGAGCACGGGCTTGAGCTTGGGCTTGAACGATTCTCTCTGCAATTGTGCCCCTAGTACGAATAGGTTCACGACGATAGTAACTGGTTTCCCTCCCATTGACAATCCTTGTATGGCGTACTAGTTCGGTTGGTCGGGGATTCGATCTCCAACCAATGTTGTTAATACGATGCATTGTGATTGCGATGGCGACAGAGGCAGCACTACATCGTGTCTAGTGCCCCACAAGATATATATCAGTCCTGTTAAACAAAGGACCATTCAAATCGACCAATCAGAAGCCCGTCAGCCACGCTGTCCTGGTGGGATGACCTAAATTAACAATAAAAGATTATTGTGTAAGGACCAACCGGCGAAACGCCCGGTGTCGCAGTTTCCGCCGTTCGATAAATTTTTCGGTGCGCATCATCAGTAACCTTATAAATTGAATAGAATGTTTTGGGTACGGATGTGTACCAACCGATTTGTTTCGAGATGCTGATGTTTTAGAGATTTGTCACTTTTCGGTAGGGAGAATGCTCAAGTCCATGGAAAATGCTTTTTAGTGTTGCTTTTTAGTGTTGCCGTTCCTCGGCGTAATGGCGGACGGTCTCAATTGCCACACCGGGCAAGCCGGGCACCGGCGCATTTAATTCGAGGGGGGAGAGGGTCTAGTGTGTGGGTAGGGGGTGGGGGTGTATCTGGGGACCAGCGAGCTGCGCTGGGCTGATATAATCTGATATAATCTGATAAAATATACTTTGATTTCGATTAATTCTCTAGAAATTTGGAGCAACTCTGTCAACTCCAAAGTTTAATTAAGCACTTTGGCATACAACATTAAAATTATTGAAGCTAATGTTTTGCACTACGCGTTAAATGCACTGCGCGTTAAATATAGTTTTTGTTTTATTTGGACGAATGCTACTAAAGGAGAATCGTTGCGCATATTCAATTCAATTAATTCTTTTATTTTAACTCTCTGCAAGGTATGTCTACAATAAATTGAGGTGATACAATAAATGCATACAAATTCCTTACAGACAGAAAGGATCCCAGAAAAGTGATGCTTATCTAGATGGTCTCCATGATGTGAATGAACAAGTGATGACAATAACAAATGAGTAAACTTAAGCTACATTTTTAACTAATGATTATGATGAGATACTGATGCGTCTCTTCACAGTCAGTAAAAAACAAAGTAACAATAGGAATATTATATGGATATTGTGTCATGGATTCATGTACTTACATGCAGTATCAGTAGTTATTTTGCATGTATGTTAATAGGGGTATTATATATATTCTTTACTGGTAATCGATTTAGTATGCATTGAGATAGCTTATCTTTAGCAATAAAAAGTTAATTGTACGCTATCAGGTGTAGTCGGAAAACATGGCTCGATTAGGAAAGAAATGCGATCAAGCAAATCGGGTCAGATAAGAATTACACAGTTTCTCACGTTATTCTGCCGCCCATAAATAAAACAACCCTCACCCCCACCGACACCATCGACCAAGGTCCTGCCGTGATACACGTTGTACCGGATATTAATCGGTTAACAGAAATTACAACAACATACTATTTGAGAGATAATGTAATCTAGTCTAGTCCATATTGTTAAATAAAATATAGGTGGGGATATCAGTTTGTCGGGAGCACATTACTAAATACAGACTTCATAAATCAAGAGTAGCAGAAAATGAATATTTTCGGGTTTGTGTCATTATAGTGTTTAAGTGTAACTCGGACTGCTTTGATAAGGAGCTGAGGTAAAGCGATGAAAGTAAAGATAAGGGTACGGTAATTGCGTTTCTGTTAAGAGCATGTAGGTCACATTCGAATACAGCTAAATACTTTGTTTACGCATCAGGTTCGTTTTGTGGTAATTAGCATCTGACATTATCATCATCATCATGCTGTCCGTCGCGAAGCGACAAAGACTGCTTTCATTACTTGACTGCCGCTCTGCATTTATATGTGCGGTTGTACATTTCATGAAAGCTTTTATGCTGCCACAGTGACATGGTTTTCTGTTTAGGGTTTCCTCCCTTAACCTTCGGTTCTGTCAAGAACCTGTACCACAAGGTAGTGGTTTACAACTCTGCAAGGCAGGGGCGTCAAACTCCCTGAGGTATTGCTATACCTACAATACCTGCATACTCGAAATCGGCGCGATCTGACTTTATAGATACTGACAAAAATACATACGTAGGGACAGCAGTAGGGATGGCTAACTCCACACAGACGCTTGTTTTGACAACCAGCAAGTATGAACCAGCTGTGTGCAGTTTACATCGATGTGTTTGTTTAGTGGGTTTGTTTAGTGGCAAAATAACAGATGGAGGTGGAGGAAAAACATTGACAGTATATGCCTAATTTAATTTCCAATGTTTGAATTTTGAATTTTGAATATCTCATCATCAAAAGGAAATATAACACTATCAAATACAAGAGCAAACAATGCACATCAAACCGCACATCAAACGCACAAAAATGCTGTCATAAGTAAGAATCAAATGGCATTACGCACAAATGAATAATGTGAAACAACATACGAAGCACTGGTTAATTTACTGGTCTCACCCAACCAATGATCGCGGCCTTCATAAGAACCACACGGAAATGCTGTCATAAGTATAATCCGAATGCAACAGATAACAAACAATCCACCTAACAACCGTATGGCTGTCAAACTACGACTACGTAGTTTTTGGTAGGGCGGGGGATATAGACACTGACACTAGAGTGACATAATAGAAAGTGACATAGTCATTGATTTCTATTAGTTTAGAATCAAATGGTATTACACAAAAATGAATTATGTGATTAGATGTTGTTGGTTGTGGATTGGTTGTTGCTTCGGTTGTTGGAATGATTAGGTGCGTGCTGTTGGCTTAGGATTGGATGTGGTTGTTGTGGTTGTTGTGTTGTTTGTTGCTTGGTTGGTTGTGTCGACTGTTGTTGGGTGTTGGTTGTAGTTGTGGTTGTGGTTGGTTGTTGGTTGGTTGTGGTGTTTGTTGTTTGGTTGGTTGTGTCGACTGTTGTTGGTTGTGGTTGGTGGTGGTTGTGGTTGGTTGTTGGTTTGGTTGTGGTGTTTGTTGTTTGGTGGGTTGTGTCGACCGTTGTTGGTTGCTGGTCGTGGTTGGTTGTGGTTGTGGTTGGATTTTGGTTGGTTGTGGTGTTTGTTGTTTGGTTGGTTGTGTCGACTGTTGTTGACTGTGGTTGGTTGTTGGTTGTGGTTGGTTGTAACCCAGTTGGGTTGTTTGTTGTTTGGTTGGTTGTTGGTTGTGTTGTTTGTTAGTTGGTTGTGTTGACTGTTGTTGGTTGCGGTTGGTTCTTGGTTGTGTTGTTTGTTGGTTTGTTGGTGGTGGTTGTTTGTTGTATGGTTGGTTGTTGGTTGTGTTGATTGTTATTTGGTTGTGCTGACTGGTGTTGGTTGCGGTTGGTTGTTGGTTGTGTGTGTTAGTTGGTTGTTGGTTGTGTTGTTAGTTGGTGTGTTGGTTGTGGTGTGTTGTTTGTTTGTGTTGTGTTTGTTGATTGTTGATTGTTGGTGTTTGTTGGGTGGTGTTGGGTGTGTTGACTGTTGTTGGTGATTGGCGTGAGAGGATTGGTTGTTCAGTTGGTTGTTGTTGTTGGTTGTTGTTTGGTTGTTTGTTGGTTTGTTGGTTTGTTGGTTGTGGTTGTTTGTTGTTTGCTTGGTTGTTGGTTGTGTTGATTGTTATTTGGCTGTGTTGACTGTTGTTGGTTGCGGTTGGTTGTTGGTGGTGGTGTTTGTTAGTTGGTTGTTGGTTGTTGGTTGTGTTGTTTGTTGGTTTGTTGGTTGTGATGGTTTGTTTGTGTTGTGGTTGTTGATTATTGATTGCTGTTGTTTGCTGGGTGTTGTTGGTTGTGTTGACTGTTGATGGTGATTGGCGTGATAGGATTGGTTGTTCAGTTGGTTGTTGTTTTGGTTGTTGTTTGTTTGTTTGGTTGTTGGTTGTGTTGTTTGTTATTTGGTTGTGTTGAATGTTGGTTGTTGGGTGTGTTGTGTGTTGGTTTGTTGGTTGTGGTTGTTTGTTGTTTGGTTGGGCATTGGTTGTGTTGATTGTTATTTGGTTGTGTTGAGTGTTGTTGGTTGCGGTTGGTTGTTGGTTGTATTTGTTAGTTGGTTGTTGGTTGTGGTGTCTGTTGGTTGTGTTGTTTGTTTGTGTTGTGTTTGTTGATTGTTCGGGTGGTTGGTTGTGGTGTTTGTTGTTTGGTTGTTGGTTATTAGTTGTGGTTGGTTGTTGGTTGTTGGTTGTGTTGTTTGTTAGTTGGTTGTGTCGACTGTTGTTGGTTGTGGTTGTGGTTGTTTGTGTTGGATTGTTGTTTGTTGCAATGTTGGTGATTGGCGATTGGCGTTAGGCACGATTGGCGTTAGGCGCGATCAGACAATAAACACTACGTTCAGCATTTACGTTTGCAAAATTGATTTGGCATGTTTTTCGCTTCAAAGATCACCGAATCTACCCCATTTGGGTTGTTTGTTGACATTTACAGTACATTTCAGTGTCGTTATATTGGTTGTTGATTGTTGGTGTTGGTGGTGGTTTTGGACACCGGCATCATCAAGCAATTTGTCAGGCAATTTGTCGATAAAAACTCGGTGCTGACACGACACAACACTACGCGATGCTAATCCACAAATGAACGTAACCCAAACCCAAGTATCATCGAGCTAACTTTTGTAAAAATAAAAGATTTAAAAAGATTACAAAAATAAAAGATATAAATCCTAACAGTGCACCAGCAGGAGTATGGTGCTACAGTGGCGTCTCCTAGTGGGGAAAGCAAGAGTTAAGGGGTGGGGAGGCGACGACTGGCGACGACTGGCGCCACCTAGAGTATATTGGCAGATGTAAACAAAGACAGTGGTCGGCAATATTGTTCGGAGAATAAAAGAGAAGCGCAATGGTGTGGGTCCCCGACTCGTTCTGACTTGTTTTTATATCGTACTTATATCGTATTTGCAGGACGATGCTACAAGGACAGATAACAATACATGATAGTACTTAGGTGAGCCTTTTTTTTTTTGTTAAGGTGAGTGCGGCCCTATGGGGCTCAAAAAGGCAGAGGATATGACAGCCAATTATCCGCACATCGATGTGCGGTGACCACTTCTATCGTCTTTTTATTATTGTCCAAAGCTATTTGAATCGCATTGCAGGCTGAAAAAGAATCAGATGAAGAGGAATCCATATTATTACTTTGTTGTGATATTGTTGAAAACGTAAGGGGGCCACCTCCGGAGTTGACCAGGTCAATCGTGTGTACCGAAAACATTGATGGCGATATTAACAAAAACGAAGTCTGTGTAATCCAATATCTCCAATTTCGACTCAAAATCAATAATAAATAACATTTGAATCGTACGTGAGGTAGCAAAATACGGAGGTGAGGGCAAACATAAGAGTACAACTTGGTAAAGTTGTTGTTGATGTGCTATGGGGCCGGGCCGAGCACAGCTTGGTCACCGATAAGTCCACCTGGTGGACGGATACAGTAAGAACAGTAGCTATTAGCAACCACTGAGCCGTGGATGGCGGTCCCTTTTATAGTATGACTGAGTCGTTGCTGATAGTAAGCGTCCTCAGTGTCTTGTCTCACAGTTTCAACATAAAAAATGTTGTCTTCATGAACAATATCATTATTAACCCAACAATGCCATATTCTGCTGACTTGACTATCTATTACTGATAGCTCTGACTCAATATTATTTGTAATAATCTGTTCGCCTTGAACCTCTGTCAGCGTATCTGTAGCACATGCAACATGTTTTAATATAACATTGGGAACATTTGACTTTACGTTGCTAACTTGGGTCTTAGACCCAGGTTCCACCTGAGTAGTATTAGCTAACTGAATACTCAGTGTATTTTGAACCATGTCAGGCAAATCCGCAAATTTTTTCGCGGATGAAGCACATGTAACATTATCAGTAATAGGTCGAGAACAATTAAACCCATGATTACCATGCAAACTGTGGTCAGCGGTATGGTGCTCCAAGTGTTTGACTGACATATTCACATGTTCACCTATACCGTTGTTTATATATGATAAAGGCAAATACTTGTTTTTTCCGTTCCTCATTACAGACATGGTATTATCCTCCACAATAATAGTATTACCAACATTATACTTTAACACCTTGTCAAGCAATGCTGGCTTTTCACTATTAACAATATCCTGTCTGACAGCTATTCTATCCCGTCAGTCTTTCAAACAGTTATTTTTCTTATGATTCTTGCTTCCCACTTTATACAACAATGGCCTTAGCTACAATTTTCGTTGCTCCTACTACAGCCTCCATCCCTGTTCCATTTGAAACAACCGGTTTTGCCTTCTTTGGTGTATGATGTCGTTTTACGCTCATTACTTGAGAGTTTTTTTGGCCGCATGTTGTGCATGCCATATAGTGGTACACGCACAGCCCAGTACTGCCGCTACCAAAGGCAGCAAAACCTTTGACTTCTGCTAATTTTCTTATGTTTTTGTCGTACTCGACATGACTCGAGTCCTGGAAGTCATTCTGCCTAGCTCTGGATGCCATAAAACATATATGTTCAAGGAAAGCTTGATGGTCTTTAAGAGTCAAAGCTTGTATATCTAAGCACCAATGAATTGAAGCTGTGATAAGTTCATAGCAGTTAAGTTTTCTTACTTCTTTTCCTAACACAGGAAATCTTCTTATACTCCACTTACTTCGAAGCCGTCGAGTGCTACTGCTACTTCTGCTCCTGGAATCCGAAGGCGTTCGTCGCCTTCTTCTTGTTCACAACCTTTGGCGAGGTTTCGCCAAACCGTAGCTTGAGTGTTCGCCATTTCCAGTACCTGCCGGTACTGGTTCTGCACCGGCTGCTCCTGTAGTCGGCCATTCGTCTGTCATGGCCGTCGTCCCATGCTCTGCCGCCGTCATCGTCCCTCGGTCCGGCATGTCCCCACCTGCTTGTTGTTGTTCCAGTCATCTTTTTCTCATCACCGCCCTTCGTCCCTGCAATTCCAGTACTCGTTCTTCTAACTCCATATCATGTATTTCTTTTAATATGGATGGTTCTTGCTCCTCTAACGTGAGTGACGACATTCTGTCAAGTAATTCAGGCAAACTTTCTCTGGAGTCATCCCTCAAGTTGTCTCCTGTTTGTCGAGTTGAAGCTCTTGTAACTCTAGTCGATACTAATTCTTTTCCTTTTCGACCTTTCTTCTTTCTTCTTTTTGCACCTTTCTTCTTTTTGCACAAGTCACAATACATGCTTGATCCTTCTAAGCATACATCCACTTCAATGAAAATTCTATGAGAAGTGAATCAAATCAGGCGCTGACAGCTGGCGCCCCATGCGGGCGAGCCGGTGAGGGTTGTTGCGCGACTCCTAGTACATTGGTAATATGCAAGAACAATAATAATAAATATATAATTAACCTTATGTGGGCTCTGTTATTTATATTATTATAATAAATTATAATACCCATAAAGCAGACGCAATGGAATGTCAATGTCCTCTCCCTCACCCCAAGGTGGGAGAATATTAGAATCTGTATCCCAAGGTTCTTGATGCTGAGTCATTCCTCCTGAAGCGTGAATCCATCTATCGGAGATCGAATGTCTCCATGATGGCAAGCATTTACCACAATCTATACAAGAAATATTGTTATTCTTTGAAACGATCTGTCTTTTACTAGTAACATCATCATCATCAACATATTCAACATTTTCCTCTTTCCTGAATTCTGGAGAGGAAAAAGCACTAGCAGAAGATGTTGATGTTGATGCAACAGGAGTAGAAATATAATTCCCATGTTGTACTCGCATGTCTATTAAGAATTCTACTATTCTCCAAAGTTTCTGAACATAGAGAACATTGAATTCTAAGTATCTTCATATGGCTCAATAAATCTCTCATGTGAGAAAGCTGGTTTCACACTCTCCACACTTGAAAGTTGAAACTAGTAATAGTAGAAGTAGTAGCAGGAATAGAAGAGGTAGTAGTAGTAGTAGTAGTATCAACAACAGCAACTGATTGCGCTTTCGAACATGAACATGATCGTGATCGTGAACATGAATGTGATCGTGAACGTGATCTTGATTCGATTCTGGAAGTGCATCTATTCTCATATCTTCTTCATCCTAGCAAGGAGCGGAATACCTTCCAACAACGATTGAAAGTGACTGGTTGTAGTGATGCACGACAAGCGTAGACTCTGGAGTGATGCTTCCACAAACCAGAATCGGAAGTCAACATCTTTGAGCATGTGTCGCACGAATGTCTCTGAAAATAAATAAATAACAATTTCATAGTAAATAGTAATTGATTTTCTTCTTCTATTTTCAGCTTGAATGGAGGGAGGGGAGGGAAAAAGAAAAAAGAGAGAGAGAAAAGGAAAAACATTCATTTGATCATTCATTTTTAAAATTTATTTTGTTTTATTATTATTATTATTTCATCAACATTGTGAAAATATAGGATATTCTTTCATTCAATCATTCATTTGTATTATTATTATTATTATTTCTATTGAAAATTCTAAATTGTGAAAATATATAAATATATATATATATATATATATATATTTCATTCGATCATTCATTTATCTTATTATTTCTATTGAATGTCATATACAAATTGATAAAATATAGGATATCCTTTCATTTGATCATTCATTTTTATTATTATTATTTATATTGAAATTCAAAATTGTGAAAATATATGTATATTTTATATAAATAAATAAAACTGAGTACACATACCTGTTGCTTCTCCCTTGTAATCTTTCATATATTATTCTTCATTCGTATTGAATACTTGCTTGAAGTTGAAGTGATGTGGGGATTCTTGACTCACTGAGTGATCCGGAAGCTATGCTAGTCTTTGAAGTGAGGGGAAACAAGTTAAATGACTTCAACCAAACTCAGATATCCATCCTGCAAGCGAAGGTCAAATGAGTTCAATCAGAAACAGATGTGCAAGGTAGAATGCTGATGTCATCAATCCAGTCAAAAAGGTCAAATGAGTTCAACCAAAAACATCTGTCCATCCCGCAAGCGAAGGTCAAATGAGTTCTCACTAATACTCATACTCATCCGCTTCTGATTTTGTTAGGCTTAAAAGCCTGCATCAGGTCGATGCATGTCAAAATTTGATTTAGTAGGATTAAACGCATCGAGTACCGGATGTATGCAATATTGCAGCCCCCTCCAATGCTTATCCAGTCTGCCTGTGAAGGCGTTGATGGAAGGCACTTCTATGACATGTTCAGGCAGTGCGTTCCAGGCATTTACTATCCTGTTACTGAAGAATAACTGTCTGACTGGTTTTATTGCTCTTTCCTACTTCAGCTTGTATCGATGACCTCTAGTTTTACAGTTGGCCAGCTTCAGGTATCTAGCATCAACCGCATATCTTCCAGTGACGTGTTTGAATGCTTCTATTATGTCTCCCCTGGCCCTTCAGTAGCATAAGCTGGGTAGGTTGAGAATCCTGAGACGTTCTTCGTATGGTAGTTCTCTTATGGTTGGTGAAAACTTTGTAGCATGTCTCTGTACACTCTCGATCATTGACATGTCCTTCTTGAACTTCTGTGTCCAAGCCGTGTTGCCATACTCAAGGTGCGGCCGGATCAGTGATGTGTATAGTGTCTTCACCGTGTCATTGTCTAGATATGTGTATGAGTGGCGTATCATGCTTAGAAGCTTGTTAGCTTTGATCACCTTTTGTTCACTGTGATATGAGAAGGTGAGTCCGGGGTCCATGTATATGCCAAGATCTTTCTCTAGTTCTGTCACTTGGAGCTGGACTTCTTCTCCATCTTGGTGCATGTACTAACTGAGATTTTCATTTCTGTTACCCAGGTGCATGACCTTGCACTTCTGTGCATTGAAACATAGTTGCCACAGGTTGGCCCAGTCTTCAAGTGCAGTTAGGTCTTTGTGTAGCGCCTGTTGATCTTCAGGGCTGTTAATCTCCATATACAGCTTTGTATCATCCGCAAACATCTGGATGAATGCATGGATGTCCTCGGGCATGTCGTTAATGAAACATATGAACAGTAGGGGTCCCAGAACACTTCCTTGTGGAATACCACTCAACACTAATGCTGCCAGGGATTTCACACCATTGATGACTATGTGCTGTATTCTTGCATGAAGGAAATCCTCGATCCAGGTCCATAGTTTTCCAGTAATACCGAAGCTCTTCATCTTCATGAGTAGGCATTTGTGGGGCACACTGTCAAACTCTTCGGCAAAATCTAAGTACACTGAATCTATGTTGCTGTCATTGTCCAGTGCTTCTGTCCATCTGTCCAGAACTGCCAGTATCTGGGTTACACAAGATCTCCCCTTGACAAAACCATGCTGGAACTTTGTCAATAGTTGGTTCAGGACCAGATGGTGCATGATCTTATCACGTATTATAGACTCCAGTGTTTTACATATGACTGAGGTTAAACTTACGGGTCGGTAATTTTTAGCCTGATGTCGGTCGCCTTTCTTGAAGATTGGGGACACATGGCTGATCTTCCAGCCTCTAGGTAGTTTCCCTTGGTCAATTGAATTTCTATATATATTGTACAGTGGTTCATATATTATAGTGTGTAGTTCTTTTAAGATTCTTGGGGATGCTCCATCCGGGCCTGCAGCTTTATTTGGATTCAATCTGGATAACTTCTTAGCTACCTCATCTATGGTAAAATCTGTATCTTCCAAGATCACATCTGTTTTAGTATCTGGGATGTTCGGCATATTGGTTATGTCTTCTCTCGTAAAAACTGAAGAGAAGAATTTATTTAACACTTCTGCTTTGTCCTTATCTGTAGCGGTGAGACTGCCATCTTCTCTGGTAAGCTGTGCAATTCCGGATCTTGTCTTCATCTTGGAGTTTGCATATCTGAAGAACGCCTTTGGGTTTTTCTTACATTCCTTGGCAAGTTTTTTCTGAAACTCCCTCTCTGCCTTCCGGCATTCCCACATTTCTAGCCTTGGTGTACACTCGGTAGTCGTTACCATCTCGTGTTCTGCGCCAAGTGCGAAACGTCTTGTTCTTTGTCTTTACCTTTTCTCTGGCCTTGGCTGTCATATAGATGGGTCTATTTATCTGATGCAGTTTCGACATAGGAATGTGGTTCTCTGTCAGGAGTTTAATATTGTTCATGAAACTGAGCCACATTTCAGCCAGATCTGTACCTTCCGGATTCCAGTCCATTTTGGCAGCTTCTTCTCTCATGGCTGTGTATTTTCCCTTGTGGTACAGGAAATTTGGTGTTATCTTTGCAGGTCGTTCTGTGTAGCACATGAAATCAAATGTGATACATGTATGATGACTCTTGCCAACAGGTGCATTTAGGGCCACATTGTCCACCATGCCTTCTTCATTGGTGATCACTAGGTCAAGCGTATTCGGCTGTTGGTTTGCCCGGTAGTGGGTTGGATCCATTATATGCTGGTGTAAGTACAAGTCCCTGAGTGTCTCAATAAATGCTGTAGCTGGATTTGTTATTGTGTTTGGCATCGTCCCCACTTTCCAGTTGATCTCACTGTAGTTAAAGTCTCCTATGACAAGGATATGACTTGTCCCTAACTCCATGGCATTCTTTATCAGGGTCCGCAGGTGGTCATGGTTCTCCTTCAAGCAGCTTGGCGAGCTGTACACAACACCCAGGAGGAGTTTGTCTGTACCCTTTAAGTTCAGTTCACACCATAGCGACTCTTCAAAGGTGTCTTGTCCTGGAATTTCCTTTACACATATATTAAGGTGAGATCGTGTCTATAGGATCACTCCCCTTCTGTGATTTCTATCAATGTTAGTATGGTGATCATAGCCTTGAATTACCCATTCATGATGTTCTGGGTCCATGCTTTGATTTTATCCAAAATCTCTGTTAAGGCGATGATATCAAGTTTATACTCCGAAATAACCTCAGCTAGTTCTAGTCGCTTGTTCATTAGGGTGACTGTAGTTGTGTAAAAACAACGTAACTTAACTACATATTTACAGTTCCAACTACCTGTGGCTAGGTCTCCTCGCTCTGGCTCAGATGTCTGCTGATGTCCACAATTTTCCCTCGTCTGATTATCCAATGCTTTCCGTCTTCCTTGTCTGCGGACTCTGATCGCTTCTTCTTCAGCTCCAATCAGAGGAGGTAATCCTCTGTGCGTTCGGTTGGCGTCATGTCTTTGCGGATGAATGTTTTCCTCAGGACCTCCTGCTCCGACCGTGCTAAGTTTGTTGCCTGTCTTAGTATGCGTCTGGCATCAGTTTCTTCAGTGAGCTTGACTCTCAGGGGTCTGGCCACTCCAGTTTTCTTCTCTCCCAGACATACTGTATCCACAACATCCGCCTCAATATTTAGTCCCTCCTGACACATAGACTGGAACATGGCTTGATCGTGTGTCTTTCTGTTCTCTCGGTTGTCGGAAGTACTCTCTGGCATACCATAGATTACAAGATTCTTTAATCGTTCCTGGCGTTCCTGTAACTCTCTCAGATCAAATGATGTAGGTCTATCTTCACTCGGACCCGGTTTTGATTCAGCAATCTTTTGTATGTTGCTGTCAAGTTTCCTGACCATATCGGCATAGCTCAACTGTATCTTTTCTTCTACCATCTTCACCATATCTTGAAGTGACATCACAGCCTTATTGATTTCAAGCACCAACCTCTGCTGTTGTGCTGCAGGGACCGTCTGATCAAGTTTGGCATTATTGATTGCATCAACACCCAACTCATTACAAGATGTGCAGAACCAGTGAACAGCCCTACAAGATGCCAGAAGTTTCAGTGCATCCATTTTTAGATTTTGACATTTACGACAGAATCAGTTCAATCAAAAACAGATGACCATTATGCAAGGTAGAACAGTGACGTCATCATTCCAGTCAAAAAGGTCAAATGAGTTCAACCTAAAATCCTGCAAACATGCAATGGGTTATTTAAGGTCACTGATACCAATACTATCCCTCAACAGTGCGGTCATTTAAGGTCATTGTCCCGCGTCAGTCCTCTGACGCTGGACGATTACTTAATATGGACCCATATCGGTCCTCTCTATACTACTCCTACATATATGTAAGCTACGCACTGAGACAGAAATGGTATGGAGGATACAACTATATTTCACATAATAAGCCAATAGTCAGTATCTGGCTGGGCGCATAGTGCCCTACCGGAATAACAAATAAAATTGTTGACAGTCCAGCATCACAGCACAGAGTGAAGCAGCCAGCGAGCGGCAAGTGGGCTGTGTGAGTGGGTGCCGCGGCTGTTACAATAGCCGGCCCCCTCCCACCACCCGGTTCGCTGAACCGGAGGGGGGGGGTCTCCCCCGTTCGCCGCCCACATCCGCATCTATACTACTAATACATATATATATATATCTGAGTGTTATCAGTAATCATCACAACCGATCTATCAGCCCAGCTGTCCAGCCATCTGTCAGCAGCCATCACTATCAGACACATCTCCAATACGTTAATATTTTTGGTATGGCAACCATGGTCCAGAGCCTCCACCTGGTGGTGAACAAGCCAAGCCAATACCCGGGAGTCACCATTAGGAAAAGCGCCTGCAAGCCAATCCCTGCCACATAACATGACAAATCCTAATAATGAGGCATCACTATATAAACTAATCAACGCTTCATTAGAGGGGATCATTTTTTCCTTATCGTTAAACTGTGCAGAAAATTCCAACCACCACCTCACATCTAACCTAAAATCCCCATTCAATACTAGTGAAGTGGGCGAGTCTATGCCCGAGCTGTGACCGTTGCGGGCTTGGGCCTAGCAACCCGCATTTTGGAATGCGGGTTGCTCGCCAAGACGAGCCGCGTTGGCCACCAAATGCAGGGGTAGGGTTCACTGCGGTAACTTGTTGCTAGGATATGCAGGTTGCGACTTTCCTAGCAATGGTGGAAGGTCGGGCGTTGTACACGCTCTGATGTTTTAGCCGAGATTTAGGTCATAATTGTCAAAATTCTAAACTTAGTTAACTAAAGATTGTATTTGTTTTATTGGTTGTACTTATTCATGGTTATTGCTATTGAACTACTTGGAAGCACTGATATTGTACCAGGAGGAACATGATTAAAGTCGTTAGCTCTTAAAAGTGATTGGAACGTTCCTTGCCTCTTTTACTATCCTCCAGTCCATAAGTATATTAACCGCTATGGTCAACTTGATATTGTTATTTGATTATTCTATATGCAATTAAGGGCCTTCTGCCTGGCAGGCCTTAAACAGTCAATCAAGCCAATACCATAACCACCATCTGAATAGAGATACAAGTTGCAATAATAACTAAATTACTATCTAGTTTGTCCCTTACCAGTGTCAGTGGTGACACTAAATATCAGGTGTCGGTTCTTGACTAAAGCTATTGCAAATAATACACACATTACACACTAGAATGGCGGGGAGGAGAGCCAGAGGATTAAGGGAATAATTAATATGAATCCATAAATGCGGGGAGAGGGGGTCGATCCATAGCTTTGTGACACTCTGGCTGTCCACCCTTAGCCTGGGGATTACACCGACGGAGGCGGTCAAGCGGCGGCAGGAAGAGAGGCCGCGGCAGCTCACGGCAGGCCCAGGAAATTCACCCAGAAAGCATTAAATAAAATAACACATAAAGGGCTGATTCCTTACACACGGTATGCGGTATGCGAATGCGAATGCGACAAGAAATTGAAACACCTTGAAGCCTATGGTCTACATTCCTTACATGCAGTATGTGGCATGTGGCATGCAGCATGCATCAACTTGATCGGTCCCTGTAGCGATCGGTGTGGCATGCGGTATGCGGCACGCGGTGTGCAAATAGAAACATCAGTCACACTTGTCCATTAGTTTTAGACGAGGAGAGGCGACTGAGCATTACAGAACGGTCACACAAGGGTGCTGAGGGGAAACATATGGTAATGGTGGTGGTGGGGTTCAGTCAGTCGCACTTGTCCATTAGTTTTAGACGAGGAGAGGTGACTGAGCATTACGGAGCGGTCACACACAAGGGTGGGGGTTCGGGTTGGTAAAAATGCTACCAGAGCCACACACATATTAATACTTATCTATAATTTAGTAATTATAAAGGTAGGAATCCCCATGTGACGTACTAAGAAGTATATAGATATAAATGCAATATTAGGTCATATACAGTGCAGTATTGGGTATACTTGTTTATTTTTATTTTTTAAATATAGCCAGTTGTGTGCCGCATGCCACATGCCACATGCCACATGCTGGGTGTAAGGAATCATGCAATTTGCATACCGCATGCCGCATGCCGCATACCGCATACCGCATACCACATACCGCGTGTAAGGAATCCACCCTTTAGGCTCGCGTTAGGCGAAGAAAGCAAAAAAGCTGAACGGTTAAACTACCTTATACCAAGGTTTCTTAATCGATGCTATTAGGTCATAAACCTGGTGTGAGAAGGTCCAGCCCCCATGTACCACCTTGCAATAATGGACAAGTGCACCCCCTAGACCTTCCAGTTCCCTCTTTGTTGCTTTCCACCTTCACAAACTATTTTTTTAATTGGTCCTTTAATTTCGATAATTTTTCCAAGGCCAATCTCAACTGCATCTGAGCAAATGCCAGTCATAAATTCATCATTTTCACTGACTCTTTTTTCTGCCTTCAGACTTTAAACAATAGCAAACTGGACCACCCAATACTACTTAAAGAACTCATTGAACTAAACTCTCTTTCAATAGCAAAATTTGAAATTCACCTTTATTAAACTGTGTGGATTTCATGGCCCTGTGCCAACAATTTGTACACTGCAAACAGCATGACTAAAGGCCTTTTTGTGGGAAGCTGGTTTGTACCAGCTCATATAGCTTTTTGAACAAATTTCATCAGTGAATAATACTATCATATAGAATGTTATTTAGCTTGACCAGAAAGTATATGATTGTGCGTTAACAAAATGCATGAGTGTCTATTGACACAAAATCGATGGTTTGAACAAAAACAAACATTTCTCCCTGTGAATATGACCTATGCTGCGAACACGGCATAAAGCAACCACCAATCAATCAATCATATATATATGCGTGTATATCTAGAATAGACTAGGGAAATACAATTCTGCACATTACAATTCTGACACCATATGCTTCAGCTTTAACAAGTTCTATTAAATTGATGTAGTATGTACTTCTATGCAGGAATAAATGCCCTGGTATATATACTGAATATGTTGGATATTACTCTTATCTAAATAAGCTTTTTCATTTAGAAAATTTGATATTTTAATCGGAGGATGCAGTTTGTGAGAAAAGAAACTGCAAACAGCCATTTGTTAGCGCTAAAGTGAAACTTGTGATATTTTGCACAAGCCAGCACCAACAAGCATTTGCCGAGAATTAAAGATGCGGCCCGCTTGTGTGTCACATATGCTGCCAAGATCATATCAACAGTCCGCTGAATATTCAGTGTATGCTGATAAGGCAGGAGGCAGCACTATATAACACGCCAGGACCCAGCTACTTGCCAACCATCGCCCAGTGACCAGCGCAAACTGCACACTGGAACCAGCTCAGCAGCCAATTAGAAACGACGACACTTCACCACCATGAAGATCTACTTCGCCCTCGCGATGGCCCTCGCCAGCATTGCATTTGCTGTCGCAGGTATAAAACCAATTTTGGCATATATATTCCTTCTACACCAATGGTTGTGTGTATTGTATTTATTGCATCAGACCACAAGTATTCATAGTCGAGACAAACACACACAAATAGCCACTGTATTGAGTTTAGAACTGAAAAGTCTGTAATCGTAGTGTAGTACTAGGTCTGCATTGACCTCTCAGGCAAGGAACCACATAGACAGGTGGGCGTGGATAGGGTGCTTGCACCCGGGAGCCTAGGTAGTGTAATGCTTAGCATGCTAGACACAGAATGACTTTGAAACTTACTCTAGGGGCAATATTTCCCATTTTCATCACCCCCATGACACTGGTTGCCATGACCTGGATCCCATACAAGCTATGTGAACATATCCTTTCCATATATGTAAGTGTATTGCCTGTATGTATGTAATTGTAAGCACTAAACTACTTATGGACGTAAACCGTTTAAAAGACTTATAGTTCTAGGAGGACCACCATTGTAGTAGCCGGCATTGACCTGTCAGGCAAGGAGCCACACTGACAGATATGCGTGGATAGGGGTATTCTAACATACATCAGGGGGAGCCTAGATAGTGTGATAGTTAGCATGCCAGCCCCAGAATGTCAAGAAGTGTGGGCTTGAATACTGCTCTAGGTGCAATATTTCCTATTTTCGTCATCCCCGCATGACAGTAGGATCAAATTTCCGATAGCTGCTATGTTTGTTTTGTGTAATGTCAGCCTGGAGAGACAACTATGTTGTGCCAAGTTACTGGAACTACTTCAAACAATCCCTGCTATTAGAGATGTTCCTATACTTCGATGTATTTATGTGTGTTCTGTTATGTGATGTATAACGCATTATGCAAGTATACAAATATGTAAGGGAATTTTCTAATTATTGATATTATTTGATATTATTCTATATTACTTATATTATTGCTATTACTGATTGTTATACTTGTTACTTGTGTACTTGTTACATTTAGCGCGGCCCACCTTTCCTGCAATGGGTTTCGACAAGTTTCAGTCACACTAACCTCTCAGGCAAGGAGACGCATAGACAGGTAGGCGTGGGAAGTGTGTTGATATCAGGGAGCATAGGTGGTGTAATGGTTAGCACACTGGCCTGGAATGCATAGAGATGTGGGTTTGAGTCCCACTATAGGCACAATGTTTCCCATTTTCATCACTCCACGACACTGGTTGCCATGACCATGATCCTGTACAAGCTATGCGCTGTATAGTTGTTGAACCTACCCTGTGTATGAATATGTATGTGCATTGCCTGTATGTATGTAATTGTAAGCATTAAAAGACACAATTCCAGAGGACGAGTATAGTGGTCTGCACTAACCTCTCAGGCACGGAGCCGCATAGACAGGTAGGCATGGGTAGTGTGTTGATATCAGGGTGTAATGGTTAGCACACTGGCCCAGAATGCATATAGATGTGGGTTCAAGTCCCCCTGGAGGCACAATATTTCACATTTTCATCACCCCCACGACATATCCGGTGCTATATATATATATATAATTTAATATATATATTGTTATACATGTTATGTCCTGTGAGGAACATTCCCATTCTTTGATGCCACATTTTCCCCATCTCGCAGGTACCAGCACTGGGGATATGCCCATAACAACATTCATGGAACAGAACGTAGATCTTCCAGTGAACGGGTCGGCTAGGATCATTATCGATGGCGACTCGCCTATCCACATCAGAAAATTCCCTCATCAGTGCATTGTGAGAAGTAATAAGACCTTGATCTGTGGCTGCAGCATCCTGAACAAGGATTTCGTCCTAACAGCTGCGCATTGTTTCAGTTCGTGAGTTTCATAATTCATTCATCCTTTTTTGGAGGGTAACAATATTTATTCCTCTGAAGAAAGTTTAGTCTTTTTTTCAGCGCAAAGGAACAGATCAGACACAATTTACAATTACACCAAAGTATTCTCTAAGAGCTTTCAACAGCATGCACAATTTCTGTAGGGCTTAATTTTGTTGTTGTAAATATATTTATTCCTCTGAACAAGAGATTTTGTTTCAGCACTGAGATACTGGTTTCCCTGCCATTGTTGGTACAGTTATTAATTTCTTATCTTTTTTAAAGAAATTTGTAAAAAGAAATAATAATAATAAATTTAAAAGATGTAAAAGTATAGTACCCCAAACATTTGTTTAAATAGTGAACAGAATGCTTTCTCAAATATGTGATTGAGTTACCCCTAGTTTAACCATGTGAAGCTAGTCATGAACATTACTTCAGAGAGGTTAGTTCTAGAAACGTGATTTCATTGAGAGGTAACGACAGCAATTGTTCAAACAATTATGATGTTATCACTATTCAATTAATCTATCTTCTCTCTCATTAAACAAATTAAGATTTTACAAGTAACAACAACAATCCTGATATGACCCAATATGTTACTAGGGTGTAAAACCCCCAACAATCAAGCAACATGTTTCTTTTAAATCTCAAATTTGAGGCAATGAATTTGAGCTAACTAAATGCTTGTATCTATTAATTTGCATCACTCGGACAAAGGAGACAAGGATGGAAGTTTTGAGTTATATTTATTCGATGGATATATATGAACATAATTATCATGAAAATATCATGACTATATCATCAATATGTAATCATCAGTGTGTAGTCATGACCTCGTGTGAGGTCTGCATGAGGCTGGTTCAGCAGTGGGTTGGACTGGCTCTTGTGGAATCGAGAAAGGCTGGCTTCCATACATAATAAGAAGTATTCGGTGAGATAGCATCATGATGAGGCCAAAATGTCTGTATAATTAGATAACATGATAAGTCGAATGCAGTAACAAAGATAATGGTGTCAAGTTCAAAGAGCATCAGCACTTAACCCCTTAGAGAAAAGGGTGGTGGGAGGGAGAGCCAATTGCCCAGAGTGAGAGCCAGGCGAGAAGTGAGGACCGGGGAGGGCATCGGGTCACGTGCTGCATGGGGTCACCTTGCCTCGTTCGCAAATTAAACATGTTGCTTCTGCAACATACCTAATTCTGATAGTGCACTGATAATGCCATACAGTTTATTTCCATGATTTTAGTTATTGTAGTAAGAGCGAAGTATCTTCATATGACCAGGTTTGTGGGTACAAACCCTGGTCGAAACAAACCAATGACTTAAAAATTGATACTTGTTACTTCCTAGCCCAGCGTTCAGCATCATTAGGATAGAGCAAACACTGGTTGGCTCAGTGTCAGGATAATATGACTGAGTGGCATATCAGGTCATGGTACTGGCGGCCTGGTCTCCCAGTGAGGCAGCTGTATGACCAGTTGGGTTTGTTAAAGTTGCATAGTCTTGTGACTTTGAGTTCCTGTTTATAAACAGAATTATTTTATAAATATATTATATTCATCACTATAATCTGCTTTACTTTAGTTTGGAGTAACTGTTATTTTAAATGTTTACTTTGGGATATTTAAGGTGAAAACATGCCAAATTAATGTTGGTATACATATGAAATGCTAGACATAATAGGTTTCAACAGTGACAGGTTCTATTAAGATGACTTAATAGTAATTATATGCAGCAATAAATGATAATATATGCAACAGTATCTAAGCTGGGTATGTAGGATAAATCTAGGTAAGTATTTCGGTTTTGAAAACGTTGTGCTTCCATCGGGCTATGCTGCTTTAAGGCATATAGTACAACCCACTAAAAGTAGTTTGTTTGAAACTTCCAGAGCAGAAATGCACTCCAAGAAATCAAATCCATCGGACTAAGTAGATTTAAGACGCATCTGGTGTGTGCACTAAAAGTAGTTGGTTTGAAACTTCCAGAGCAGAAATGCACTCGAAAGAATTGAATAAATTGTCCAGCAATATAATGAAAATATCAACAGAGAGTGACAGGTAGTGCTTTGACTGACAATCTGATCTGTGGTATTATTACACAACATACTGTCATGCAAGACATTCGCTCATCGCCTCCAAATCCATATCTATTTTGTGTGTGTTTTTTGTTGTTGTTTTACATTAGTTGATTAAGGAGGAGCACATTTGAATCGGGGACATTTTAGTCTTCCTCATTCCACCTCTCCTTGCCATATCCTAGTAATGCTGAATGACAGGCTAGGTAGTGACATGTCTAAATTTGGATGTCATTGGTTTAACTTAGACCTAGAGATTCAAATCCCATGGTCTACCAAAGCGGGAGGCAGGCGCTCAGCTCATTCAGCCATCCCACCTGGTAACTGTCCCGTCTAATTTCTTTATCTTTTTCAGCAACCGTAGGCATTATGGTGTTATTGTAGGCACAACAGAGCTACGAAGCGGAGGCAGTGGCCATATGATAAAGAAAATAAACGTAAGTTGGCAACTACAATACTTATCATGAAGTACATTGCATACTACTTGTGTGAATATTTTCAAAGTAATAATTTACCATACCTACCCATGTTTGCATATACTTACTTAAAGTTGCATAGTCCGATGCATTTGACGTTCTGTATTCTTTTTCGATTGATATATTAACTTATAGATTAACTTACAGATCCTTTTCTGGCTGATCTAGGCCCTATTGGCCCCTATCGTTATAATCTACCTTACTTTTGTTTGAAGTAACGGTTATTTTAGATGGCTAACCTTTGAGATATTTGAAGTGCAAACATGCAAAATTAATATTAGTCAATATTAATATTGAGACCATGGGCTTCAGCACTAACAAGATCTGTGAAATTGATTTAGTATTCCCTTCTATGTAGCAATAAATGCTTATAAGTGCACCATTATCCAAGTTAGATATGTAGAATCAAATCTAGATAATCGCTTTGGTTTTGAAGATTTGATGCTTTTATCAGACTATGCACCTTTAATCTCATTCATTCTCTAACTACCCGATCTTATATATTTTGTTGTATTATGTAATAGATCCATCCGAAGTACGCATTCCCCGAGGATGATATTGCGGTGTTAGAGCTTAAGATGTCAATCGACATGTCCTTGCCCGGAAGGAGAGCTGTATTCCTTCCTAGTCCATTAGAACAACTAAGAAAGGGGCAAACTGTATTGATGACTGGCTGGGGCCTCAAACATAATACTGGTAAGTGTCCGAGTGGAAAGTCGATAAAAGATTCACCGCATACTCAAGTAGCCTGAGTAGGGGTGAAGAACAACCCTCTATAAAAAGTGGAGACATTTTGGTAAATGAAACGAGCACATAAATTCTGAATCTAAAAAGCAAAATATATTCTTCACATAGCTTGATATATTCAACTTTTGAACTGATTAGTGGATAAGTCCAGTAGATCAATTAACTTTAAAGTTTGAATTGACAGAGTCCACATGTTAAGATGGCAGCCATTGGCATTTTCATTGTCTGAGGTAGTCAGGTGGTACAACCAGTTCATTCAAATATGAAGGATTTACTTCATGGACTCCATCACTTCAAACTGATTTTGTGTCATAGTGCTTTGATGTTATGTGATTTGAACACTGGAGAGTATATGTTGAGGGAAAACATATACAATCGGGCTGTAGCTATTGGATTTTAATCAAGATAGGGTAAGAATGCCAAACTGAGACAATCAATATAGGGCGCAGTCCGTCTGTGTATGTGTATTGGCACAAACCAAAGCAGAACCAGGCAGGCCACGGTCATGCATCCGAATCACCCTGAAATACGAAATGGCTAACCATACAACACAGCCATCCCAGCTAATCGCAGTCCTGAAGGGTCCAGGGGAGTTCTGGCACACTGGTGTACTATCTACGGGACAGGGCATGGTCGTGAAGGATGCTGTAAACAAAACACAATGGTGATGTGGAATCCTCTCCCACAGGCCTGTATGTCATCTGCATAGATGTACATAGTAGGCTAAGTTATCATATACAGGTTAGGAAAAAACTTGAAAATTAAAAAAAAACTAATATAGAAACTACTAACACCCAAAACCGCAAAGGTTGGCCTGAGAAAGATCAGGTAAAGACTCCTGAGTGCGGGACCAGACCAATCTAGTACCACAGCTATCCAGCGTTGAAAACAAGCACCCTCACGGGAGCTAATACGTTATGGGCAGAATAAAAAACTTGTCACAAAAAAAACAACAACAAAAAACAGTGAGACACATTTTCTCCAACTTTTGCATCAGGTTGTAATTCACTTCTGAACAGAGTTAGCGGTGAATATTTTATCTAAGCCTAGATAAAAGAGTCACCCCTAACTAGAGTAGAGGTGAATGACAACCATATCTAAATCCAAACAAAATCTACTTTTGTAGGAATTAAGTGTTGAGATGGTGGCTTGGTGTTGTTCTATCTCTCGAGTCAACCCAATGACTTACAACATTGGATATTTGTCGCTACCTTGCCTGATGCTAAGCATTACAAGGATAGGGCAAAAAGCAGTGGAATGAGAAAGACAAACTTTTCACAATTGAAAGTTCTGTTGCTTAATTAACAAATATCTGGGGGGTTGTTTATTAAAATTAAAACACAATTAAACAAATCTGACAAATTTGAAACATGTTTGCAGATAGACCATTGGGTGAGTATCTCTTAGAGCTCTGTCATTCTCCAGGAAGTTATCTCCAGGATCTTATCCAAGCATTCAAATTCTCATCATTCTGTCAATCAGTCCTAGCGGATTATCACATGGACTTATCCTTCCACTTGTCAAACCATGTAAGTTTTGACACACTCCCACCCCCCACTAGGTAATCTTTGAACACACTCGCCATCACCCAGATTCTCATTGAGTCTTAAAATAGACTGACATGAATCAATGTTCCCAAGTCACAGCAAAGAGCCTATAATACTAAGACGGCTCACTTAGCCTGTACTGTGTAATCAAAATGATCAAACCCACCACTTGGAGCACTGGATGTTCTCTTGGTTAAGCAGGTGCTATATTATATGTATAAATGTAGTTATGAATGTGAAAGATGTGTGATGATGGCGATGTTGGCGATGTTGATGATGATGATGGGTATTTGTTCATAGCAATTTCATATTGATGTGTATTCATACTTACCTATCTCATGGACAATACAATTGTATGTGTTCACATGTGAAACACCAACCAGCAGCTGGGCTGATCAAACCCACCACAGGGTGGCACTGCAAAATTGATATTACCATGGGAGAGATAGGGAGTGAGCCATCTTAGTATAATAGGGTCTTTGGGCATAGGTATACACATGTGTCCTGAGCATGATGAACTGATCTAATCCATCCCTAGCACCCACATGGACGTCAAATACACTGCAGTTGGCACGTCTGAAAAGCATAAAGACAAAGCGGTGTAGTAAACTCTGGAATAAGAAGTACATAACATACAAGATGATCTGTGCCAATCCAAACAAGAGAGCGACTTGCACCGTAAGTGATTTCAGAATTCTGGCTACTCTCACATAAATATTCATATGTATATATGAGAAGAAATTTGAGGTTGAGTAGGTTGGAGCAGTAGATCGCTAGCTCCAGGCTCCATCACCCGATGATTGGTGTGTGGAGCTGAGGAGCAAGTAGGGAATTCCGGGATATTATACTTGTATACTTATTATACAGTATATATAGATATATGTGTGTGTACATGTATATATGACCAAATGGGATGGCCCAATGAGTTGAGGGTCCATCTCCTGTTTCGGGAGATCGGAGGATCCAAACCTTCATGGGTTCGAACCCTGGTCGAGTCAAACCAATGACTTAAAAATGTATACTTGTCGCTTACTAGCCAGGCGCTCAGCATTATTAGGATAGGGCATGGACTGGTTGGCTCGGTGTCCGGATAATGTGACTGAGTGGGATACCAGTGGGGCAGCACTATAAAGTCGCCATGAGTGTGCATTGTCACAAGTCGGTCCCCGTCCTGATATGACCTTAGCTGTTGCTAGGACGTACAGCAACAACAAACAAACAATCATGTTTCTTGTTTGTTTGTAATGCTTATTTACACTTCGCATTTTACACCATGAATCAATGTGTTTCAAGGTATTTAAACAAAATAAACATCTCAAAGACATCCAGGAATTGTGCACTGAAAGGTCTTGGAAAGTCCTTAAAGGACCCGGAATTTGATATGTTAAAATGAGTAAGAACCTTGTTGTATTGTATTAACAAACATTTCAAGGAACAAAAACTAACCTTTTTTTCTGCTGTTTGCAGGGAGATTCAGGTGGCCCACTTGTCACGAAGCGCGGGAAAGCAATGGTGCAGTTTGGCATAGGCAGTTCTCAATCAAAGACACTATGTAATGGATTACCAGAATTCTTTACCAGGGTGTCTGCCTATATTCCATGGATAAATCAGGTAGCACTGACACGTAATTGCTAGACTGTTACTACCTGATTGACTGTTAATAACAGTATCAATTCCTTCAGAAGATTTAAAAGCGGTTTGAATTCAGCAAACATCTTCCACCAGAAAAGAAAAAAAGGATAACAACCCAGCAATAGGCAATGTCTTGTGACCTTGATTTGTAACTGGAATCATTGGTTCAAATAAAGATATTGTATTGCAAGCATACTTTTTGCTGTCGACTTTATATGTGATACCTTTGCTCCTGTGCTTCTATGTGAATATTTTATGAAATCAAGTAAGGTTAATAGACTTCAAGAGTCAAATCGAGCACTTTCTGTGGCTGCCATCTTTGTTTTTTGCATTCTCTAAAAATGTCTGAACTCTATGCCAATACAGACAAACGCTGCACATTGGAACCATGAGCTCTACAGATAATGCCTGCTGAAGCAGCTTTTGCTCGGATTTGAGGAATGATTGATTGATTGGTGGTTGCTTTACGCCATGTTGAAACCATCATTCACATGTAAAAGCAGACAATCAATTATGTGCCAATAGAAACTCATTAAATTAAAAAGGTCACAATTATATATTTGTGGCTGAGGGAAACAAATTCCCGTAAAAAAGGAAAAGTTTATTAATAATTGTTAGAATTTTGTTAACAAACTACATTAGGTGGCACAGATCAGTATTTGAGGAGAGTTGTAATTTGCAGCGATCGGTAAAGAATATTTGGGGTTTTTGAGTTAGATTTATTCAACATTACTCAGAGTTACTCATCAGTAAAGAGCAGAAGATTTATCAAATAAAGTTATCAAGATAAGTTAAACAGAGATAATCAATCAAGGAAAATCAGTAGATCATCAAACAGGAAGTGTCAGTGCCATGATGGCGAGTGAGGATGGCTCGAATGGAGGTGACTGGCACCGTGGTCGGGAAGGTTGGCTTCCACAGTGTCAGTTCAGTGATCAGGTTGGATGTCATAATGAGAGGAGCTTCATCTAGCTGGAGTGACATGCTGGAGTGACAATAAGCAAGGATAACAGTAGTCATTTGAAGGAATCAGCACTTAACCCCTTCTGGAATAGGGTTACCGAGAGCGAGGACCGAAGTGTGGAGAGCTGTGAGGGAGGGCGGGTCACCTGAGGGGATTCAACTAGCGTCGCATGTGGCCTCATCAAATTACGTGGTGTGTTACTAGTTACGCGAATATTATTCGAGCAGAGTGTAAGTTAGTCTTTGGTCAAACGGCCCGGTGGGACAGTGCAGCTCTCATGTTTGGGCAGCACTGTGCTGCTTTGAAGTCGGGCTGCTAGTGGGCAGCCCGCATCCGGTTACTGCAGCACGCCGGGTTGGCCGCGTGCGTCTGCTACATACTGTATCTGCCTCCACTCGGCAGGGAAATTTGCTTGGTTCGGACGTGTCAGCAATCGAGTGCCGTCTGCTGCCACGCGCTAGTACGGACAACTGTCGAGTTGTCGGACTTAGGGTGGTAGATCTCAAGTCGGCTGGCCCACAGCCAGATATTGGTCTCTTCTGTACTAAGTCTCAGGATGGGGATAGATATCTGCCAAGGTTGTGGCGATGAACATGAGGCGCCCCGTGGAGCCAAGTGCAAGGTGATAAAAGCAAAAGTGTCGAGACAGCCGGTCAAGGTGGAGGCACTGGAGGACACTGAGTCACAGTCCGCTATCGGGGGACTGGAGGAGATGACGGACAAAATGTTGGCGATGTCGTTAGGCGAAATGAATGAAGTGAAAGCAGCGCGGAATACCGGGCTGAGTGTGGTGGAGGTGGAAGCGGATGAGGAGGAGCTGGAGCTGCGACGCAGGCTAGCGAGCGCAAAGCAAAATTACGGGCTGAATTGGAGAGGGCGCTAAGTACGGATGAGGAACTAAGCGAGCACGGGAATGAGTCACGATCACGCAAGAAGAAAAGGGAGAAAAGGAAGAAAAAGAAAAAGAAGAGCAGTGACAAGAAACAAGGCAGGGAAGTGGATGCAGGGAGGAATCCTGATACAAGCCCAAGCAGTGACTCGTCATCGAGTTCATCGTCGGAATCATCAGACACAGACAGTAGCAGGGACAGGAGTCGGGAACGGAGGAGGCGTCGCCGCAAAAAACGCAGTAAGTTTGCCTTGGATAAATACACCAAGGGGAGGAAAAATGTGAACAAATTGAATTTTCAAGAACTCATGTATGCGGCATGTCTCTGGGGTTCTAAGAGAGCTAAGAAGGCGGATATGGATATGGAGGCAGTGATGGGATACATGGGACATCTCGCATATATGTGCATGCACGCCATAACTAACAACTACTCGGATGAAGCCTACAGGGGTTACGATAGAGCTATCCGGGATAAAGCAAAAGAGAAGGGTTTGAGAGCGTTCAAGATGGGAGACAACGGTCTATCCTTGCTCCACTTCAATATGGACAACTCACGATCATACAAGGAAGTCAAAAAGCCAAGGGCGACATACAGCAAGGGGCGATAGTGAGGGCAGAACGATGGTCTCGCAAAAGGTAAAAGGGTCATGTTTCGCGCATAATTACAACAAAGAAGGTTGTACTCGGGAAAAGTGCTCATGGGATCATCATTGCCTCACTTGTCGCAGTAAAAGCCATGTGGCAGAGGCATGCCCACAGAAAAAATTCTGACTTTCAAACCATTGTGTGGGTGGCTGCGGGTGTGAGGGACGCGGAGGAGGAAACCGTTGCAGTGAGTCGGCGCCGGCCGAGGGGGATTACGTTGGTAATCCCCTTGAAGCAACCGCCGTCGGGCGAGCTTATCACTGCCCACACACAGCGGAGGGGACCGACGGGGCAGCAAACACCAACAAGGGGATTAGCGCAACACCGGACAGTGCCGATCAAAGGGACCGGTGCGGGGCCGGTGAAACTTCGTCGGATGGGGGTGGTGTTATCCGAACACCACCAGGCGGGGATCTCGTGTCTGAGACCGCTGGTGGCTGTATACAAAACCAAGATGCAGCCATCAACAAAAGGGAAGGAAGGGGTGGTCGCACCTCGGGGGACTTTGGCGCTTCGCACAAAGAACTGAGCAATCGCAATGAGGACTGGTTCCGGGTGATCAGTCCAGAAGCAGCCCGTAGCGGGGGGGGAGAGCTGGTTTGCACGTTGTGGGTAGCCGACAGGGAGAGCCGCTACAGTTGTACTCAACGATATATTGACATCTTTAACGCCTGCATTAGTGGTTATTGTGATTGTGTGTATACGATTGATGGGGCTCTGGCCCAAATAAAACCTTGCCGTTTGTTTGCTGAATGTTTTTGTAGGGGGGATGTTGATCCTGACTGGGAATATGTGCTCCGGGGGGTGTGCTTCGGTTTCAGAGTCATCGACGAAGTATGTGACAGTACCTATAATAGAGCCAACTACGGCTCTATCACTAAGGGTGACGTCGGGGTTCAAATGTGTGGGAGGTTACAGGTGGAAATTGAGCACCAATTGCTGACTGTCGTTGATGAACCTTGTTTGTGTATTCATGGCTTGGGTGCTGTACCTAAGGGCCATGATGACTTCAGAGCCATCGTGGATTGCTCGAGTCCAGAGGGCATATGCGTTAATGATCATACCCAAGGCTGTCGGGCTAACTTTTGCTATAATTCTGTGGGATCGGTCACGGAACTGCTGCAGGTGGGTGATTATTTAGCGACGGTCGACATAAGCAACGCTTACAGGGCGGTAAACATTCACCCAACGTCGCGGGAGAAACAGGGATTGGCCTGGGACTTTGGCAAGGGTACTATTTATCTACGAGACAATCGCTTATGCATGGGTCTGAGCAGCAGCCCATACGTATTCTCAAAAATAAGCGACGTGGTAGTGCGCTGTATGGTGAGGGAGGGCTACTCTGACTGCATTAACTACCTGGATGACTTCTGCGTGGTGGCACGGAC